>JAGFMF010011456.1:5798794-5913495 GCA_019455555.1 Galemys pyrenaicus
TTCCTTGATCCTCATTTGGTTCCCTTATGTTCCTCCTAGGGGAGGAACCATCTGGTATTTTTCTTTTGCCTTCTGACTTACTTCACTGAGCATAATCCCTTCCGGCTCCATCCATGTTCCTATGAATGTGTCTAGTTTTTCTTTTTTTATTGATGAATAGTATTCTATTGTGTATATATACCACAGCTTCCCAATGCACTCATCTGTTTTTGGGCATTTAGGGTGTTTCCAGGTCTTACCTATTGTAAAGAGTGCTGCTATAAACATAGGGGTGCAGGTATTCTTTTGAATCAGTGTATTTGTGTCTTTTGAGTATATTCCTAGGAGTGGGATTGCTGGATCATATGGAAGTTCCATTCTTAGTAGACTGAGGAACTGCCATACTGCTTTCCATAATGGCTGGACCAGCTTGCATTCCCACCAGCAGTGTAAGAGAGTTCCTTTTATTCCACGTCCTCACCAATATTTTTTGCTAATTTTTTTGATATGTGCCATTCTGACTGGTGTAAGGTGGTATCTCATAGTGGTTTTGATTTGCATTTCTCTGATGACAAGATAAGTTGAGCATTTTTTCATATACCTGTTGACCATCTGCATTTCTTCTTTGGAGAATTGCCTTTTTAGCTCTTTTGCCATTTTTTGACTGAATTGTTCACTTTGTTTTTGTTTAGTCTGATTAGTTCTTTGTGGATCTGTGTGATAAGTCCCTTATCTGTGTGATAAGTCAGTAATGTTGTGTGCAAAGATTTTCTCCCAGTTGGTGGGTTGTCACTTTGTTTTGGTTAGTGTGTCCTTTGCTGTACAGAAGCTTTTAAGTTTGATGTAGTATGGGACAATTTTTAAAAACTTTTATCTACTAGGAAGATAACAAAAATGAATTTGATTTAGATTACGTTGACTGAAATAGCAAGTCAAATTATTCAGAAGGTGCAGAGTTGTAATGAGTTTTATAGGAGAAATATATTGGTACTGTGGGATATAATTCTTCACAATTCCACCAAAGTCAATTTCAATATTTAGGAAACACTTTAAGCATTTTAAAGTGTTTGATCTTGATATGTTTGATCACATCAATAAACTGGATGATAATTTTTCCCCTGTTGTATTTCTCAGGAATATTTGAAGAATAGTCTCGGGTGTTCACTGGAAGGTGTTTCATCTCTGGTCTAACAGGTAAATCACACAAGTGTTAGAGAAATACTTTTTTTAGTTATTCTATTTTGGGAGAAGTTCTGGTTATGAGAGCAAGGAATATTACATTGTTTCATTTAACTTAACACATTATGGGAGACACATTTATTTGGGTCTCAATTCAAGATCTTAGACCTTTCTTTAACCCCTATCAAAAGAGTTCACCATCCCCACCCCATTTTTATCCTATGCTTCCCATCTCCTTACCCTACATAAGCTTTCTTCAGAACTCTTATGCTCTGATATTATAATACATTATTTGGTATTGTATAATATTATTTTCCATCTATCTTTCCCAGTAGAGGTTCCAGAAGCATAACTCTATTTTCAGTCCCTGGTCATGTCCTAGATACTGAACAAACAGTTTTTAAATGACTGAATTTATGAGCGTTTCCTGACTTCAAACTATACTAATAGCAACAGTAATAAAAACAGTATGGTATTGGAACAAAAACAGAAACTAATACGAATGTAGGATAACAGAATCTCAGAGTAAGTCCACAAAAATACGGACTGTTAATCTATGACAAAGGAGCCAGTCACACAATGTAGGGAATAAAACTTCTAACACACGGTGTTGTGAAACATGGATAGCTACTTGCAAAAACATGAAATAGATTCTTCTTAACTCCATATACAAAAATTAACTCAGAATGGATTAAAGATACAAATTAAGGTCTACACATAAGAACCAAAACTATAAAATACTTGAAAAAAAAAAAAACAACAAACAATGAGTACCCTATAGGGCATCTACTACAAAGATGTATTTGGGGACTTAAATTCAGTGGTAAAGAAAACCAAAGGAAAAATAAACAAATGGGGCTACATCAAAAATCCATCACAAAACCAAAAAGGAAACTTACAAAATGGGAAATATATTCACATCATACATCTAGTAAGGGGTTAATTTCCAAAATTTAAAAAGTACTTACACAATCCAACAACAACAAAAAAATCAGACAATCCAATCAAAAAATGAGCAAAACCTAAATCCTTTTCTAAAGAAGATATTCTGTAGGCTGAAGTTATAAGAAAAAATGTTCAATATCACTTATTGTAAGGAAAATGAAACTCAAAACTACAATGAGATACCGCCTTACCGCTGTCAGAATGGCCCTGAACAACAACAACAAAAGAATAGAAACAAGAAATGTTGAAAAAGATATAGGGAAAAAGGAACTCTCATCCATTATTGGTGCAGCCTCTTTTGAAGACGGTTTAAAGATTTCCTAAGAAAATAAAAGTAGAAATTCTATATGATCCAGCAATATGTCTATTAGGCATCTATACTAAAAATATGAAAACTCTAATATAAAAAGATTTATTTTTGCCTATGTTCCTGTTTACATGTCAAGTCATGGAACCAACCTAAGTGCCCTTCAACAATCAAATAGATGAAGTAAATCTGGAATGTGAATGAATACATCCCCCAATGAAATACTACACAGCTATTTAAAAAGATGAAATCGTGGCTTTGGGGGGCAAAATGGATGACCTCGAGATGCTGATGCTAAGTTAAATATGGCAGAAAGTGAAACATAGGTTATCAAATGGTTTTACTCATTTGCGGAATACAAATAAATAAAAAAATAAACACAGGCAAAGTACAGCAGGAATAAATCTTGGATTTCATGAAAGAATTTTATGGTTACCATAGAGAAAGGGAGTGGAAGGGAAGGGAGCAGATGATGGAGGAGGAAGACAGAAGGCAAATGTAAACCCAAATTTAAAATATTTTTTAAAAGAATTTTGATCTTTGCCCTTTGACTTAGCTATAGACTTTCCAGTAGAAGGTGATAGAGTGACAGAGAATCTAGGAACCACAAACACAAAAGCAATCGGTAAAACCAAGGAAAATTAGATGACAGAAGAGATTTATAAAGCAAGGCCAAGCTGTGCCTCTGAATGTTTGAAGAGCCTGCAGACTGCATGGTCTTACTCTGAAGGCAGAAGCAGGCAAATGGGTGAATGGGACAAAGACTTAGATCTGGTCTCAACTTGTAGGTTGGACATCTGAAGTTTCTTATACTTGACCATTTTAACTTGCAAGAAATGGCAATTCATGTATAAATTAACAAAACAGAACCATCTAATGCCTAGAAATGCTCAGCCACAGAATGGGCTTCTAAGGAAGCTAGTGAGTGCTATCTCTGGATATGGATTTCAGTAGAAGTTTAATGTCAGAGGCACTGCAGAAAAGGTTCCTGAATCTAGTGGGAAATTGTCCCACAATTGTAGAAACAGATTTGTTGTAATAACCATAATTAAATCTTCAATTCTGAAAAGCCCTTTTCATTGTTTATTTAGAAATCTTTACAAAATATGTAAAAGGTAAAAAGAAACTTAAGACAAATTCATTTTCAGTCATTGCCATAGTAAACACATGATATTCATTTTGCTTTATGTAAATTTCAGGAGTAGGACATATGATCTGGTAAAAAGCATCGAGGCTCAAGGGCCAAATGTCTCAGTCATATCTCCTTGGTCCTGCCATTTATTATATGACTTAAAGCAAGTCACAACTTTTCTAAACCTCATTTTTGTAACCTGCAGTTGAAGATGCTGGTACCCCACTTGCTGGAGGATTTAATACCAAGTCACATGGGAAGTGCCTTTGTATAACATAACAAATGACAGCCACTGTAATTGAATCATTATACCTTGCTGTCATTAGATCAGGTTGGTGGAGAAGAGATGTATAATGGCTGATATACATCTTTCTAGATGGATACCACAAAGACTATGGGGTCTCAGGCAGTTGCCTAGACTGATTGTATCCTATTCTTATGAAAAACTATGTAGACTTTAATGGGGTCATGGGGGAGAATTCCATTTGTGCTATGGCCTATGAGGCAAGGAATCAAAATCATGGATAATGGCAAGCCCCACAAACAGCAGGCCCGTTCTTGAAGGAGAGGTCAAGCTGCCCATCTTAAAGGAAATGTCTTCTGAATTCATTAAGGGAGAACACAAAGCAGACTTTCATAGATGAAAAATCTCAAAAGGTCATTGGGAAAAAGACTGTTTTCTTTACCTTTCGAAGGCACCGACCTTATGCAACTAATGGTCTCCTATGTGACCACATGCTCAGGCCTGGTTGAAAGAGAAGCAAGGCCAATTAGGCCCAAATGAAAGGAGACAGCAGAGTGGCTGGTGATGGCAAAAAAGAGCAAAGGAAATGCGGTGTGTATTAGGTCAGCTTATTACCTATCTGCCTGCTAATCACCGCGCATAAAGCCTCAGCAGGAAATCATTTTGTCTCCAAGTGAATCTCAGCTTTACAGCAATTTTATAATGAAAGAAATGAGAGTTCTCTCCAAGCTGCTTACTGCATTGTTTGCCGGGAAGAGGCTACTGGCATAAATATAAACAGAGGAGCTACAGAATTCACAAAATTATGGCACAATAATGAACCTGGTATGTGTGTATGTGTGTATGTGTGCAGTGTAAGTGTGAGTGGTGTGTGGTATGTATGGTGTGGTTTGTATGGCATGCATGTGTGTGCTATATGTACATGTATGCAGTGCATGGCATGTGATTTTGTATGATGTGTATAGTGTATAGTGTCTGGTGTTTGGTATGTTGTATGTGTTTGATATCTGTGGTATGTATGTGTGCTGTGTACCTGTGGAGCAGTGTGCAATTGTTGTTTGTGTATGTATGGTGTGTTGATTTGTATTCACTATGGGTGTAGGTCAATGTGGTGTTTTTTTGCATGTGCAGTATGTGTGGTGTGATATATGATGTGTGTAGAATATGTTTGTATATATGAAGTGTGTGTGATATGCTATGTATGGAGCATAGTTGTGTGTGTGCAGTGGTGTGTGATGTAGTGTGTGTGTGGCAAATGCTTATATGTGTGGAGTATATGTATGTGTCAAATATTTGTGTATGTATATAGTGTGTGTGTGCAGCAGGTGTGTGTGGTATGTGTGTGTGTACCCATTCAGGTGCATTAAGCAGAAAGGCAGGTGATGAAGGAAATCAAAAGGCAGCTGAATGATACCTTTCCCTTGGATTTTTGACTATACATACAAATTACAAGGTTTTTATGTACCTTGGAGGTTTCCTGACTAAGTCATAGAATCAAATAAGACCCTTTCATGGAATGGGAATTGTTAATTCTACCCAAATGACTTACTTAGAAAAGCGTCCTAGAAATCATGTGGTAAAAATAGAGTGCAAAGGCAGAATAAAGTGCATAAGGGCATAATAAAAATCACAAAACCAGTGTGGGACTTTCCATAGAGGAGAAAGAAGGAGAGAGGGAAAGGAAATCAGACCTTTCAGACTCCCAAACCATATGCCCCAGGTACAAACTGCCATTAAGCCCCTCTGAGCCATATGACTATGGGCAAGTTAATGTATGCATCATTTTCGGTTGTGCTCCGTTGTTAAAGGAAGGGTATTTGATACCCAGATCTTATGATGACTGTTAAGAACAGACTTTAGAATGAGAGAGGCTCTTAAAACATGTGAGTTCTTTATTTTTCTAGTCTTCTTTTCCCTACCCAAGGGTTAGCATTCTAAGAAATTACTATGCCCTGGTTGTGAGGAGGATGATGGTATCCTGAGAATAGTTACACCACATGCAACAGACAGTTGAAAACTGCTTAGCAAGATACTGCCTTTCAAGCAGCTACCCCGCTCCCCCATCTACAACACAAATCAGAGGGTGGAAAATATGAGTGAATTAAGGAGATTAAAAACCAGTCCTTCAAAAGAAAAATACCAGATGGTTCCTCACCTAAGAGGAATATAAGCGAACCAAATAAGGATCAAGAAAAGGAATAAAAACAACAATAATAATAATAATGACAATAAAGACACAAAAAACAAAAATGAAAAGACAAGGACAAATTGGGGACACTTGGTGGGGAGCGAAGACGGGGAGGGTTGAGGGCAGACAGGAGCATGGGGGACTGAGGTGATGGTGCACTGGTGTTACAGTGATGGGGAATACATGGGGATTACAATTGATGTCAAATATATGTAAATTATAAAAATAAATAAATATAGATAGATAGATAGATAGATAGATAGATAGATAGATAGATAGATAGATAGATAAAAACCCCAGCCCTTCACAAAACCATTCTGGATGTGAGCATGCACAGGGTGAACACATTGTTGTCATTTTACTAACTTCCTCCTTATTTTTATTAATTGTAGCCAGCCACATCTCAGTGGCCACATATCTTATTAGAACTGCAAGATGAATAAGGATAGGTTCATGTTAATTCTTGCTGAAGAGGCACAGGCTAATCCCATTTCAAACAGGTATCGATCACAGAGATACACAGAATGTTAACTAAAGGGCTACATGAAATATGTTAGTGGATGATCAATAGTCTTGTGCCCTGCAGCCCTGAGCTGAGTGGGAAGAGGTGGGGGACAAAGTCCAGGGTAGCAGTCTGAACAAATGTTTGGGAGTTGAAAATGAAAAACGAGGAGATGATAGGCGGGTAGGAGAAGAAGCAGCCATGAGAACAAAAAAAAAAATTACGTAAGTAAATTCAGGGTGAACAAAGATAAGGAAAATTTAAAAAGAGAGAGAGGGAAAAACAGAAGGGGGTGGAAGACAAGTGAAAAAGGAAGGAGGAAAAAGTGAGCAAGGAGGAAAAAACAGAAGAGAAAAGAAATGATGGAGTTTGGCCTTAGAGCAAAGGATGGAAAACTTAGGAAGGGAAGAAGCAGAAAGACAAAAGCGTGGTGACATTCAAGTCATCCTCTAATTAAACTGGGACAACTGCTTTTTATGCATCTATGCCCTTGGTTCAGAATGAAAAAGCAGCCTGAGAGTGGCTATTGTGAGGGTAATGACTCCGGGGAGACTGGCAGCCATCTCTGCTTATATTTAGCAAATATACCCAGCAGATTAGGTGCCCTAATGTTAGAATAGTTGTCTATATGCAAAGTCACATCATTAGCATGTGTGCACAGGGCCTGAGGCCCCAGGCCAGTAGTGATTTCCCAGCTGCTCTGCTCCCACTCTGGCTGTCCACAGGGCTGGAGGGCCTGTACGGTGGTAATGCAGTTATTCCACATGGTCAGCCTGGGCCAGTGACAGGAGTGTCTGTCACTTGTCACCTTTGTGCCTAAACCACAGTGAAGGGGTTGATGTGGGAGTTGAGAGGAATAGGGTGAAGGGGGAGGAGGAGGACGTGGCACATCAAAAACTGTGATGGAAATGGCATCTAGAATAAAGCCAGATATCAATTATTTATGCCCTCCAAGATCACAATAAAGGATTTAAAGAGTTCCTTTCATAGGATCTGGCTTTTGGCTTTCTCACTTATATATTTTCTCTGTCTATGCCTTTATTCATTTTTTTCCCCATGGTTAATTCCTGATTCAGTTTCAAATTCTATTTCTTCTTGTGCTCCCTACTTTCTCAGAGCCCTGCTAGGCTATTGATCCCTCTTTCTTGCTCCTAGTAGCATACCAATTTCCCCTTTATCATAACATTTAATATACCTCGCTAATGACTCATTATCCTCTAGCTTTGTATCCCTAGATCTCTTTTGTTACTCTGTCTCCCTTCTCTTGCTGTGTGGCTACCAGTTCATGAGCTTCTTACAGACAAAACTGTATTTCAACGATCACTGTATCCTCGATACCTAGCTGAGTATTTGGCGCACGGAGGTGCTGGACCAGGGATTTTTGAACTGAAATAAACAGCTGCAATCTCATATTCTCCTATCTTCATAATCCCATGATTTTTCCCACTCTTCACAGCCTCTTCCCAACATATCCTCTCCCTTCATCATTAACCTCTACTGATAAAAGGCAAAACATGATTTTAATTCCTTCTTCAGCCCCTTGGCAATTGTCCTAATATTTAATTTGACCTTAATTTCTCAAATAAGTTTTAGAATAAGTATGTATTTCCCTTTTGTTATACCTACTACCCACCCCCAGGTTTAATTAGAAAATATAGAGCTATAAAGTGTTTCAGGATCTGTTAATCATGCTAGATTTGTAAGATGAAAATAATTTTTTAAAAAGTCTCAAGCCTTTTCATTCTGGTCCTGCAGCTAACATTTATATTAACTTTTAAATAATTGCGGGGGTGGAAACACAACTTTCAGCAAAAATCCTATTTCTTTTGCATAGAGATTCAACAGTCGTAGTTCTCAGAGTCCCTTTGAGGGTGGGAGAGTGAAGACGTTCAGAGCAGTGACTTTATGAGCACAACCAGCTACATCCAGGTCAGCTCACTCACATTTTGCACATCAGAATTTCTAGCAAAAGTATATCTGAAATAGCATTTGTAGATTACGGGACATTTGAAAATTAAATTAGCTGACTTATTCCTTAGGCTGTCTTCCTAAGTGGGTCTATGATTAGAATTTCCTAAACTTCTAATAAAACTGTGACATTGTGATGGTCAATCTGAATACCAACCCAAATATTTATTGACTCTTCTTATGAATTCTTTCAATCAGCTCACCCTGTTGGGTTAATCATTTTCTTATTATGTCTTTGGATACCTGGATTGCTTACTTCTGTGTAGAGCTAGGGGCTTGAGGCAAATGAAGACACTTACCTTTACAATATGCAGTCGTCCCAAGAAGCCATCCAGTTGCACAAAGACCAAGGAAGACTGGAAATCCCACTCCCTGACTTCCTGGTTCTCTTTGAAGTAAGTGTGGAGATTCTCCCTCCTGTCCTGAAATGCCTGCTTGAAGAAATTCAAGGTATCCACCACCACATGCAGCTTTCTCTGACTTTCTTCTACCTCACTTCTCAGGAGGTCCTCTGGGCTAAGATAATTAGAGGCCTGGAATGCAAACAGATCAGTTACTGAGATAGAGGACAACCCACAACTTTGCCAAAACCATCTCTGAATTGGATAACTGTCCAAGGAATATTCTTCAGAAGCATATTATAGGAAACATCTGACTTCATTTTCAGTTCTACAGATGGGCTGGGAACTGGATTCAAGCCAAATTGTCAGTGACTGGCTCAGGGTTGGGCAGTGACCAATCAGAGACAAGGATTCCCATGGGGCTTTTGTTGGGTTAGCTGGACAGATGTTTTCCCCCCAGGTGTTCTCTTGTGACTTACTGACTTTATATAATAAAATAATTTTATTTGCAAGAACTCTTTGAAACATTATCATCTCCCTGTCTTCAAGGTCTGGAAAAGTGTGAAGCTAAAGTGTCACCATTTCTACCACCATAGGAAGGGACAGAAATAACTAGGTCCTGTGGCATCATCTAAGACCTTACTGTAAGCCAGGGCTGAGCCAGACATACTTAGGACTTGGAGTTATCTAAGTCAATAAATGATCTTTTCATTGATGCTAGTATGGGTTGGGTTTTGTTCCACTTTTATTCAAAAGAATCCTAACTCATAAATAATGGAGTGATGGTAGAGCACTAGTGTAGGAGTCAAACAATGTGGCTTCAGGACATGGGTTGGATGGCCTTTAGTGATTTAGTTAACTTCCCTGAGCCTTAGACCACATCTTTAAAGAATAATAATAATAATACATTAATAAAGTAATTCTTGTCTCCCTGACAGGGCTCATCTGAAAAGGGCCAGTTCATGACTGTCATAGCAATTCGGAGCCCACAGTGTGCTCCAAGGATGTTTCTTTTGTTGGTTACTCATCATTTTCTCACAGTCACCACTCTTTGGAAGGAAGTTTGAGGGAAAGAAGACA
This sequence comes from Galemys pyrenaicus, assembly GCA_019455555.1. NCBI lineage: Eukaryota > Metazoa > Chordata > Mammalia > Eulipotyphla > Talpidae > Galemys > Galemys pyrenaicus. Next base: position 5,808,660 of record JAGFMF010011456.1, read on the forward strand.
CAAACCTCATTAAGGCCTCTAGTTCTGCTCATAGAAACATTCCCTACAGTTCATGTTGACCAGGTTAATGCTACAAGATCCCATCAGAAGGAGAAGCATGAAGTGTGTCATCCCAGAAGCTGCTTCTGTGTAGCTCACAGGCACCAAATTCTTAGCCCATGCAGAGCATGATGTGAGCCTTTGCATGCATGATCCCTTTGGAGCCTGCTGTTTATCACCACGGGTCCTCTTTGCACCATTATAGAGTGGGGAAAGTGACACACAGAGCAAGTAGTTAACTTGCCCAGGCATACATAGCTAACAAGGAGTGAAGCAGGATTTAGAGAAGGGAAGCCTGATTCCAATGGTGGTATTTTGAACTGCTAGACTTTGCTGCTAACTTAATAGCACTCCAACCGCATGTATGACTAGGAAGGTTAAAATTCACTAGCCCTGCCTTTCACCCTGCCCTGGGTCTTGGGCAGAGGGGTAAGGAAGACTGAGCCTCTCAAGTATTCCAGCAGTGCTGAGAAAATCTTTGTGGGTTATTGACTGTGACAATAAAATAATTCAAGTGTGACTGCCCTTTGAACCATAGTTACTCTCTTGCCCTTAAAAAAATGCGTATTTTACTTTTTCCCATGATTTGATTCTAATCATCCCCCAGGGAGAGGTTGGTGGGGAGCCTGTGGTCACCCACCTGCTGGACAAGGAGGTTGCAGATCTCCTGGAGCAGTACAGTGAGCCGCCCTGGGGAGCGGTATGACTTACACATGGCCCAAATCAGACAGACCACGTGGAGCAGAGGCTGCAGCCGGGGCTTCACCTCTGGAAACTCCACTTCCTCGAGGATTTCCAGGTGGCGATGAAGAGGCATCAGGTGTGTGTGAATGTCCTGTGCCTCTGTCAGAGCTAGAAGGAATCGGAGATGGTCATGATTTATCCTTTCCTGCTTGAGGTTCATACCTACTGAGTAGAAACCTGGTGCCCTGGAGCTGAAAGGTTTATTAGCAATGGCTGCAAATGCTTTCTGAACTGAGGGAGTGGTGAGAAAACTGGCCCACAAAACTTTTTAGCCCTTGTGCAGATATAATGAAATCTGGAAAGCGTTGGAAAGGTAGGATAATGATCCAGTTTCTGAACTTCTTCCTGACCCTCTCAGTCCCAGGCTAGTGTTATGTGAGTGTGTAAGACAATTGGTAAATGCTTGATGAATTCTTTGTTACTGATATCTCCATGACAATACAAATAAAGGTAGGACAATTTTTAGAGTCTGAAAGATCTGCCTTCAAATACCAACTCCAACATTTACCAGTTGCATGACCTTGGGCATGTTTATTTTCTCTGAGTCTCAAAAGTTGGCAAAACACTAACTAATTTAAAGTGAAGGTAGGAATAAGAACAATAATAATAATAATAACAATAAAGACACAAAAACAAAAATTGAAAAGGCAAGGACAAACTGGGAACACTTGGTGGGGAGGGAAGAGGGGGAGGGTGGAGGGTAGACGGGAGCATGGGGGACTGAGGTGATGGTGCACTGGTGATATGGTGATGGGGAATACATGGGGATTACAACTGATGTCAAATATATATAAATAAAAAATTTTAAAATAAATAAAAAATAAAGTGAGGGTAGCACAAACAGAATTGATACACATTCTAGTACCTGAATCAAAGCAGGTGTTCCACAAATAGCAATGCTTCTGGTAAATATTTGGTAGTGAACAAACTTATAGAGGTCTTATGGAGAAGTCACAGGGAATAAAGAAATAGCACAGGCCAATTATGACAAGGTTCTGCTGGCTTTTAAAGCCAGAAAAAAGTCTCCTACCATTTCCTCTGATCCCTCAGAAAGAAAGAGGCCTTTCACCTGTCCTCCTGTGGAATCTTGAGAGGGGTAAGTAGAAAACCCATAGCTTTGGGTACTTACTCTGCTTAACAATTTAGAGGGAATGCAAAATCCCATTGATAAACTGAACTGGAAGGATATATTTATAAAGGCTGGTTCATTCCTGATAATCAGGCACTGTCATATGAGAGCAGATAGTCTTAGGTTGTTAGAGTATATGGCTGAAACTCTGCATTCATTCTAAGGAAACTGAAAATAAACACTGTTTTTGTAAACAATTTCAATGTGCCAGGCAATTTCCTACTTGCTAGAACATACCATCTCATAGAAAACTCTGCAAGGCAGCTTTATTACTTTCACTTTTTAAGTGAAGAATTTAAGTCCTAAAGGAACATGCCTTGGGTCTTCCCTACGAACTGACCAGTGCTGTTCAGCTGAGCAAAAGCATGACTATCCAACTTTGTTGTTTAAATCACTGGCTTAATGGCTAGGGTACTCACTGCACATCAGAGTTTGTGATGTGTACATTTGTACTTTATATCCTAAATGGAATTGTGAGAAGTGGTATAAAATTGGAATTTTTAGAAAGTCAAATATCACAGCAAAGTCAATGTCTTAGTAAATTGATTAGAGCAGTAATTCATAAATTGAAGAGCTTATGGAAGTATCAAAGCTAGATTGTAGGATGAAGGGTATCAGAATCCAATGGTCATTCTAATGAGCACATACTCCAGCTCTCAAGTGCAGGAGGGAAATGAGGCTGAGGCCAGTGTGCTAAAGATTTCTCTATGTGGTAATTTTTTTTTTTTTTTTCAAAAAAAGAAAAATCTCCTCTAATCATACAAATAGGCACTCCCTTGATACTTTAAGATTACAATATTTGAGAAAACAGGGTTAGTTCATTCATGTCAGGGTGCAATCACCTTGGCTCACCAAACAAATTAAGAAAAAGAAAAAGAGTTGGGTTCACAATAATTTTTAAAGGTAAATATAAACACCACATGGACAGTGATGTGTGTTAATTTGCTTGTAAATTCTCAACAGGTTCTTCTAGAATAAAAGCCCTTATTTGTAGTATTTGCCAATTTCTGTGGTATAAATATTTCCAATTTTATTTCAAGCTACCAACTTGACTTCACTAAGTGTTGGGGTGAGGACGTTGAAAAGTGTTGCTTACAGTAGACTCTCCCGAGAAAATACAAGTCTGTCTAACTTGTTCCAGGGCACCACTGGACTTGACTTCTCTTCTATAGATATCCAGTTATAAGTATCCTTTGACAGGCAACAAGGCTACATTTTGCCAATCCTGGCCCTAGAGGCTAAAGAAGAGAACTCCCTAAGAACTCCCTCTTACCATCCGATTATATGTGCTCCCCTATTACTTGATGCTTCCTATTTTCCAAAGGTCTTTATTACTCAGTTAATTCCACCTCAGCTAATCTTTCCCACATACATTTTCCTATGTCTTTTCAACTCCTTCCTTCATTTCTCATTGTTTTCCAATTTATGCCCACTGATCTAGGAACATTTCTTTTTCTCTCCTCTCTTCAGTTCATCTGTGAACCAAAGAATTACACTTGATGTTGACTAATAGGAATAATGCACATAATAGATCTACTTGTTTTCTGTTCTATCTTTACTATGTGCACTGCTCTTATTAGAAAGAAAAGTTATCTGAAATTAAATTGGAAATGAGATAATCAGTTGCCAGCCTCTGAAATCTCTTTATGATCAAAAGAAGCTGCTAACATTTCTGACCAAATCTCTATTTCACTCCTCTAGTAAAAATTTCTTTATTCCATCATTGGAATTGAATTATATAATTTAAGGATTTCTAATTTTACGAAGTGTTTATTTGATATTATTATAATGGTATTTTTTTCAGTACCAGAATATACTCTTTTGCAAAAATTTCTTGAAACCAGCCTAGGGAACTGAATATTTTATAATTAATAATCAGTGTGAATGATTATAATCTATTAATGTGAAAAATATAGAAAATGTTTTAAAAGAATAACCAGCTTGTAAATACCTTTACTGAAAGCTGTTTTATTTCATTGCCCCAAATGTCAGTCAATTTGCATAGCTCCTTCAAGTCATGTTATATTCTGACATTGCAAATGTCACAAATGAGGTAGGTCTAATACTTTTCTCTAAATTGACTCCCTTTTTAAGCTAAATAAAATCATGTGAAATGAAAACTTCAAATTACTACCATAAAATAAAAACTGGTGTCATTTGCCAAAAAGTTACCTCTTAACACATTTTTTTTTATTATTAGTTATATTTGACATCATTTGTAGTCCCCAGGGGGTACCCACCACCATTTCACCCGTGCACCATCACCTCAGTCCCTTGTGCACCCTCTGCTTAACACATTTTTAAATAGAACTGTCTATATATCTTACACAATCATCTCTTACACCAGTAGTAGTACAGGCACCACTATTTGGGACACCCTGTTGTTTGAATTAAAGTATAGACTGGGAAGATCAGTTGATTCCTCTGTGATACAAAATCTCTCAGTGAAGCAATAAAGTGGGTCCTCAAAAAGGAGCTTGGTCCAAGCTAGCTTTCTGTACTGTCAGAGTGGCCTCTGTGATACAGTTTTAGGATCTACAGCCCATCAAAGACTACCTACTTGCCAGTTCTCCCATGTTATAGTATATGTACTATAAAGTGAGGGGCATGGCTATTCCACCACTGGAACTTTAATTTGTTTAGCTAAGTTTTTCAAAATCCATGACATGAGGAAGAGGAGGTAGGACAAAGGATCGACCAATGCGCTCCTCTTTAACACAGCAAATATACCTTGATTAGTTTCATAGTTCATTTTTGAACTTATATAGGAGTTTGCATTTAAAAAGAGTTTTGATTGAAAAATCACTGTTTGGATTTAGCTTAAATCACATGAAATTTCAAATATCTTTAAAAACACATTCTAACAATGCTGAAAAGCTAGTGTACTGATGAGGGATCCCTGAAAAAATTTACCTAGTTCTAATTATGGACCTAACTGGCTTTGCAATTTTGACAAGGGCCGATCCTGTCTGGTACTCAGATGGCAAGGATGAGACTACAAGGATAGAACCCTCAAGGAGCAAAGAGCCAAGGGCAGAGGAACCTAAATTCCAGAGGTGAATGATAACAATGTGTATTTGTACATTCAGTACAGTCAAGAAAAAACTTCCACCTGAATTATCTCATGATGACTGAGTAAAGGAGGCAGGATGTGTATATGGGAGAACAAGGTATACACTAAAGTTCAGAGAGGTTTGATGACTTTGCTAAGGTCACAAAGCCATGGCAATGCAAACTGAGTGCAGGGTAGATGCTTTCCTGCTTCTACATGTGATATGCTTGCCACCGTGCTAAATTGTATCAGTTAGAAAACTATAAGGATTTGAAGCGTCTAAAATCACATAGAGAAGCCAATTCAATACTAAATTAGAAATTTGAGTCACACTTATTTATGAAAATACTTTCTAGTCCTCACCTGCTACAACATCACTGAACATGGCTTGGAAGGCTGGGAAGTAGCTGCTCTGAAACTTGTCCAGGAGCCCAACCATGCCCCGCACCTTTATTGTTCTCAGTTGATTATAAATGTATTCCAGATCCTCAGACCTGCAACACCATGAGAAGGGTGAATCAGGAAATGAAAGTCACACTGTGATAACCCACCCTCAGATAGACTGAGACAAGTCCTGGGTAAAGATGCTTCCACTGCGACTTGCCTCCAGCTGGAAGAGCCAGAGCATCTGTTTCCAGAGCAGTGAGAGCTAAAGTCTGAGTCAGTAACACAGGTTCAAGGGGGCAGCTCCAGGAGGTAACAGCAGGAAACACTGCTGTGACCATCTGGTGGCTCACAAACCTGGCAGCTGGAGGTCATTAGCTCTTGCAGTAAGGTTTGGGGCGGGGTGAGAGAGGTGTTGTCAGATCAAGACTGCTAGAGAATGGCTGTGCAGTAGGTCAGTGGAATGGTCAGAAGCCAGGCAGGAGGATGGGGCATCTCAGCAAGGTGACATAGACTAGGTTGGAGTCATAGCGGCAAGACAGATCATGTGACACAGACATTCCATTCAATACAAGGACAGGGACGTCTGCCTCAAACATGTTTGCCTCCTTTTGAGTAAAGGATTAATCAGCCCAATGACCAAATAGAAGCAAGGAAATAGGGAGGAAGAGGATGATGAGGAGCCAGGTCTTTCAGGAACCCTGTGGGGCTAGGACACAATGGATGAGGAAATTTCTGTGTCTGCTAATGATTTGACTGGAACCTAGGAGAGGCTGTTCTGCAGTCAACTCTCAAAAATTCCTTTTTCCCAGATCATTAAAATGTATGTGCACATACCTTTAACTGTCCAAGGAGAAGAAAATAGACAAGTAGAAGAAAAATGTGACTCAATATTCCATGTATTTGTAAGAGCCTTTGAAGAAATGTCAGATCTACTGACTGTAGTCCAAAGGAAAAAAAAAAAAAAAAAAAGGACTATTGCACCTTGGGGAAAATAGGCATCTACCAGTACAGAGAATAATTGTACTGACCCAAATATTGCTTAGTTGTCCCCTGTGGGGGCTAATGGGAAACACTTGGAGGGGAGGACCAGACTCAGTGGCTGACTAACTCAATCTGTTATTCTCTGTGAAACATTTATTCCTCAGGTTTCAAGCATGTGCCTACCTGCTCTTCCAGAACGCCAATTCTGCCTTAGGAGTGGGATTCTCCCCTTGTAAGAGTGGCTGGGAAGACTCTCTCTTGAGTACAACCTGGATCTGGTGGCTCCATTGGATCACTGCAGACTCAAGGGCATAGATGACTGACTTATTTGTGGAATCCAACCTGTGGAAGACATGACAAGTCTACTGGGATATTGGAAATAACTTAACTCTGGAAGTCCCCCCATATCTTAATCACATGTGGGAAATTTTATCTGGTCCTGGTATCCTTTTGTTGGATAATGGACTCTGGTTAGTAGTCAATGAAGAGTGTAGATTCTCTCCAAAGACAAAATTCTTAAGCATGTACACATACTTTTTCATACACTATTATTCAAAATCCAGGAGTTCACTAATATTCTAAAGACAAGAAGGACTTTGAATCCTATCAAATTTTTCTGTCAAAGCAGGAAAACATTATACAGGAAATATATAGATGATTATCCAGTCCTTGTTTGAATCCCATCAAATCAGCAAGTTCTCTACTTGAAAAAGCAGTGCATTCTTTAGTAGATCAGCTCTCCCTGGGAGGAAGTTTGTCTCTCTGCATTGAATTGCATCTGCTCCTCTGTGATTTCCTCATTTTGGTCTTATTCCTGACCTTTACAGCAAAAGCATGTAGATTATTTTTCTCCCCAAGGCTAACCACCAGCCATGTAAACACCAGTACTGACTTCACTTTTTCCTCACTTTTCAAGTGAAGAATGGAATGCCAAGCATCTCTCCCCTTATCCCATCTAACTTTTGAAAAATAAACAAGGGATGTTTTGAAAGGGATTAAAAATCACAAATATATTTTTTTTGCCTTTGCACAGTCTTAACTTAAAACTGTTGATGCCAAGAACCCAGGTCACAGGTGACAAAGAAAGTCTATCATTCACATTTTCATGCCAGAAAAATGCACCTCTACTTAATTTAATTAAATTCATATTTGCTGAGCACTGATATGGCACAAGTGATTACGGAAGGTATTGAAGGGAGAAAATACTCACCTCCCTGAAATATTATTCAGTCTTTTGGGAAATTATCAAATTTGAACAAAGGGAGACAAACTCAGCAATGATTTTACACACAGACACATGCACACAAACTGAATATTATGTTTAAACATAAAAGGAACAGGAAAAAAGTAATTTCAATTTATTTATTTTGAAAATTGAATATTTTTATTAAACCACAGTAAATTTTCCAGTTAACTGGGAAATTACTTCAAATGAGATATGTAGCAAATTATTTCCAATAGCAAAATCTCATTATAAAGTACATCACCATCCCATGCCTTACTTGTTTTTCAGATCACAAACCCTCAGTACATAACTATGACAGTGACACATTGAGAAGCTACCAGCATTATGGCAGACCGAGCTCATGCAGGAAGATGGCCTATTGCCAGATACACATCAAAGGACTGGGTAGTCTCAGATACATGCGGCAGCTGGTATTTTGGAATTTTCACTCTTGGAGGTCATCCATTTCAACTTTCATTATGACTTCCTTCCCCAGATTATCCTTAAAGATACATATCTAGTATGTCCTGGACATTAACTGAACTTGAATTGACTCTTTAGCCAATCTCCAATCTCAAGTATCTCCAACCTGGTCATTTATTATGCACTAATCCATGCTTGTTACTATTGTTAAAGAGCTTGGCACTGTTCTAAGAGTTGGATATTACATCATAAGAAACCAAAGTATGAGGTAAGTGCTAAAATCATTTCCATAATACAAATGAGAAGACTGAAACTGGGGAGAGATTAAATGATTGCTCCCAAGGTAATTAGCCACTAAGAGCCTGGATTAAAAATCAGATCCAGAGCCTTTTCAGTAAGTTCCGTGTATCTCATAACTAGTGACATTTCATTCAGAGGCACTCAGGAAATGACAGAAATAAAATGGATTCTGTCATAGTCCTCCATCCATCCTTATTTCTGTGTTGATTCTACAAAACATTTTAACATCAGGAATTAAAACATAAAGGAGATGATTTTGTTACTGCTACCAAAAATGGCTTAAAATGGAAAATATCATGGGCATTTTTGGGGGCAAATCAGGAGATGAATTTTTTTCTATGTTTGGAGAATTCCCATTCCCACCTTTACCATCTTATTAGGACACTGCACCTATCCCCCCTCCTCTCAGGAAGAGAAGTGCTGGGTAAATATAATGAAATATATCCTATTTTAAAAGAAAAACATGGCTTTGTTCTAAAAGAAAAAAGTTCACAGGACAGAAACAAAGATAGCTCAGAAATACAATGATTAATAGCTGCTGATGGTGAATATAACTTCAAAAGGGGGGGATGATAGGATTTTAATGCCTATCCACATACGGGAGGCATGGACTTGAAACCCCACCAAAGTCATAATAATTTCTGTTAGTGAGAAATCCCTGGGACCTAAAAAAAGTCCTCAGTTGCTGGGGGAGGAGGTTCTGGTACTGCAACAAGGGTCACTAGAGTTAGTTCTGTGACACTGTATGCTAAGGAAGTGGTGAGAAGAGGTGCATCTATCTCTCAGACTGGATCTGAATGTTGGTCAATGATGAGACACCATCCTGATAAGCAAAATACTTAAAATACTATGGCTGTTCTCAGGACTGAAATAATTCTTTGTGGAAAAAAGGCCGGGCTTCTATGATAGCCTTAAAAGACCTCAGAGGGACTGGGACAAGGGTAATAATCAGCACAAAACATACAGTCCAAGGATGTTAGCAAACAGAGCACACAGTGGGCTTGTGTGCAGAACAAGAAGATGTACGGAGTCAGGAACAGAAAAGTCATAAAGAAATCATTCAGATAAATTGGCATCTCCCATATCCCAGAGACCCATATGGCCAGGCTGGCAACACTTACACGGTGTCACTTTCAGAATCCACAAACTCCATTTTTTCTGAGCCTACAGGCAGAGGCAGTAAAGTTTTCCCCTTCACTTGTTCAAGGATAACCAGAAGGTCACACTGGAGACTGTGGGCATGTCGGGTAATGTCTTGACATACCACATGGGGCCAATCTAGATGATTCTTCTCACTGGCCAAGACGGGGATAATAACCTGTAACAGAGGTGCACAGGAAAGAAACGTGGGCATTCAACTTCCAAGACCTTAAATAAACTATCCAAAGAAAGGCCCAGAAAGTGATTCATAAACATTTTCAGGTCTCTGTGCTATAAGGTTTAATATTAAGGTATATGCTTATTGCCTTGACATTGTGTAAAATGAGGAGGGTCCCAAATCATTTACCCCCAAGTTTTCTTCCTCCTTCTGCTCTTGACAACGTGGTCCGAGTCGAACAGCTATCTTATCAAGGGTATCAGGCAGTTATTGCTTGTCCCCGAGTAGCCACTGTCAGTTGTCTTCCAGCCAGTGGGACTAGTCAAACAAGTCAATCCCATTCTGCCATCCTCTTTTGATACTACAAAGCTGGTCTCCCATAGTCAGTCACTGGTTGTTCACTCTGTTCCTTAGTACAACCATGTATGACAGTGAGGATATGTGACTATAAACTGTTCGTCCCTTCTGCCCAGTGTCATGTGTTCAACCATCCCCATAATCTCAGGGCAGGAATCCCTCTCTCATCAACAGGGTGAACAGAAGGTGATTGAACATTCACAAAGACCAGAGACAAAATTAGGACAAATGCAGGTACAGATGACCATCAGTCATCCTTAAATACCTTTTTAGGACACACCACCTATCCTACAGGTGGTGTGAGGGAGCAAAGTTGAAGATATTGAATCTGCAAATATGTCAACACGAGTTGATTTTGGCTGCCAAACATATTTCCTCTTCTGGTTCCCATCTCCAGATCCAGAGATAGATAAGTGAATGTATCAAAGCAATGAGTCAGGCCAAAATCTCTTTATCTAAACTTTTTTTGAGGAAGAGGAGTTTTCTCTTTTCTATGAGCCTTCTCACCTACTGGTGGCTATCCTGCATCACATGAAGCCTTACAATAGAATCAATTTGGAGAAGAGAGAGTTTACAGTTAGAAAAAAACTAAGGATTGGTATGTTCCCAGAGCAAGCTGCATTTAAACTTTCTAAGCTAGTTCAAATTAAGGGTGTTTTTTTTTTAATCAATAGAAACTTAGACATAATTAATACAACCCACCACAGATCTCTGCTTGTCAAAAACTCAACAGATTGTGAATAAACAATGGAAAAGGAATACTAGAATACTGGAAAGAAAAATAGGTGCCAGGTAATATGATAAGGAACTCAGTAAATAATGTAAAAGAAATATAGAATTACATGTTTGATAGATTCAAAATATGACCAGTAAGTCTGTGTAGCTATGAAATAGAATACCTGGCTCTGGTATGTGAACTCCGAGAGGCTCTAACAGGTAGAAGAAACAGCAATGCAAAGGTACTGAGATGGGTGCCAAGTGTGATTGAAGAGCAGCATGGATGCCAGTGAAACTGGAACAGGGTGAGCAATAAAAGTAGAAGTAAATAAAGGGGGAAGATCACATGCAGCACTGTCTGTAGGACTTTTGACTATTTTACTGAAATCAATGAAAATCATTGAAGGTTTTTTCCCAAAGGAGTGAAATGACCTGACATCATTTTTAGTAGGATCACTCCAACTGCTATGTTGAGAATAGACTCTAGGGGGCAAAAGTGGAAAAAGAGATCAGTTAGCAATGTATTGCTATAATAGAGAAGACAGTGGCTTGGCACAGGGAGAGTAGAGGGGATGATAAGAAACGGTCTGATTCTATATATGTTTTGAAGGTTCAGCCAATATGATCTCTCAGTGGGTTACTTGTAGGGTTGTAAGAAAAAAGAAGGAATCGGGTTGACGCCAAGTTTTGGGACTTGAACAGTAGAAGAATGGAGTTGCCATTAACTGATTTGCAGAAAAATAAGGGTGGAGGAAATTCTTGAGGGAAGGTTGAAAGTATATCCTTGGACATGTTAAAATGTGATATATCTGATTTCTAAATGGGGATATTGAATAGACAGTTGGATATGGAAGTTGGGAGTTCAGAGAAGAAAAGGATAGAGATAATAAATTTGGGAAGTGGCAGATACAGATAGGTTGTAAACTGAGAAGTTGAATGAATGTTCTCAAGGAATTGTGTATACAGAGAAGAGAGATGATATAAGAAACAAGCCCTAGGACTTTACAATGTTAGAAAGTTGTAAAGAAGAGGGGGTATCATAAGTGGAAGCTAAGAAGGAATGGCCCTGATGACAGGAGGAAACCAGAAGACTTCTGAAAACCAAGTGAAGAAAGTGAGTCTAAGAGGAGAGGGTCCTCATGAGAAGAGAATGGACAAATGGTCATTCAATTTGCCACATGGAAGTTATTGGTTATGTTGAAAGTTTAGTTTAGTTCTTGTGCAAGGGGTGGGAGAAAAGAGTTTGATGAGTGAGTACACAATAAACCAGGAAAAAGAATATACACTGTAACTGTAAACACATACTCTAGATATTTTTATATAAAAGGGATCATAGAAATAGTATGAAAGCAGGTGAGAAGAATGAAGATTTTGTTCGACAGGGATAAGCTAGTAGGGAAGAAGAAAATAAGAATGGAGGTGAGGGGGAGCCCTGGTAGAACAATTTCCTCAAGTAAATGAGAATGGATGGGGTTCAGAGCAAAACTGGCAATTTTAGTTTAAGGATTGACATAAGATAACAGCAGACTGTACATCTGCAGCAACATGAAGGATGCAGAATATATGAATATGGATATTGGCTGATAGGAATATAATAAACTTTTATGGAAATTTATTCTATTGTTTCCACTTTTCTATTTTCAAAGTTCTAAAATATTTTATTGAAGTAATATTGAATAATAACACCATTTAGATTTCAGGTGTCATAGATCAGCATCTGTTTATTGTACATTTTACCCACCTATTTCCATTTTTTAAAACTAAGAAGCAAGAGTGTGGTTCAAAGAGCTCTTGGACATTCAGTGGGCAAAACAAATGTACAATAGTGATCTAGAAGAGCAAGAGATTCCCATCTAGAACAGAAAATATGGGATGTCTGTTGAAAGCCTAAAAGACCTGCTAAAGATTTAGGGTCATGGATTTAAAGCAGAGTTAGCTGGTTTTCATTGATCCCATTCAGCTTCATGGAGGCAGGCAGTAGTAGGCAAGGAGCTGTATTTCACCAGGATTGTGGTTTTGCCAAATGAGTACAGCCAAGCAAGGGTGAGGTCAGTGAATCAGAAGTTTATGCAGGAAATGAAGACAATGACAGAATACTGCACTCAAACAGGAAAGAGGAAGAAAGAACATGGGTATGAGTGATGGGTAGTGGGGAGGCAGCAGAATCAATGGATTGGAATTCCAAACAGGTTCATAGGCTGTTGTAGTTGACGAAATGAACTGGAAAGATATGAGTGCCTTAAAGTGGATCATGGAATGGTAGTTACTGCATGAATGTCTGAAATGACCATGGGGAGAGATAAGATAGGGAAGGGAACAAGAACACTGGAGGAGAAAAGTTCAATGAGGCCATGTTATGGGAAAGGCCACTTATCTCTCTACTGAAACAACCACATATTGAGAAGGAAGGAATGTTGAAAATGACAGTGAAAAGAGAGCCCAATCATAGAGAAATTAAGTCAGTGCTATCAGTGCATAATTCAGCAATAAGAAGAGAGGGTGGCTACATCTGACAGCAGATATAAAATTTGGAAGTTTTTCAAGATGAATCTATCTGCAGAAAGGACGACCAAGGACAACTGTCCCATCTCCAGATTCAGAGGCAGAAGTGAAGTGGGGGAAATTCAACTGAATCTTCCACAGAGAGATCAGTCTAGGTTAGAGCAAGGTGACTAGAATCAAAGAAGTGAGGAAGTTTTTCAGGGGTTGTAGAGTGATATTAATTCTCTTCCTTAAAAGTTATTACTTGGAACTGTTTCAGATGTCCTAGTATATTACTTCTAAGCTTCATGACAACCCTACAAGGTAGTTCAACCCCAACAGAGAGGTAAGCTAACTTGTTCACCTCACTTGATGAATTTGACAGAACTTCAGTTGGTTAAACTCCAAATCCCATACTACATATATGTATACTTACATATTCTCCCATATACAAAACTTCAAAATAGCATCCAAAAAAAAAATAGCATCTAAGTGTCAGAACTCAAAAATAATCTCACAGTAGTGAACAAAGTGGAAGGAGTAAGAAAAGGTTCAAAACTAGCTACTAAATTCTGTCAGTTCTTCCTTGGAAACATTTCAGAGTATATATTTTTTAACCGGTACTAGTAGAATGAGACAAAAAATCACGTCCCTCAATTGTACCTCCCTTCTTTCCTCCCTCCACCCCAACTTGAAGATTTCTCTTAGCTAAGTGGAATCCTTTGGTTTTAGTTATGCTGAAGAGGAGGAGTAGGGAAACACTCCACTAGGGATTAAGTTGATCTATGGGTGGAGGTGGGGGGGATGAAGGGTGCAGTAGGCAGTAGGAGAGCTGGGAGGGGGAGAAGGTTTAAGGGATGGGGGTAAGCAGGGCCTGAAGTAGCACTGGATCAGTTCAGGATGTGTAGAAGATGTAGAAGAGAGAGTTTAATGGCCCAAGGACTGAATTAGAACTTTTGAGAAATACAAGTAAAGGCCTGGAAGTGTTTTTTAAATACATAATTTTATTTAGATTTTTTAATAGAGAACACATTTCCATGGTATAAAATGTTAAAAGTACAAAATCTTTAAAATTGAAAAACAAGTCTTTTACTTAACCCTGTTCTTCCACCACCCAGTTCCCCCTCTCTCTATATTACTCTGTTAATGAATAGTCTCCCTTCCTTCTACTTGAATAGAGACAGAGAGTAAAAAAGTAATTTCATCACTGTTTTCATGAAGAATAAAGAAAAGTACCCAGTATGACTGAGTTGGAGGCTAGGAGTTGCTCTTTTAAAAATAGAAGGCCTTGACACAATTCTGACATCACTGTACCCCAGTCACTGGCTATAGTTTCATCACTAACTCTTCTTTCAATTAGTGTCCCATATTTTGAAAGTTACCTTGCTCTATGTTCATCCTAATTCTCCTTGTTCAGTTTAACATTTGAGGCTAAACATGGCTCTCAGACCAAACACATCTCTCTCTCTCTCTCATCTGAACCCAATAAAATTCCTTGCTATCTAATTTATTGGGGGTTTATCATTCACTAGAGGAATGACCCAAGCTTAGACTTCTGCAGGGATGATGCTCAGACAGTGCATAGTAGTAAAGTCATTCTGCTTGTTAAAGTCTTGAAATATTTCCAAAACTAATGAGAAACCTAGTTTCCCTGGGTCCCCTGAGAACCCATCTCCCCAGCTTCCTGATAGAGCAACAAAAGGGCTAAATTTTACCTCCATGAGCTGGTTCTATCAGTGGGGCTAAATTTAGTTAAGTTCTACTTCCACCTCAGTCATACTAATTTTAAATATATTACTTATTTTCATGGATGGAATCTTCCCTTCTCCCTAGCACCTATTGCACCAGACATATATAACCAGTGTTCTGCATATATTTATTTCACAACCTGCAGCATCCAGAAGCACACACACCAGACTTGCAGGGAGGTTTATTCCCATTATAGAAGTATCTAAAAGTCCCAAGAATCTTCCTGAGGAGTCTTTCTGAATACTCCTACACTCTCCAGGCTTCTGCTTGGTGCCACTGGAGAATTTCATAATCCCCATCTCCTGAGATCTTCTTTCTTGAGCTCCAAGTAGACCCCTCCAAACCCCTGTTCGACTTTTCTAACTGAATACCCCAACTTCTTACCTTGGCACAGGACTGACCTTAAATGGTTTTGTGACGAATGAATGAAGTGAATCAATAAATGTTTTTATGGCCTCTCCTCTCCTTCACTTTACTGACTCAAATGAAATGCTCTTTTGTTCACCACTTTCTATCTTCTCCAGTTTCAATTTACAGGAGGGATTAAGAAATATCACCTTTAAAAGGGATAAGAACCTTCTTCAGGCTCTGGTCTCCCTTTCACTTTGGCTTGAACCCATACCAAGATGCAGCCAAGTTTTAGCACATTTCATGTCTCACTCAGATCTGGCTCCTACTCAGAAATCCCACAGTCTCCCCACCCCTGACGCAACAACGCTCAAAAGTCATCTCCACACACACCCCCCCCCCCCACCTTTTCTTTTCCTTCCAGACTCCTCAAAACTTTTCTCCCAGTCTTTGCTCCCCTGTAACTCCGCCCCTCTACCTCTGGACCTTCCCCTTTGGTCCCGCCTCCGCCCCATGTCTCCTCCTCTCCGTCCTCCTTCTCCCTCGATCACCCACCCACCCCTCCCCTCAAGCTCCCGAGCCGCCCCGCAGCAGCCACTAGCCCTGGGCCTTTAACCCGCCCTCACCTCAGAGAACAGCGCGGCAAGGTGCTCCAGAGGCGCTGAGGGCACGTCGCCGCAGAGCACTGCACCGCGGAGGCTGTTGGGTCCTGGTGGCTCGGGTTTGGTGCGCAGGAAAAAGAGGCCCTTAGCGCGAGGCAGGCTGGACTCGGGTCCCGCGTCCAGCCCGGGTCGCACCGCCAGGCCCCCAGGCGCGGGCCGCACCACCAGCAGTGGTCGCTGCCCCTCCTCAGCATCGCAACTCAGGAAAGCGTGGAGCAACTGCTCCGCCTCGGCAGTGCCCGTGCAGCGCTCCCAGGCGCCCGCAGCCGGCCGCAAGCTCTGGACCACGTAGGCCCCCAGAAGTCGCAGTCTCGGGTCTGCGTCGCGTTCCTCGCCCGCGTTCTCTTCAGACCGCGCAGCCGGCTCCTTCGCGCTCAGCATCGCGCGGCCTCAAGCTGCTACTGTTTCCCTAGCGACCGGGACGCGGCCAGGACTCCCTCCTCCGCTGCCCTCCTATTGGGTACATGAATCCTAGTCCCGCCCCTTCCAGTCTAATAAGGTAGGAGAGAGACTACGAGGGAATGGGCGGGGTTGCGTCACTGTTGCTAAGAAACCAGCGGAAGCGCCCTCTAAGTGGCTGATCTTTTGGATTGGAGGCGCTCAAGGGTGACTGTCCAGAGATAAAGTTTAGTTTATTGATGGGTGCTTGGAGGGGAGCTCAAGAATATAAATGCTGTTAAGGGTTCTGCAGCTCAAGGTCAAATTAAATTCTTTAAAGATCTCCAGACATTGAAACTGTTGTGGTTTCTTTCACGTTCCCAAATAGGCAATTCAACCTTAAAAAAAAGTCAAATCATGAAATAGAAGGGAATTCAGCAAAGTTTTTATTTCTTTTCCACGATGACTTCAACACTTTAGAACAGTGCTCATGTGGCTATTGAGCGTTTGAAATGTGCTGGTTCAACTAAGGAACTGAATTTAAAATTTTATTCAATTTTAATTAATTTAAAATTAGTCACATGTGGCTAGTAACTCTCATATTGGATAACTCAGCTTCAGAATTTTAATATCCACTATAAAAAATACAAGATTTTGTAGTCTGCATTGTCTCTGCCTTAAGTAATGTGCTTAATTTGACAAATGGGGTCTCATACACTGAGCTCACTTTGATTTCCATGAGTATGACCCAATTAAATTCTTCCTTAATTCAGCAGAGCACTTTTTAATTTGTAGGATGTTCAGAACATCCCTATCCTGCTTTTTGTGTGGCTCTTGTCTTCAAAAAGAGATAATCTGAAGCACCTTGCCTGACCTCAGAAATTAGCTTTTAGTATTTGTGGAGTCTTTTTCCATGATCGGGATATAAACAGCTCTCCACCCTTTGCATGCATTAGGGTGAGAATCCATGGGTGCCAAGGAAGGGCACAGTGGGGGCAACAGAAGAACTGAGGTCTGAAATGAATCACCAACCACATTCTGCAGAATTTCTGGGTAAAATGAACATTTATAATGGGCTTCAAAGGAATATTAACCAAATTAGCAATTATCAAAGGGAGCTTGGCTGATAAGAGCCCATCAGGAAATGCTAGTGGCTGGAAGGTGAAATGGTTCGTTTCATAATAACTGGGGCATAGGAGGTGCTATGATGAAAAATGTTCACATTTGAAAATGAATCTTTAAGTTTGTAAAGAGTGTTTTATCATTGCTGGATTAAATACTAGCTTCGAACTATGAGTAAAGGGATAAAGCAGAGGTACAAAAACAATTTTTAGGATGAACTTAACTGCTGACATTTCAAAAAAAAATAACCCACCATGGAAAAATAGGAATGTTGGAGGCCTCTTATACATCACAGTTTTGCACTTTGCACATACAAAGTCATCATTATTATTTAATGTTTATGGTATATAGTGAATTTATTTCCCATATGTAAACCTTTCAATTAAACTTTCTACAATCCCCACCATGGCCTATTTTGCCCTTCATCTTCTTTGTGCTTTTGCCCAATAAATATAAAATTAGAAATATAGGAGCTTGTGAAGGTTATTTGAAGATGTCTACCAGACAGTAAAGGCTCCTGAACACAGACAATCCCAGTTATTTCTCCCCTCCAATATATCATCTCCATTTTAGATAGAGATGGGGTGAGCATCTATATAGAATTTATTGCAAACAATACATTGACATTATCTTTTTATTATATAATTATGGTGAGAAAAATAAATTCAAAAGTGTATCATGACCTCTTGTTATGTAACAAATTACTCCAAAAATTAGCAGCTTAAAATTGCACTAGGCATTTATTATCTTACATAGTTTGTGGTGGGTCGAGAACTTGGGAGTTTAGCTGAGTGGTTCTAGCTCTGGATCTCTCATGTTTCAGACAACACATTAGGGGGTGCATCATCAGAAGGCTTAACTGAGTGGGGCTGAAAGAGCCACTTCCAAGATGGTGCACTGACATGGCTGTCAAGTGAGTGCTGGCTTTTGACAGGAGGCTTCAATTTCTCAACATGGGGAGCGCTACTAGATGCTTGAGTATCCTCATAACCCTATGGGGCTGGCTTCCCCTAAAGGAAGTGATCTAAGCGAAAGCAATACAGAAGCCATGATATCTCTTGTGACCTAGCCTTAGAGATCATACATTGTCATTGCTGCAATAATTTCTCCTCTTGGATACAGAGACCCACCCTATTCAAGGGGAAAGAGAACTATATATACCTTTGATGTATATCAAAGATGGGAACAAGCATCATTGCACTCCAGCTTAGAGGCTGGCAACTGCAAAAGATGGTTAAGAGAGATACTGAAGCTATATAATTACTCAGATGAAATAATTCTCATTTTTTAACTTGGAAATTTGGGCTTGTTTGCTTGAACATACCATTTTTTTTAATATCTTGCTTGAAATGGCTATGCACAATTCCTCCTCAACACTTTTTAATAATCTCTTCAAATTCTGAATAGTTATCATTGACAAGAAATTTGTTCATACAAGCAAGTATTATAAAATTTAATGTCTTTTAGAATCATTTAAAAATTAGCCGTTGACATTATGTTTATAGAATCCAACAGCTCTCTCTTTTTTCCCTTGACAAATGTTATGTTGAAATTTCTCATGATGCTATTAGCGGATATGAAGTCTAAATCAACCTTTCCATATGAAATATTTCAAAATAATGATGAAGTTTTAAACCAAAGAATATGCATTCGTTATTAGAATAATCTCCTTTTAAACACCTTTGGTGTCACTAAATGAAGACAAAAAACATGCATGGGCAGCTGTACTGTGTACATATGTGGAAGACATTCATGTTACCTGTAAGTGCCATTCAGAAGACATGTATGAGAATATTGTTACATTGTTCATAAGAGCAAAATCATGGGAAATAAGCCATATTGTTTTCAGTACTATTTTTTTACAGTTAAGTTTGAAGTCAGGTAACTTGGTGGCCCTGTTTTTCTCCTTTTTTTCTTATGGTTGCTTTTGCTATTCACTTGTGGTTAACTGTAAGTATCAATAATTTTGTTCAATTTTAAAAAGATTTATTTATTTATGCATACCAGAACTGGGTACAGGTCAGAAATTATTTCATTGCATTCTGAAACTTAGTGGTGAAGAGAAGTCTGAAGTCAGTGTGATTTTTGTTCCTTTGAAGGTAATATTTTGAAACTATATGGTTGCTTAAGGAATTTTTTAACCCTTTTTATTTTTATGACTAAGAAAATCTTTTAAGAATGTAGTTTAAGTGACACTGAATTGATTTTTGCCCGAAATCATGAGAGCCTATTCAGCTCTCGTGAATAATGTGTTTCTTTATAACAGGAAAGATTATTCTATGGAATCTTTGATGACTGTTCATTTCCATTTGTACTTTTTGGTTTGGTTTTCTGGAAATGTAAACTGATAGAGTGTGCTAGCAGTTAAAGTAGGGGGTACATTTTGAAACACTAATTGAGGTTTTTCCATTCCTCTACGCTTTGATGTTATCCTGTGGCTCTCAACTCTCAGTTACTGACATTTAATGCTGCTGGGGTGTGTTCATACAGCCTAAAACAGTACATTGAATTTCTGAATAGTTTCTAATCACATTCCAAGACAATTGTCATGAAAACTGTGCTATTTCTCTTATTGTAAGAGACAAGTATTTACAAGAACAGGTTTACACTGTATTATTTAATGGTTTTTAATTCTAAGAGCTTGACTTTCAATATTCAGGCCGCAGTCTGAAAGACTGAGAGATTGGAATGTATATGCTAAATTGTAGATGAATAAGTCGCTTGGCTATCTACAAATTTCCTTATGGGGGAGGGATGCTGAGAAAGCACAGTAGAGGAGTACCAGCATGTCCATTTCAGGATAAACCAAGGAAGGGGACCACATGACAGAGACTGGCTCTGGGTTTTAGGATAAGGGGACCTCTTGAATCTGACTTCCCAGGGAAGAGGTAGAAAACGGCAAGATTATGCAAAACCCTCATCTGACCTGGTCCCTGTTGCTAGAGCAGCTGTAAGGGAGAACACGATTTAAAGGAGCAACCAGAAGGCAGCCGTTCAGTGCTGCCTTGCCTAAAGTATGTCAGGAATAGGAGATAACAATTTCTAGCATACCATTTCATACCATAGTTGTAGTACTTGAGATGAAAATACACCTGCTTAGATGTCATCTTGGGGTCACGCTGACGAGAACACCGTTTAGGTACCTGTCCATGGCTACAAGGATTATACAGGTAGTTTATATTTCAGTGAGGACAAAGAACAGATGTGTATACTTTTCTTTGGTCAGAACTTATAATCCTCTTATCCAAAGACAAAATGAAAAGAAAATTGACTTCTACCTATACCTTAAAAAAAAATAAAAAACAAAGACAAAAGGAAAGGAAAGAATCAAGAGTAACCTATGGAGTCATCAAAATGACTGCAAAGTTACCTTGAATTAGCAAGATTGTATTTTCTACTATTGAGTGAATATAAGAGTGGGCTAGTTTGGATTTGGTCAGAGCCACTCCAAATATTATAGTAATAGGGATTTATTTCTATAAATAATCAGAGTTAGCACTTACTTGACTGTGGAAAGAGTTGGGAAGTAAAGGTCTATAAGGCTCTTACTGGAGAATCAGAGAAACAGACATTAAATTTGGCTTACAACACTGGAGTTAATGGAACAATCTGAATTCATAGATTAATGTGAAAAGTCATTGCATTTGTGTATCAGAAAAATAAAGAAAGAGCTTAGAGAGAGATTCCAAATGCAAATGTCTGCCTGAACCACAAAGGGGGATTTCTTGGGGAGTCTGCAAAGGCACCAAGCCCAACTACCATGTCCTCCAATATAAATGAGAACATCAGACAATCAGAATGCCAGTTAAATTTGAATTTCAGATTAATAGCAAATTAATTTTTAGTATAAGTATGTCCCGAATAATGCACATAAAAATGGGGGGGTTGGGTGGCATACTTATCATTGTTCATCTGAAATGCAAATTTAACTGAGGTCCTATATTTTATTTGTAAAATATGGCATCTCTACCAGTAAGTAACAATATCTTTTTATCTCCCCTTTCCAAATATGTGAATTCAACTCTGTGGCAAACTAACATACAGAATCATGTAGTAAAGGAGATTCTGAAAAACATCATTTCCAATCTTATAGGGAATGAATAACAAACAACAGATTGGTAACAATCTGGAATAGGACATCATAAGGCAATTTTAACTTAGGAAAACAGCATATTAAAAATTAAAGAAGACCACCCAAATGAGAACAAACACCCAAATGAGCTTGACATAACCAGCAAGTCAGCCCTCATCACTTGCAGTCTGACAAAGACACAAAGGCAGCAGAGGAGTGGGAAAACCATATAGTGGAAAAGGGAGGCTTCATATGTACCCTGATGGAGGGTGTTGGCCTGCAGATGCTGTGCGCAGGCTAACTGGATGCCAGGTATCCTATGTGATTGGGTAGGGGTTCATATTTGGCTTTTTCTGATTAGTCCAAAGTAGGAAGGGGGAACTAGCATTAAGGAAGCAGTTAATCAAATCTTGGTGGTTTTGGGTCAATTGCTGAAGGGTTGTTTTTGTTTGTTTGGTTGATATTTTTTACTTCCTTGACTTAAGTGACTACAGATTGCAGAATCAGATTTATATTTTTATGTATGGTCTAGCCATTATCATTTGCATATTTAATCTGTCAATACATAACTTTTGGGTGTGCACATCCAAATTTTGTGACCATGGAGAATATATTTTCATCTCAAATACTACTATCCACTGCCTTCTAGTATGTACTTCCTAGAATCCAGTATCTATCTGGTAACTTTGTTTTATAAGAGTTCCTGTATTTGATTTTAGAAATGTGTTGAAGATGGAGAGTATGGGGTATTCTCCTATGCAGAATTGTAGAGGGTAAAATATGATTTTGGTTACTTTGGTTATTGAGCGCTTAGAGTCAACATTATAGGTCAGAAAAATTCAGCCCATGGGTTAATCTAACCCAGCACCTGTATTTGCAAATGAAATATTATTATACCATAGCCATACCTATTTATTTTTTGTACTCATTTATGAATAATATTATGAATTATGAAGAACCTACAAAGGTAGAATTGAAGAGTTGCAATTATACAGAGATTGGATGGCCCATAAATCTAAAATACTTATTTACAGAAGTTTGCTAAACACTAGTTTAGATTAGATACTACAAAATTTTTTGGTTGCTGAAAACTCAAGGTTGGAAAGATACAAATTAGTCAGAATTTCATGAAGTCAAATTCATGTTTTGGTGATTTCCATAGGCTCTAGAGTAAAAATATTTTTATACACATTCTGGAATCAGGTAACCCATCAACCATAGCTGTCACAATGAAGAACATTCTTTTTTCTTTGAGTTTTCTTAATTATTCTTATGAAAAGTTGGGAGAGGTTGCATTAAGAGTCCCTAGCTAGATATCATTTTAATAGCAAATCTGTAATGTACTTTCTCATTAGTGGTTATTATTGACTCTAACTACCTTCTTTTTCCCTGATGACCCAACATGTTCTTGTGGGCTGTAGAAGCAGTGATCTCAAACTTCTCAGCTGAATACTTTCATCAGTCATTTATTCTGCATTCCTTGGGGATGCAGTGATGGATAGGATATAATCTTGTCTTTAGAGAGAGGGAATCATCTAGTAACAATTCAAACATGTTATTATTGTCCTTAATAACAATAAAATGAAAAAGACAATGCTAGAAACTGTCTATATTCTACCTGAGTCTAGTTACTTTGCTTACTGCATTCTCCTGTATTCAAAATTCAGCAGAAAGGTGGCTTGATTGACATTTGTTTGTTTGTTTGTGCTTTATCCTGGCATTCTTTCACCCTTGTCTAGTAACTGTTCACTGCTGTTTCTTTGGGAAATGCCTCTATCTCCTGAACCACCTTCTACTCTAATCTCAGTTTAGGTACTTAGTTGGGCTCAATTTCCAACCCTAGAGCTGAAGTATATGACTTGACCTAAGCTAAATGGCTCATTTCATCCCCATCCTCAGTCATTAGTGTGGCTATAGCCATGTGACCCCATCAGTACTGTAGAGTCAGACACACAGATTTGTTTTGACTGTTGGAGTAAAGAAGACTTTTCTGTTTTCTCTTGTACTTAAACCTAGGAGGATGTAGGTAGGACAGGGCCACCTTGACATCAGGAGGGAAAATTGAGTCAAGATGATGAAAGCAGAGCTGAGAGCTGGAGAGGAGAAAGCTGCCCTTGATGACATTGAGCTACATCCTACACATTGGAGTTTTCATTTACACAAGCAAAGACATTTCCTCCCCATAAGTCAGTTTGAGTTGTGTTTTCCATTTCTCTTAAGCAAGAGTCATGACTGAGGCAAGTGGCAGGCAGAGAAAAATTTCTTAGAGAAAGAGGAGAGATTTTTGGTAAAGGGGAAGGAATCCATCAAGGAGACAGATGAGAGAAAAAGCATAAGAAGAGATACTTCTGGGACAATTTCTACTGGATATGTAGAGTGAATCTGCAATCCCTTTGTTTATTGTAGATTTAGCTGTTGATTTTCACCCTGTTTTTGGACTAAGGCAGTAAACCAGAAATTAATATGGGCACATTTCCCTGTGTTTATTCACTGTTCAATGTTTAATTCCCAGAAGGATGAAAGAAATACTTAATTAAATACACTAAACAATAAAAATCCTTGCTTGCTTTTTAGATATACATGTCTTGCAAAAATAAGCTATGAAGAGCCAAGGAAGCTATTTTTAAAAACTGAATTCACCCACTACTTAATTACAATAATCTATAGAGCATAAGTGTATATTTTCTGCCCCAGGATATAGGTGGGCAGAACAAGGAAAGGTGCAGAAAACACACCTTCTAAACTCTTTCTTTTTGAGATTGTAGGGATTCTTGAGGTTGGTGTTAACTTTAGTTCTGAGGTATGGTCCTCTTGATTTGTGAGGAAATCACACATCTAAAAGACAGGGAAGCAACCAATCCTTTTGTTGGGAGTGATATTTTAAGTTTGCAAAGTATATAGTCAGTTTTAACTATATGAGTGAATGAAGGTAATATCTATATTATAAAAAATATGCAAAAATATATTCATCTCTTAGCTGGTGATGTGGATGAATGTAAGGGTGGAAAGAGATATGATGAAAAATTAATGCTGTTCTTTAAAGTACCTGGAATTGAGGAAAAGAGAACAGACCCTCGATCTCTAATTAATTACTATTTTTCTCTTATATTAAAAGATCTTTCCTGATTTTTCTTATTTGCTTCCAAGAAAGAGGAAGATCTCAGTTCCCTTTCATTTTCTTCGCTTCCTCTTCTTATAACCAAATCCCCTGCCTATTAAAGACAAAGTCAGACAGGCCAAATTACTTCCATCAAGAGGACCTTTAAGATGTTAGAAATGAGTGTGCTTAGGGTGTACTTCTGCCTATTCCAGTGATTCTCAACTGCACCCATACATTGTAATCATCTGGGGATAGTTCAAAGTTCCAAAGTCCAGGTCATTCCCAAACAAATGAAGCAGTATCTCAGGATGGGGTCCAAGCCTTGGCATACATTAAAATATCCCCAGGTGATTCCAACCTGTTGGCAGAGTAGAGATGTGCTGGAGTATTAGGAAACCCTTCCTTCTACAGGGCCAAGGTGTTCAGTAGCTAACTATTCTACCTGATAAATCTCCTTCCTAGATCGCTGTACAATTCTCTTTCAATCTCTCTCTTTGAGTTCATCTACATTCATTTGCTTTCTGCCCTGTCTTTATCTTTCTCTTTGTTCCTTTGATCATGAGTGCAGAGAGGTGAGAGAAACCCTGAAAGAAGGCTGTCCCACTCCCTTTGCTCCTTTACAATCCCTTCAAATGCTGAGATCATAACAGAAGTAAAAGGACTCACAACAGTTCTTGAATGGGAAGCTGATTTCAGTCCTAAAGAGTCCCAGGGTAGAATGATTTAGGTCTGTTTTGCTCTAGGGCCAGACCAGAGATTTTCAAATTATGATCTTGGGCAAGCAACATCAGTGTTAACTCAGAACATATTGGACATACAAATTCTTGGTACCCAACCCAGATCTGAAACAGAAACTCATCAAGTAGGTCTCAGCAAATGTGTTTTTAGCAGACTTCAGGTAATTCTGATGCTCATTTTGAAGGTTGAGAAGTAGTCTTCACAGAGAAGTGTGCCCTGGCTTATTTTTCACATTTTCATAGGTCTCTGCTTTGTATGGAAACCAAACAGGTTCCAATGGCTTTGGGACCTGTATTTTTCCAACTAAATAATGCTACCTGCTGAAAGGAAAAATCCCACATCTCAGCTGTTTCAGAAAAATGAAGATGATCCAAATGAAAAAAGCAGAGGATCTTTACTCAGCGATTGCTATAACAAAAGTGTCACTCACTCTGAAAGAGGAGGAACTTTATAGTTAGTCCCTCACCCTACACACACCCCAAAAGGAGAGAGAGGGAACATTCAAAGTAAGTACAGCCTCCTCTAACATTATGAGAGCTTGCTCTGTGCTAAGGTCTCTAGTTAATAGTGCCCTGGCTCTTTACCACTCTCCTATGCTGCTTCTTGTCCTCATGGGAAGATTTCTCCCAAGTGAGTTTTATGTTCCCAAGTGGCACTACGCAGATTAACTTGCATGGTTGACTAGCACTCTGGCAAAGATAAGAACAACAAGATTTTTATCTTTTTCAATGAGAACGAGGTTCGTCATGTGAAACTTCATAGAATGGCAACACATTTATGCATTTTGAATTGAAGGTACTCCTTTATTTGGACTCACTTGTTTTCTGGTGCATCAGCCCTCTTGATGAGCTTATTTGGAGTTGGAGCTGAGTTTAATTTCAGTGGAGAAATAAAAGAGAGAATGATTAGCTTGGTAAGGCCTGAAGATAAACCTAATTTTCATTGTCTTGGGTTAATCTGTTTTATCAGATTCTAAGAGCAAACTCAAAGAGACAGTGACAATGATTGTGAAGGGTGAGCTGCCAGTGGGGTTCAGGGGGTACTTTGCCAACCTGAGAAGGCAGCCTATGAAGGAGAGACACTTTACCTCACTCTTCCCAAGGAAAGGACACCAATGCCCACTGGTTGCATATAGGCTTCATTTAGCCATTATGTTAGCAAAAATGAGAGAATGTCTTGTCTCCAAAGGAGGGATATGCACAGTTCCTTTCTAGTCTACCTTTATTCCCTTTATGTCTACTCTAAATTCAAACAGGAAGAGTTCTGATGTGGGTTGATAAAAGCCAGGACTCAGTTGTCAATCCCAGCCCAAAGTGAACCACAGGGAAACTCTTCACACATGCGCAGTGGTGGAGAGGGTAGGGGCTTCTCCCAGTAGAGGGATGGGCCAACCACTTGAGTTTTCTCTACACTGTAGGTTCTCTACACTATGCTCTCCTAGCTTCCTTCCACCTCCATTACTCAACATTCATACTTGTAAGGTGTGCTTACCCACAGGACTGGATAAATTAGACTGGGGGCTTTTCTAAGAAAACCAAGTTATGTTTTTCCTCCAGTCTAATTTTTCTCCCACCAAGGGTAACATAAACTGACAGGAAGCATGACTTGAAATGGGATTGCCTGTATCTACCCAACAAGGCTGGCTCTGCTCAAGCCAGCTGTGTCCTAGACTTAAGTTTTTTCCTCTTTTTCATTCTTTCTCCAAAATTCAAATAGGTGAAAAGGAGTCTTCTTTGAGTTTCAGCTGAGTTCACTAAAATTCTACATGGCCCTAGACTATCATAAATGTCTCTTTGCCCTTTATAGTTGCATATATTTCCTTCTAAGCTTTCGCGGTGAGAAGTGACAGTTTAAAGGAAAGATTTAGATGTCTGGGATTTGGTGCTTTGTCTTCCTCTTTCTGCTGTATTATTTTGACATGATTTCAATTTACTGCTACACTGATTTTCTCTTGGTGACACAGTTTCCCAGAGGTCTCCGAGCTACACAGTAAGAAGAGAGACCAGTCTAACTCAGAGTCTTGGGAACCTTTACTGACCTGTGATAAGGGCATCATGGAAGTCAGCAAAATGATATCTCAATGCCAGTTTGAGGAAGTAAACCTTCTCAGAGGTTTATATTGACCATGCTGTAGGGTCAGAGAAATCAGGTCTTTCCACCCTCCTGCCATTAATATAATGATGGACACCTGAGTGCTGTGCGCATGCCTAGGTGGGCACACGCAAGTGGGCGCACCTGAGTTTGGACACGGGCTTATATGGGTGGCGTCATGCGGATGCTAGGACCAACAGTACTGACCAACATGAGCAGCAGCAGTACCAAAGCAGCTGAAAGGGTGAGATGCGCCCAGAGCTGAGAGGCCTGCCAACCTCCCGGTCCCCCCAGCACTCATGCCTGCCATGTACCCGGCCCCCTGGCACCCATGCCTGTCATGTACCTGGCCATCTCTGACAATAAAAAGCATAAAAAGCCACCGAGGGGGTCCAAGGCTCCCTTCCTTTACCGCCCCTCCTCCCCCCCCCCCCGTCTGCTAGAACCATCCTGAACTTGCCCTGTGCTGCCTTCCTGCTGCTACACATGCTCTGCTTATATCATTCAGTAACTCCTATGTCATCAAATGCTTTTACTATAAAAACCTACATCCCATGTCCTATCAGAAGTAGAATTATATTCCCTGTAACATTCAGTATTGTAGCGGCAGGATGGGAGGTGGCATAGGAGCAAGGTTCAGGATGGTTCTGGGCAGACGGGTCAAGGAAGGAGTCTCTTGGAGCCCTCGGTGGCTTTTCGTACTTTATTTAGTAGAGGTGGCCAGGTACATGGCAGGCATGGGTGCTGGGGGGCCGGGAGGCTGGCAGGCCTCCCAGCCCCCAGCGCATCTCACCCTCTCGGCTGCTGCTTCTCTCGCTGGTACTGTCAGTCGGTCCTCGCAGTTCTGTCTGTTGGTCCTGTTGGTCCTCGCAGTTCTGGTGTCCTCATGACGCCGCCCATTTATGCCCGTGTCCTAACTCAGGTGTGCCCACTTGCGCATGCCCACCCTGGAATGCTCGCAGCACCACAGGTGTCCATCATCAGTGGTGGGAGGGTGGAAATATCTGATCAACCTTTACCCTACAAGTATCCATGGGAGTTTATATCCAGGATTTCTTGTTCATGATCTTGTGAATTTTCAAAATCATTCTCCCTGGTTGAAGCATTATTCATTTATTGTTGTCATTACTATTTTTCAGATTTGTAGGTTTCATCCTTAATATTTATTTAGTATCAGTGGTTACGAACTTCTGTAGATGTAGGCAAGTAAGGAATTTACCTCTGGCTAATTTAGAGGTCATTATTCTTAGTCAACTAGTTTAATCATAGCTGACAGATATATGTTGTTATCCAGAACTCATTGGCCCAGAGAATGTTTTCTTTTTTAATGAATTAATTGCCAACATTTAAAAATCACTGTATTTTCATCCCTCGAAAATAAAAAAGGTAGGTCATTATGCACGAATTTCCACATTATAACGATTGACTGGAGCTGAGAAGTATAGTTCCCTTTAGATGAGGCTTGTGTTCTCCCATTAGATGTTGTTCCCATTACCTCCTAATGGAAGTAACAAATATAATATTAGGCTAAATTAAGATAGTCTAGAAATTGTGTCTCTTCAAAGACCATAGTAATTATCTTATAATGACACAATAGGGAGTGGTAGGGGAACGGGGCAGAACAGAGAGTGTGTGCTTTTTCCAAGGAGACAACTGCCATTCATTCATTCCACCTGGCCCCTGTTGCAACCCTCAGTTTACCAATAGAACTAATTACCAGATTGAATTAATACATTCTGCTTGTTGGAGAGTGATAACAGCACAGCCCATGAAAAGAATGAAAAGGGGTGCAGAGGTCAGAGTAGGCTGATGGCAAACTCTATTCCTTAAGGTGTACAGCCAGTAAAACTTCCATTTAACCCAAGTCTACCAAATTTAAGCCCACTTGGTATGATTACTGAGGATCCTTTATAGAAGATATCCTGCTGGAGAATGACTAGCATATACTAGCTGTTCTGTACTCAGTAATGTCTTTTTAAAATGAAGGGAATAAATTTTATTTTTGCCACTAAAAAGGTAATGTGGAGGCCTCCCTGGTGGTACAAGCAGTTAATTTTCAGCACAGTGAAGCTATCAGCAGCCACTGAGGCATGAGTTTGATCCCCAACCTGGGAGCTAACCCACATGGTGCAGCAGATCTCGCCTGTCTAGCTTACTGCTCCCCTCAGCAGTGCATTTCAGTATATCTTCCTGTTCTACTCCCCACCCTGTCTCTAGTGAATACTCTCACCCACTATACCTCTGACTTACACCCCAGTTCTTATATGCATAAATAAAAGTAAATATTTTTTTAAAAAAGGTAATGTGTGTTCATTATAGAAAACTAGGAAACAGCATTAATGTAAGAGATAATTTAAAGATTACCTAGACTCAGTACAACTATTAATAATTTGGGGTGACTTTCTTATAGTCTTTTTCTAACCCCCCACACAAAAACTTATATAATGTACACACACGTACATTTACATATTAAGTGATCTTTTGATATTTGTAACATTGATTATCTTCTGAATACAAAGGTAGTGTATGTTCATTATAGATAGAAATTATTAAAGAATTAATAAATATAAAGAAATAGCTGTACGTTAGTCTTAATTAGTGATGACATAGTTGACTTGCTACTCTTTTATCTATACATATAATTCAGATTTTTCAAAGCTGAGTATAATCAAAATAACCCCAGTCCTACAGGGATGATAAAGAGACTTGTAACAGATATTATCTACTGCTAAATAGTTCACTTGTGAACCCATTTTTAAAACATTAATGATATGGGTAGATTTAATATTATTTTTAACAATCAGAAAATGACTCAATTCTAAATGACCACTATGTTGCTCAGTGCAACTGAAATTTTAAGGATTGGGCATTAGCTTTGATTTCATGGATGTCCAGTTGCAATACTGTCATGCCTTTTCCTTGGTCTCCCTGTCTTGAGCATGAATTTTGCCAATCCGTTCTCTACCACAGGGCTCTAGATATCCCTCTGAAGTGTAACTTTGATCTTGCTATGATGCTTCCAAGGTTATAGAGCAAAATAATGGCAGAGCCAAATACAATGAATAGATCCCCTCACTGCTGTTGCAATATTCTTGATTGCGTCTTACGCTCATGGCATTGAAAGCTGTTATGGGCAGGACCAAGGAAAATACCAGGTAGGTTATGAATTAATTCAGCAATCTAGAGGCATAATTTGACTTTTTTTCATAATTCAGTGATATATATCAGACATGGAAATGATCTCTGAGTCTAATTGCCCCGATTTATTTGGGAAACCAAATCTCAGAGATGACATTAGCCAACACATTGATGATGTAAAGGATACTGATTCCCTCATTATGAAATTTTGTTCACTCATTCCCAACTCTGATTTTTCATATTTCTGACACATTTTCAGCCCAAATAGTTGAGTAACTGATCTTCTTAGAACCATAAAGGAATATATTTATTACTCCCCCTGTAGGTTTTATGCTTCCTTCTCACCTTCTCATGCTCAACCACAGAGGAAAAAGAACATCAGTTTTTCACTGGAGGTGAAAAACTATCTGAGTTCTTGGAATCTCAGCTTTTCCAATATGAGTTTTCTCTGGCCTTGGCTTGTTAATGATGGCATGTTAATAAGCCCTCATTTATTCAGCAATAAATTTGGAATTGGTGACAACTGTGACACTTAATTCTTCTTATCTTTTGAAAATCATAGTGAAATGTTTAACAAATTGTTAAAGATATTTGAAGGGAGATATTTTGACATTTTAAGTGTGTTCAGAACTTTCTGACCCATACCTCTTGATCCTTTTTTATATGAATTATACATTATTCTTAACTGTTTATTAAGGAAGGACTACAGAGATTTTCTGTTAAGGAACATGTTGCTAGTATATATAATTCAGTCATTATCTGTATATGTAAGCATTGTAATTAAATTGCAATTTAATTCTAGGAAAAAACCCTCCAATTCAGAATTTTGTTTCCCCTGGGTTTCCTTCCAATAATTAATAAGGATTAATAAAGCTTTCTGACATGTGTGTGTATGTGTGTGTGTGCTCGTTATGAGTCATCATGGGTTAGAGACACATAACTTAGAAGCAATGCACTGTAATAAATAGTGACTATGGTGGGCAACAAAATACATTTCAGATTATGTGGAGTTATCTATTGTGCATTCGAATAGTAAACAAGTTCTAACTTTGGCCTAGGTAATGAGTACCCTTAGCATGTGAGAATAAAATTATTTTTTTAAATATAAGCTTAATACAACAAATGAGAAAGGTTTTAATTACAAAAGAGTTGAGCAGGTGGTAAGAAAGTACAACTGATTGGAGTCTAGGGACTGTGGAGATGCTGAAGCTGGCTGAAGGCCGTGCCCTCTTTGGCAACACTTTGTTTCCTGAACCTGAGCCGACCAGTATCTAGGCTATGGTGAAAATTCAGAAACAAAGAACAGTACATGACCTTAACAGCAAAAGTGAACATATGCCAAAGAAAACAGTATAAAAGATGAGTCCAGAGAAATGTGATCTTGAGCAAGACTCCAAATATAAATCAATTTTCATGGTACAAATTGACTCTGGTTTAACAGCCATGGATATTTGACCACCTGTTTAATTATCACCCGTGGTAACTACAAAAAAATCACCTTAAAAAGCAAACTAAGATCTAATGTCCATGCATAATAGTGCTAGAGAAGATGAATGCATCAAAGTTATAACTTCTAATTCTGCTCTAAATTGTCCTATCTTGTCCGTTGACATATACTCTAAGCCTACATTTTTACATTTATTTTCATTTTAAAAGAATTATTGAGGTGTAACTTTTGCAACACAGTTCTCCCATTGTGAGTGTACAGTTTGATGATTTTAGTAAATGTATACAGTTGTATTATTAATGTAATTTATTTCAAAATACTCCCATCACCCTAAGATTTCCCCTCATTCCCATTTTCAGTCAATCCCTGCCTTCACCCCCATCTATAATGATTTTCTATATCCTTTCTTGATTTTTCAATTACTTTTTGTTTTGTCTTTGCAACTGTAAAAGCAATCATGTGACTTAAAAGACGGGTTATGTTGAAACGGCTTTATTTTTTTTTAATCCATAAATATCTGTTACTGACAAAAGTGGAAAAATCCTTAAGACTAAATCTTACTAAAGTGATATATGTTTACAGTACATATAGAATGTGCTTTGACAGGTAAGTAGAATGATGACATTTGTACAGAAGCAGCAGTTACGAGCACTGCTCATCATGAAGCTTATGAGTAATGAAGAAACTGTGCAAAGATACAGATATAAAGGTACTTTTCATCAGTACTACCATATAATAAACATGGAATCCATAAATTGGGCTAATGCATAAAAATGTTCATTAATCCCCCCTTAGGAAATTGTGTCCCCAAACTAAAAATATTACAGTAACAATTGCTTTTTATTAGAGAATTTCAAGAATTCTTGACTACAAAATGTCTAGTCGAGTTATAGAACTAGAGGAATATTTGCCACTACAAAGCAAATGAATGAGTCCTCCCATGGAGTGGCATTCAAGGATCACAGCGGGAATGGGCAGCAAAGTTGAGCAGGGGTCTTCCTCTCCCTCAGGAGGGAGGGCATTAGGGAAACATAATGTCATTTCGCTGATGGATGGAAAGTTGATGTGTTTGCCGATTTACAAGATGGGTTTGATGATACTGACTTGGATTCTCAATTCTTGCTTCACAAGCTTTCACCGGGAGGGCCGTAGTGTCACAAGGAGGGTCCAGAAAGGTACCAGGATGGGATGAGTGCCCATCTGCTAGAAGCCTAGGGGGTGATGCCTCCTCCTCCTCCAGTTAGAATGGAGCCTGATGTCCAGACTTGGTTTTCAGGACACACATTCTGGAATGGAATAGGACATCCATTGCCACACAGAGTCTCTGCTGTGCTTTCTTCTCTGTGGCTTGGAATGCATTCCAAGCTGCCCTAAAGTACAGACTTCGTGCCCCTTGTGGGCCATCTTCTGGATCTTTCTCTTCCAGCTCCTCCCCTGTCTGAAATCCAAACTGCCTCCCTCCAGCTTTAAGAACCATATCAAAAAGAAAGCTTTAAACTTGGAATTCCTGGTGACATGACACCCAAGATGATGGAGGTGTGTCTCTAAGAGAGGGCTTCATGACACACGGTTGGTGACCTGTTGAATGGATAGACCTTACACCTTCTGATATGAGTGCATCCCTGGGTGGCCAACCTTGGGCCCACCCCAGATCTTGTGAGGAGTCTGGTGGCTGTCTAGAGCATCTGAGGATGTCACCTTGGTATAGGTGTACAGGGTTATATGCAGCTCAGTTGAGAAGGGGAAGGATGTGAAAGAAGGAGGGGTGCTGATGGGGAGTGACAGCCCTAGCATGGAAATGCTGGATGAAACTTCAGAGCTCATCTAGTCAAAGCCCCTTATTTTAAAGAGGGGGAAACCGAGGCACTGAGCGAGAACATGACTTATTCTTGGTCACATGGCAAGATGGAGACAGAAACAGAGCAGAAATGTGTCTCCAAGAGCCTCAGCCCTGCGCTTTCTCCTCTTGTGGTATGCTGCCTTCTGAAATCAAATATAGAACCAGGAAGACATATCTTTCATATTGAATCTGTCATTAAAATGCTTCATTTATAAAAAAATTACATTTGAATCCTGAAAAATACTTCATTAAAACACAACAAGCTTCCATGAAAATACTCCAGAGCAAAGTTTCCCAGGTTTGGGGAGGATGGCAGGAGAATGTATGTGGGTGGTAACATGTCCACTCTTCCCAGAGCAGGTGCTTTCTAGGGTTCAGGTCATTGGTAACCCTTTAAGGATACCTTGGGTGAAGTCCACAACTGCCTGTGGAAGGAATCTGAGGAAAGGAGGCTGGTGAAAGACAAGGTATTTCTGAAGAAAAATGGATTGAGTTTGGTGGCAGGGATACTGGGCAGGCTATTTCTCCAGGTTGGAGAGTCATGAGGCTCTCGGATATTTTGACGCAAAAGGGACCTGTGACACACACAGCAGGGTGGGTGAAAGGTGGACAGTGGTTGAGCGCAAGGATGTGAATCTTTGGCCGGAGTAGGGACCTCTGGGCTAGTGGCAGACTGGAACAACAGCTTCCGTGGACTAGCCACCAGCAGGACCAAAGGTGATATTTTAACCATGGCATTTTGGTTAGGCAATTTCTCTCTCTTCCCTCCCAAAGATCAGAGCAATGAGTCCTTGGCTGTGTGACCTGGGGACCATCTCCTAGGCCGGGAGGTTGAAAGATAAAGCAAGGAGGTAAACAGAAGATCTCAAGAGTGAAGAGTGCCCCACTCCTTGTTTTCATTGGGAGCTCTAATTTTTAGAACTAGAGGCTATAGAAGGACCAAAAAAGAAAAGAAAGAAATTAGGGATAGAGGGAGATATGTGGAAGAAGACAGGATCAGAGAGATGAAGGAGATACTGGATCAACATAGAGGACTGAACTGGCATTGAGGGCTGTAAAGAGGGGAGAAATCTGAAATAATGGAACTTTCCAGGAGGCAGACTATCAAGCAGGGCAGTGGGGAGTCCTCAGGGCAGAAGCCCAGCTAGGGAGTGAAAGGAATCTTGGGAAAGTCTTTGTGATTTAGAGCACAAGGAGCCAGGACTTGACTAGAGGAAACCAGTCAGGACAGGTGGGAGGGCTGAGGATTTGTTAGAGCTTGATTGCCATCCAAGGCCGTGGAGACCAGCGTATCTTTAGGGTAGGAGAGAACCTGTGCAGACTCCAGTCCATTCCCATCAGAACAATGGAGACTTGTACAAAGAACAAGACGTGAAGAGAGCAAGTGTGGCTTTCCTTCCCTTGCTGGGGGTGGGGGGCAGTTTTCTTTATGGGTGAGGGATGGACTATCTGTAGTATAGTAGAGGTCACCAGCCTGATGGGCCTAGAAGTCATGACCTCTGGGTTTCAGCCCCAGAACCTCTTATCTGCTACATGAACTTGTCTAGCAATGTAGTTTTCCTTGGTTTATACACATGAAGGAGACTACTGAGTAGACAAGATGCCTCAGTATCCCAGTTAAGAAATAATTTTATGGATTTGAGATGAGGGATTAAACCAGAGCAGATTTGCAGGCTTCTCTCTTTCTCTTTTTTCTTATTCACTTCCTTCATTAATTTGTTGTTACACCCTCCCTTCTTCCCTTTCTTTCTTCCTCCCAAACTCAAGGGTGAAGCAGAAGAAATAATTTAAAGAAGGGTTCAGGTAGAATTTTCTGATCTAACACTGAGATTATAAATGGACAGTCATAATGTTTTGGAATGTATCCAGCAACCCCCTGAGACAGACAGACAAAACTGGGAAGAATTGTCATCCTGGAGGCTGGAAAACTTGGATCCAAGAGCATGCTTCTGACAGAAGATGGGATCGGGCTTCTGGATCAGGGTGAATGTGTTTACATAGACACCTGGGTAGGGGATTCCCAAGCACCCCATATCCCTTCCTCACCTCACCAGCAGGCAGCCTTCAAGAGAACTAGTCTAGGGCTAGATTAAAGGGTGCCAGGCTAAGGGATTAATTGAGAGACACTCCTATGTTTCTGGGAGTGTCCAATTTTTCTATTTAAATTGATATCTTCTGCCCAACCCTCTTAGCCTTGCTCTCTGGAACAAACTCTCATAAACCCTTGGGAACCAGCCCTGGAGAAGGTTTATGCATTTGTGGGGAAGGAAAGCAGAGTTACCCCTGTCCTCACAGCCTCTCAATCCCAGTGACACATCTCTAGTGTGGATTCTGAGAGCTGTGTTCATCATCCAGCCTCAATCCCCTCATGATTCGTGTGATGTTTTTCTGTTTACCTGGGGAGGTGAGCCTTAGGGGAGATAAGAGGTTTTGCGTTCTTCAATAAAGAAAAATCAGTCAATTGATTTCTTTGTTATCGTGGACTTGATTTGATTAAAACTTCCCAGGGCTGACACTGGGGAGTTTTCTTAGCCCCTTACCTCCCTTTAAAAGGCCACACATTATCTGCAGATTCTAAAGCCCCAGTTTAAGGTCATTGTTTCTGGAGTCTGCCTGTGATAAGAATTACATTTTTAGTATCATACCTTTATCTAGTAATCTGAAGCTGATTCTTCTAGCCTCAATCCAGGGAGGTGCTCTGGCTCTGAGAACAGGGGAGCCCTTTCTCTTCCCCCAGGTTCTGGTCTTGGGGGAGTGGATGTGTCTTCATTCACTGTCTGCTCTTTAGGATACCATCATAGTCTACCCCCACCCCAAGTTTTTAAAATGCAGAGATGGGGTGAGTTGGGGTAACTCCCAATAGAGCTGATAACATGGATCTGCCTGCTCCTGGAGTGCCCCATGCAGGGGGATTGGGGTGCTGCCTAGGTAGCCCCCAGACCAGTAGCCTAGAGTACCATTATTTGGTTTTGCTAATGGGTCTCTGTCCCTTTGATCCATAGTAGGCACTGGTCTGAAGGAGCAGCAGCCAGGAGAAAGTAATGAAGCTTCAGGAGGACAGGAGGAGGGGCAAAATGGGTGGTGGGGTGGGGAGGAGAAGATAGAGAGAGATCTAAGCAGAGAAGTTGAGCAGTGGGCAGTGACAGTGGGCACAGTGGAGCAAACAAGGTGTGGCATAACCACTTGAGTCCTCCTTGTGTGGGGACTGACAGCCGTTGCTCTCTAGAAGCCTCAGTCCTGCCTGATGGGCATGGTGGGAGACAGAGCCCTGGACAATGGGAATGGCAAGCCCCTGAGACCCAGGGCATCACAGTGGCGCTCCCCACCCTCTGCTCTCTGGCCAGCGGCAGATGCCTCTAAGGAACAGAGCAGGGGAAGGGAAGGCAGGCCTGAGTGGCGGGTCATAATTCAGGCCTAGAGGCCTGAAAGAAGTGTGGAGATAATCAGGCTGCTGGAGGGGGCATCCCAAAAGTCCCCGTACCCCATTGCTACTCTCCTCTGGGAAGGCTAGAGCAAAGCCCCAGAGTACTCAAAGGTGAACCCTCTAGGGTTAGGGGAGGGCCCAGGGGGTCCTGTGAGTGGGGCAGCCAGTTGAACCTGGGTGGACGCCCATACATAGGGAGGCAGCAGGAGGAAGGGAACCCTTCATGGTTCTGGGATTTGGGAGAGGGGTGCAGGGTTAGAGTGGGGTCAGCGCAGGGCAGGCCGCTCAGTGGGGACCAGAGAGTTCCAGCAGGCAGAAGAGAATCATTATTGTGCTTATGGACACAGCAGCTCCCTGACTCAGAGAGCGAGCAGGCAGTTTGTAGGCACTAGAAGATTTCCGTGACGCGGTTCTAGGTAAATGAATGAGACCGAGTAGCCTATTTGGTCAGCCCACAGGCCGCACCCGCTGGCCACTTCAAACCCAGGCAGCTTCTGATCAGGGTCAGAACAGGGTCTCGGCTGACAGAACCTGCCGCTGAGTCCCCAGGGCGGGAGGGGGGACTTGAGACTGAAAGGGAGTTGATGATGGTGGTGGGGGTGAGACAGAGCCTAGCCCCTCTCTTCTCACCCTTTGACTCTTCTAGAAGAGAGAGAACAATCACTGTAGGTTCCAGGTCTGAGCATGCTGTGCCAGGCCACCGGGTGGGTCCCCGGGAGTATGGCTTTCTGGGCAAAGGCAGCCCATCCCCACCTCCTATGGAGGGGACACGGGAAGGGAGATGTACAGAGCTAGAAGCTCTGCTCCAGGCCCATCTTGCCCCCTACCCCATTCTGCCTGGAGCCCTGCCCCCACCCTGTCAGTCACACGGTCACTTCGGTCTTGCTGGCTGTGTAGCAGGTGTGGTGGCCCGGGATGTAGTGCAGCTGCTCCACCGTGTTGTGTCTGCGTGAGGCAAAGGCCTGGCGCTTGGCTGCCGTCTGGCTCTGGCCCAGGGTGGCATAGGAGTTATTGGAGGCACTGGGATGGGAGTGCATCTTGGTCATGCGGTAGCGGTCCAGCACGGGAGTGGACACAAAGACGTCCGTGTGCGAGATGGCCCGCGACAGGGACTGCTCGGGGAAGGCCGTCCGCTCCGGGGACAGCAGTGGGTCCTGGGAGTGCAGACGCTCCGTGGAGAGCAGCTGCTCATCAGATAGGATGCGGTCGTAGGGCATGCCAAACTCATCCTGCAGGCCCCGCTCTGGGGACAGGACCCTGTCCTGGGACATGGCCCGGATGGGCCGGCGTGGGCGCTCTCGCGGTAGGGGCTTCTGTTGGGACATCTGGATGACATTGAGGGGGAGGGTTCCTCGGGCTGCCAGGTCAGGCAGGTGTCGCCTCCTCATGTAATATTCATCAGCTTCCTTGTCAGCTGCAAGGGGGACACAGAGAGAAGAGAGTTGAGAGGACACTGCAGTCAGGACTAAGCTAAGACCCTGTAGCCCAGACAGGTGCTGACAGAACTTTTCTGTTAATGTGCAAATCAGTTCCCAGGGGTTTTGTTAAATGCAGATTCTGAGTCAGACACCATGGCTTAGAGCTGGGCCATGAGTCTGCATCCTAACAAGCTCCCAGGCAATGCTAATGACACTGGTTCCTGGGCCACCTTGAGTATCAAGGAGTTATAGAACTTCTTTGAGGCTCCCAGGGGCTCATGATACAGTGACTAGCAAGCCAATGCCCAGCACTTGGTGCTCCAGCTCAGTTTGTTGCACACCATGGTCTTGAAACAGAATAGCTCCCTGGGTCTTGCTCAAACACAAAGTAGCAGCTTGCAGCTTTCAGATAAAGTCGAGTCTCTCCCAGGAGGCTGGCTTGCACAATCAGCTTCCACTGGAATAAAGATGCTCCAACCAGGAGGCACTTGTGCAAATGTTTAGCTGGTAACTTAGGAACATAGTAACACCTTCTCTGGAGTAACAGCCAATGCGTAAGAAGCCAACACATGGGCATCTAGCCCCACACAAACACAGAATCGTCTTCACAAACTGTGCCTGTGCCCAAGCACTAGCAAACTGGAACAATCCTGTATGTGGTCCTCCTTGAGATGTTCCACCCTTCTCTCCCTCCTGCCTTCTGTACTCTAACTTCACCGAGGACGCATGCAAGCCTGCCTTGCCCCAAGGCTCAGGAGTGGAGTCACCTACAAACCTTTAGATCCTTGCAAACTGTAGAACACTTTCTCACTTTATCCACTGGGTCTCTAACAGGTAGATCCTATCTCTGAGTCACACTCCCTTGTCATCATAGTCATAGAAAATCACCATTCCTCTGTGGAGGAGGCAGATGTGAATTCATAGGCTGAATTTCCAGCGGGATAGAATGTCCTATAGCTTCAGTCAATGCTCATCCTTGCAGTTAGATGGTTGTCAAAATAGGTGTGCTGGGAAGTAGAGGCAAGTGGCCTTAGGGTCAGAAATCCAGGTGAGAAGTGATCATCCACTGCCATGCCATGTACCTTCTTGACCTTGTAATGTCTTAAATTCATCAGGCCCCAGAGACTCCCCAGATGCAAAAGGCAAAGCTAGGATAATTGAGCAAACTAGATTAACTGATGAAACAGGGTATGTGTGTATGTGTGTGTGTGTGTGTGTGTGTGTGTGTGAGTGTGTATGTGTTGTGGAGTGTGGAGTCTGGTCCTTAAGATCAGTTATGGACACTTCAATCAGGAGAATTCTCGTAGAGTAAGCTCTGAGATTGCTAGCCTCTACTCCAAAATAGGAGGGCAAGAAAAAAAAAAAAAAACACCTATGTTTAGGGGATGGCAAGTGTGGGATAGGGTTGGAGAGAAGCTTCTCTTGCAGTTTCATTGAATTAAAGTGCTTGAATTTATTAAATTATTGCTTCCTGGGGGAAAATGGATCTGAGGACTCTAGAACAAGAACCTGGACCTGTTAATGTCTTCTTGCATGCTCCACCAATGCTCTTTGTTCTTGGGACTCCAGCTGGTTCCCTCAGCTGAGTGAGATTCAGGCAGAACTCATGGAAGTCCCAGAGGCATGCTCCAAACCTGGGAGAACCCCACTTACTTAGCCTTTTCAGGGATGAGTACTTGCTGGGGTGACTCTTCACTGCAGACTCATAAGACGGGGGCAGGTGAGCCAAATTCTGGAAGGAGCGTGAGAAGGAAAGGTCATAGGGCTCGGTGGCAGATGTCAGAATGTTGTTCATCCGCGGCTTCTCTGCAAGAGAATAAAAGGTTGCATTAATGAGGACAAAGACTGGGGCAGGGAAGAGTTCAGGTTATATCTCCTTGCTTTCTGACTCATCCAATTCTTGTTTCCTGGCCCTCTGTGTTAGGACACTAATGGAGTTGATGACTTAGTTTACCAGATGCTTATTTCCAGATGTCAACAAGTCTGGAGACAGGTGCAGTCCTAGCTGTCTGTGACCACAATGACAGTTTACTCTTCCTTGAATGGCAGACTTGACTCTTTCTCTTCATACATCCTGGATTGTCTGATGAAAATGTAAGCCTGATGGAGCTAAGAGGGTGCCATAAAAACCTTTACTTTTATGGGAGTTTTTTTTTCTTTTCTCTACTAGCTTTAGGCAAATTCAGCCTCAGGTTTGGAAAAATCTGAGTTTGAATGAGGTGGAGTTTTGGGTCCTGTCTACAAACCCACAGAAGAACTGGGTCTAGGACCTGGCTTTTCTAGGCTCAACACACACTGGCCATGATGTCAGTTCACATCACATTTCCTCTTTCACCTGGGACCTCTCTAAGCCCCACTTTTGACAAGCCACTGAACCATTTCCTCCTATTCCAGCTCCAGCTCCTTCCTTTGAAGTCCCCTTAGTCATGTCTGAGCTGCTAGAGGAATCTAGCAAATATTTATCACATAATTCCCTTTTTCTCTCTCCTTTTCTTGAACTAGAACCTCGAGATTCCAAAATCTCAAGAGAGAGAAGAGAATGCTGTTTATTGCAAGTCCTGGTAAAAGAATGCAAGAAGGAATGCAAGAAAAGATGAAAGAAAAATGAGGTGCATGACTAATGGAGGCATGATGCAGGAAATAGTACACAGGTTGGGGGAGAGATTAGATGAAGGTCTGGGAGAGTGAGCAGCAGTAAAGATGGAGGCACAGAATGTGATGGAAATCTGGGGAAGGTAGATGAGCATGCCCTGCTATTGACTGCCTGGAAGCACAGCAAGAAATTAACAGGTTGCTGGGGAATCATGCCATTCCAAGAGATGAGGTGGTTTCATGGCTAAAGTCTGGCTTCATCAGCCTCCATCCTCTTTAGTTTGGGACACACAAGAACTGGCAGGATTTACCTTTGGACAAAGGCATCAGAGGACTGTGATTCTTTGTACCTCTTGGCAATGATTGTGCCGAATTGTGGAAGGCAGGAATTCTGTGAATGGTGGGATAAAGAGGAACTCTTCTAGGCCTGGTCCAAGTGCAGCCTCAATAAAGGGAACTCCTGGCTTTTCTATCCCTTCCTCTTGCACTGGCACCCCCAATGTTGAGGATGGAGCCAAGGGAGCCCAGCCAATGAGCTGTGTTCACGCCAGCCTGGTACATATGTGAGGGGGTGGGGGACACTCTACATCCCTGAGAGATCAGAACATGCTGTACAGAAAGAGCCTCCCTGGCATGGATCAGGACAGATGCAAGGAAGCAGAGTGGGCAGGAAGCCGGGATCATTGCTTCTCAGTGCTGGGTAGTAGTCACCAACCCCTTAACACTTGTTACTTCATTTTGGCCATGATAGAGAAGAACAAACTTCCCTCTGTCTATTGGCATCATACTCCCATCAAGGGTATCTCTCAGCTCACCCACATCCAAATGCAACATTTCTGGATGCTCTTAGCCCACACTGTTCTCCAAACATGCTGCTGAGCCAAGGCTAGCTCTTCCATGCCTTCTGCCTCCACCACGGCTGCCTCATTCCCTTATTCTCTCTCTCTCCTACTGCAATGCACTCTCATATTCTCCCTTCATCCAATTTCTCCCATCATTCAAGGATCTTCACTCTGATGATGCCACATCTGTTCAGTTCATGGTGATATCTGGTCTTCGAGCTCTCTTACTGCACTTCTAGTCAAAGCCGCCCAGTTTAGTGTGTAGGTGATCGCTAATCATTTCACTTGAGTTGGTCTTGTTGACCTCCAAAGATTAAAATTTCCTGATAGAAAATTTGCTTTCCATTTTTTCTGATGCCTTCATAGTGCTTGGTCCCAAATAAGGATCCAGGCTCAGACCCCCACCTCCATTAATTTGCTCTGCAAGCTCCTGGGGAAAGTGTAACAACCAAGGGAATCTCCACTTCTTCTAGGTAATGTTTTTCTCAAGGGCAGGGAACAGGGCTCATCTCCTTGCACCAGGTGGAAGAGAGGAGATAGAAAGAGGAACAGGAAGAGTAGTTTCCTC
Source organism: Galemys pyrenaicus (assembly GCA_019455555.1). Lineage (NCBI taxonomy): Eukaryota > Metazoa > Chordata > Mammalia > Eulipotyphla > Talpidae > Galemys > Galemys pyrenaicus. The sequence continues at coordinate 5,851,342 of JAGFMF010011456.1, forward strand.
CTTTGTATTTATGGGAGGTTGTGCTTTGTTGGCTCTTCCTTAGGAAACCAGATCAGAGTTATTTTTTCAGAATGTTACTAAGCAAGTGGAGCCCTCCTCGCTTGCCTTTTCTGGCTCCTTTTCCCGCTGCTGTTTCTCACCATGGGCATCCCCCAGGCTCTGCTTCTGCCTTCTGCTTTTCTCTTTCAGCCTTCTTGCACAGATTGCCCCTGCTCTCAACGCTTCTGTTACTGCCTAGCTTACATCTTCAGCTGTGACCTCCCTCCAGACTTGTCTGCATTTCTAACTGCCTGTTGAATGATTTTTCCTGCATATCCTATGATGGGATCTAGATCTTGATGTCCAGCTCCAAGTTCATCCGGACAGCCTCATCGCCTGTACACACTGCCTGCTTTCCTAATTTCCTAGGTTGTGATAATGAAAGTCCCATTCTTCTAATTGATCTTGGCATGATATTTTATTCATAACTGACTCTCATCAGTCATATTATGTTCAATTAGTAACTCCATTTTTTTTCAATTCTTTCTCCAAAATGCTTCATTTTGGAAACTTCCCTCCTATTCCCCCTGTCAACATCCCCACTGTTAATTTCTTTTATTGATCTCTCCAAGTTCCAATTTTTTTCTAGAACCTGCCATCTGACACATCAGATTAAACTTACTTTTATCACACCAGCACTGCAGAGGCACATCAAAATAACCTACATCTCTTCTCTTAATTATATTATCCCTCAGTTTTCATGCTGAAGCACAGCATAATGTGACATGAACGGGGTATCTACCAAGTGAGCAATAGAATGTATCTTTGTTTTGGTTTCTCTTACTAAAGTTTAATGATGTTTTCACTTTTCACCACAAAAGGAGAATGATTGATAGATCATTCACAATTTACATGGCTGTCTTTTGTTCTGGCAAGTTTTGAACAGGTGCCATGAATAGGTTTTTCTCTGAAGTTCTAATTGCAAAGTTATGATCTGGTGGAAAGATTTTACAACCAGAGAGCAGAACATGGTTCTGTGATCCTCGGACAGTATGTGGACACTCCTGTCCTCTGCAACTTCCCATTTCTTCCCTTAGCAAGAGGTATATACCCAAATCACCCCGTTTGGATTTGACTTTTGTTAAATCTTAATTGGTTTGGAGAAGGTTAATGTAGTCTACAAAATCTCTGGTCATTCATTAATGTAGCCTTGGACACAGGAAAGTGTTCACTCCTTGCTGTGGTCCTGTGGCAAGGTTTTTTGGAGGGCTGCAGGAAGTGATCTAGGTTGTGAGTGAAGATAGGTTTCATGGCAGAAGATCACTGATGTCAGAAACAGAAACATTAATGGGGAAATGATCTGAAAGTGAGAGTGAGGCTTGGTGGCCTGGAAGAGGGTGGGCACCTGAGCTTTCTACCAGTGAGACAGTGAGCATGTGTTTGCTGCTCTGAGATACCAGAGGTTAGGATACAACCATTTAGGATCAACATGGAATGCAATCATTTCTCACCAGGTTTAGGGGTCTGGATACCACTGCTTAGAATTGGATGATGATCACCTGAAAGTCATAGAAAATACATTTTTAAGGAACGGTTCAGGCATTCTACTGTGTTGTCAATACAACAGTACCCCCTCTTAACCTCTAATCTCAAGATCTTTCTCAGAGACAAAGGAATCAGTTCTAAAGAGACTAGGCATGGGCCTTCCTGGTGGCACAGCGGGTTGAGCACTGCACTGTGAAGCATCTGCAGCACAGCAGCGCGAGTTCAATCCCTGGCCAGAGAGAGGACCCGCATGGTGCAGCAGACCTCTCCTGCCTTGCCTGCTGCTCCCCTCAGCAGTGTGTTTCAGTTGATACGCCTGTTCTGCTCCCCACTCTGTCTCTGGTGACTCCTCTCACCTCCCACAACTCTGGCCTGTAACCCAGCTCTTGTGTGCATAAATTGGTATTCTGGAAATGAAGTGCAACAGTCAGTGTATTAGACTCAGAGAAACTGCCTCTGCTGTTTCTGTCTCTCCCCTTCTTCATCAGGACTTCCTCTTTCACATGGTGACCTACTCACATGTCTGGACCTAGCTGACATGCAACAGAGGTTTTGTTGGTATGGGGTTGAGTAGAGGAGGAAAAGGATGGATACAAAGGGGGTCTTGCAATAATGTAAATATGAGTAGGGGACTGGATAGAGGAAATAGATATTTTGGGGGGGACGTGAAATAGTAGACTGTGGTTGTCGGAAAGAGGAAGCCCTGATTCCTCATGGTGCTCTGATTAATCCCCTGATCTTTATATTCAAGTGTGTGGATACATCTGGAGTTGCAACAAACTGATGAGCTATTATTCTCTGCTTGAGATGGGGAATCTGGATTCTAGATTCTGTCCTTCCTTTAGGTGACTAAGCCCAATATTTCAAAAGCATTTATGTTAGTAAATAATGTGAAAGTTTATAAACATTGAACAAGACACAGAATTAAGAAAAATCATAGCTGCCAAAGCCCAGAGACAAAGGCATCACAAGCACTACTAAAACTGAATAAATATTTGACTTACCACTAAAGCACACCTTAATGTCATACTAATGCCTCAATAAAACAGTATTTTTGCTTTTCTTTGGTGCATGCATCTAATTTCAACTAAAGGAAGGCATAAAGTCTTTGTTTACTATTCTCCCAGGGCTAGAAGATCTGCTTCCATTTTCTTAGGTCTTGTTATTGAAAATATCTTATATGTATCTGCTGTTATATTCACAGGCTATTCACCCTCAGTTCCTTCTCCCGATCTCTTTTTCTCTTCTACTCTCTAAACACCCATGCTCCATAAGGTGTGGGTGAAGCTCTAGGCTCTACCTTCTAGTCAAATCTCTTTCTTTAGCTTGGTTTATCTGGTCTATAGAGTTAGATATTAAACTGCTTATACATATCTTGAAATTCCTGTGCTTGACCTAAACAGTTGTGTCTTTTTTAAATTCTTTTTATTTTATTGATTTGCCACTGGCTTGCTTAACTGTAAACATTTCAGGGATAAATCATCATCTCTGTGAGGGTTAAACATTACCTCATCCACTACCTAAGTTCTAGAGCCCTTCCATGACAGGCTGATATTTTATGTTTTCTAAATAGATACATTTATTTATTTTTAATTAAGGTGTCATGGGGATGATTCATCAGTTGGATACTATCCATGACTATTTAGAGTCTGGTCTGAATGTAAGGTATGATGTTATGATTTCATTACCTCTCCCCACCAGGTATCACCACCTTTCAGGGTACCCAACACTGAATCACCCATAGTCCACCACCATAGTCCATTGTGCTTTCTTCCCTCTTTTCTTACCCTTCCCACTCTGGATCCCTTCTCTGGACGCTTCAGTTCTATAGTCAGCATTCAAGGGTTAGTTTTTAAGCTTGTCTTTATCTGACTCAGTTTGCAAACCATTATGTCTTTTTTTAAAGATTTATTTATTTATGCATACATCTAAAGGTTCATATTTATATATACACAGATAAATACACATAGTGTCTCCTTCTGTAAGCATGCTATATATACTACTTTCAATGTCACCTTTATTTGAAATGGAAAACATATCTTGATTATATTTCCATGATTTGAAATATGGAATAGTTTCATAATAATTCTTTTTATACTTTATTTATTTCTTGCAAAATATGCAAGACCATATCTCTATGTAATTTAACCTAATATGCTTATTTAATGTGAATATTTAAATACCACCCAATGATAGTGTATTTAGATTGTTTAAAAGTTCAATAACATTACATCAAACGAGCTTGAACATAAATTTTTGCCCCTGTATCATTTCCTTAGGCTAATAACAAAAAGACAGTGTTTTAGGTCAATACACTGCCAATTTATTGGAGATATGATGAAGTAGATTGATAGATTTCCTTATATCAAACCACTCATTATTCCTGGGAAATGCCCTATTTAAGTCTTGGTGTCTTTTTCTTTCATTATAGCACTGTATTTTATCTGAGTAAATTATTTGATTGATAGTCATATAGAAAATTTGTATTTTTTTCTGCTACCATTATAATTTTTTATATCAAGATAATGATTTTGTAAAGTCAAATGAATAGCATCCCATCTTACTGTATGTCATGAAACAACTAATACAGCATATGAAATATCTGTTCTTTGGAAGTTTGAAGGAATGCGACAATTAAAATGCCCAATGTCTTTTGGGAGTCTGTCCATTAGCACCATGCCAGGGGTTTGATTTGTTATTTCATTCACTGTGCAACAACTTCAGGAGGTAGTATTATGATCATCACCAGTTTAGAGTTAAGGAGACTGAGAGGTTAAATAATTTTCCCAATAGGTGAATCTGGAATAAAAACCCAGCTCCACATCTTTATCCATTATGCACATGTGGCAATATTTTGTCTATTGATTCATCCAAATTTTCTAACTCTAAACTCAGTTAGTAATTAGTCATTTTAAACTTAATTAGCTTTAAGCCATTATTTCTCTCAAAAAGAAAAAAACAAACCTCTATATATGAAATGGTATCCTTGCTCTTATTTAATTTTCTGTGTTAATGTTTTCTGGATTAGCAATTTATTCATTTATTATCCTTTTCCAAAGAACTACTTCTTACACATATCAGGTTGTTAGTTTTGTCTTCAGATCACTACGTTATGTTTTTAGATTGTTAATTCCTGCCTCAAAATTTTATTTTGTTTGATTTGTTATTGTTTTATCATTTCTGAGTCTTAATCTTTAGTTCCTTTATTTTCACTGTTTTCTGTTCACAATACAATGTTTGTAACGCTGATTTTTTTTTTTCCTGGCACTATCCCATGAGTGCCAATATGTGATGTTCTTATTGTTGTTATGTCCTAAATGACCTGTAATTGCAGTTTTGATTTTCTATTTGACTTAAGAGTTGTTTAGTAGAATATTGGTAAATTTCAGTGTTTGTGTTTGTTTATGTGAACTTTTGCCATTAATTTTCTATCTTATTTTATTGTGAACAGAGACTAGGGCTATACAATTTCTGCTTTAGGGAATTTACAGAGATTTCCTTTATGGGCTAATGTATATTAGTTTTTGTTAATGTTTCATGAATATTTAGAGAAAAAGTGTATTTCTTTTTGTAGAGTATTAAACTGACATAAATTTATTAAAAACAAGAATTACATTATTTAATTCCTCTCTAAACTAATTTATTTTGTGCCCACTTAATCTGTCATGACTGAGGTGGGTATAGTAAGGTCTCCTTCTATTGTATTCCTTTCATTTTCTCTTTGTATGCTATAGAATTGGTTTGATGTATTTAATAGTTACATTTTTTTAGTGCAAAAAGGCTCATGATGCTTATGTCTTCCTTGTGGCTTGTACCTTTTATCAGCATTGAATGCCGGTCTTTTTAATATCTTCTTTTGCCTTTTAAGTCCTTTGGATCTGATATTTATATTGCCAGTCCAGCTTTCTCTTTGTTTGCATTTGCCTGATAAACTTTGTCTATCCTTTTATATCTAACCTTTTTGTGCTATATTGTTTTATGCTTGTCTCTGCACAAGAGTGTACATTTTTAAAAAAGTTACCTTGTGTGCTTTGGAAATCTCTAGGATGTCTTGATAGCTAAAGGTGAGTCCACCTGTCCAGAAAACTGCCCTCTGTTTTATTGGGTTTCCTGTCCTTCCTGCTCTCTATACTGAATCCTGCTCTTTTCCAGTTCAAACTCTTAGGCCATGATTGATTTGACCAGTTGTGACTACCTGACTCAACTTATGCCAGTTAGAGCTCCTTCTCCGGAAATTAGGAATCCTTATAAGACAGAGATTTGACCTCGCTGTGTGACACATAAGCTGGGGAGTTATGGGCAGTCTTTTAGATTTGGAAGAGAGAAGGTCAGTCTTTAGAGACTGTGGCACATTCTGTTTCACAGAAATGGTCACAGTTATATTGCTCGTACAGGTGCTCTCCCAGAAACTTCCTATTCCCCTATTTGAGAAAGTATTTTCACACTCTCCTCAAAACTGTAGGGCCTTTGTGATTACTTCAATGAGCAAGCATAGTACAGCAGATGTAACACCACATGCCTTCCATGGCTAGGCTGCAAAGGTGATTTGGCTTTCACCTGGTTGTTTATTCTTCAGCAAACTTAACCTTGAATGCAGCCACCATGCTGTCAGGAAGTTCACATACAAAGGCTGCAGGGCAGGACTGCCAGTTCCAGCTAAAATATTAGTGAATAACCAACATTAATTGCTAAATGCATGTGTGAGCAAAACTTCAGATGATTCCAGCCCCAGTCCTCTTGGATCAGGACCTCAGGTTTCCCAGGTTGAGATGGTTCTCAGCAATTATTTCCTTAAATACATTTCTCTTTCTCTTTCTTTTCTTTCTCTGGGATCCCTATAATAGGGATCTTATTTCTTTTTAGGTTTTCCCAAAGAGCACCTATGCTGTTTTCAATTCTCTTTTCTCTTTGTCATATTTATGTTCTTTGTGTTCTCTACTGCAGTGTTTTCACCCTCACTAATTCTCTTCATTCTTTGCAACTGTCTACTGTTGAGGCCTCGTATGATATTTAAAACTGGGTTATACAACCGAAAGACCCCAAAATAGATAACTGAATCAAGAAGATGTGATACATATACACAATGGGATATTATACAGCCGAAATACCCAAAAATAGATGACTGAATCAAGAAGATGTGGTACCGCTAAACAATGGAATATTATTCAGCAATCAAAAAGATAAACTCATGTAATTCACAGCAACATGGTTGTAGCTAGAGGGGATTATGCTCAATGAAATAAGTCAGAAGGAAATAGAAAAATATTGGATGGTTTCACTTATAGGTGGAATATAAGGGAAACAAATAAATGATCAGGGAAAAGAATACTAACAATAAAAAAGAAAAAACAAAACAAAAATAAATAGACAACTATAAATCAGAGATATTTTACAGGGGAGCAGGAGGGAGAAGATCAAATCAAGGGTGGGAAGAGCACACAAGACTAAGGTTATAGCATATTGATGGTAGAAATTCCATGGGGACTACACCAGATGTCAAATATATTTAAACAAAGATATTACTAAAAAAAAAACCTGCTTATAGCATTTTTAAAATCCATTAGTTCTAGTTGTAACAGTCTCATATTTTCTCTAGCATTGCTGTGCTTCACTCTTCTAAATAATTTGGCAAGCATGTTTGTAACTGTTACCTTAAACTCCTCATCAGGCATATCTATAGTTCTGCTGGACTGAGACATCACCTGTTTGTTTTTTACTCTAACACTTGGGATATATTGTTTTGTCTCCAGTTTAGTTTTTATGGGTTGTAAATAGGGAGTGTCCTTTTCTTATCTTGGAAAACATGCTTTATACTCTCCCTACAATAAGGCGGGTATAGTCTTAGATTTTATTTTTTTAATCCAGGATCTTTAAGTGTCTCTAATTTTTCATAGACTGCTGCCTTTATACCTTTTCAGATGGCAGGAGCATTGGTGCTGGTAAGAGGTAATAGATGAGAAAGAGATGAGGTCATAGGAACCAAATAGTCATCTCTAGTGAACACCAAAGACCCAAGCTTTCTATAGTGCTGTGAGTTCCTAAGTAGTGGGGTGGGCTTCACAATGATCCCCTGACTTAGGCCAACTCTTTGGCCAAAATACGTAATGTGGTCTCAGTCAGCTTCAACTTGTAGGCTGTGGCTGAGCAATAGAAGCAATAGATGTGGTGGAAAGAGTCTACTCCTGAGTCAGGCCGACAAGACAGGAATCCTCTTTGCCTTTTCAGATACAGAATCTTATTCTGGGGTGTATATTAGTGAGAGAATTCAGTTGTCTTGGTTTTGGCCCTGGGTGAGTGTAAAGAAGGTTTTTCACATATCACAGCCTCAGGCTGAAAATAATAGCCTCTCCTATAAGGAGTTACTGGCGATCCTATCTGGCTCTCCTTGCTGGTTTGGGCTCCAACTAATTTGGCAGTCTCAGGCTCAAGCCATTAAACACCATTCTGCACTCTTGCTTATTTCTTTCCCCAGTGGTGCACCCTCTGTCCTGAATATCAACTCCATGGAATGCCTGGTTTTAAAAGTCTCCAATGTGGTAATGTGCCCTTGAATTAACAGCAGCTGTCCCCTCCTGTCCCATGGACTGTGCTGCCCTGGTGTCACTCTCAATACAGTTTCATTACAGTTTTTTCTACTCCATTTCTGTGACCTGTTGCTGCTGGTGTATGTTAATACTCATCTGTTTATCTTTCAGGGCTATTGTCTTTGTTTTGTTATAAGTAGTTTGGGAATATGCAAAAGAGGTGAGGCTGGCATCTTTACTCTGCTACCATCTTTCCAGACTTTTAGGGCTATTTTCTTAGTGGTTGCTTTGGGGAATACAATATGCATCTTAAATTCAGAAGTAACTTATCTTCACTATAACACAGAAAATCTGCCCCAGTATTGCTCCAGTGAACTCTCCTCCTTTGTACTATCATTGTCCTATATTTTATCTATCCATCCTTCATCTATCTACCCACATGTTATTCCCACTACTAGTACAATATTATAATGATTGCTTTCTAATATTTTGTCTTTTTATAAGGTTACAAAAAGGCGGGAGAAAAATATGTGTATAGGGTCTTTTATATTAGCAACATCTTTATCATTTCTGTTTCTTAATTTTTTTATATAGATTTGAATTACTTTCTAGTGTCCAGTTCCTTTCAGCTTACAAAGGTCTTTTTTTGTTGTTGTTTGTTTGTTTTTAGTGTTTCTTGTAAGTCAGGTCTGCTAGTAATTACTTTTCTCAGTTTTTGCTTATTTGAGAATGTCTTTATTTTACCTTCTTTTTTTTTAAAGATAGTTTTGCTGGATATAGAATTCTTGGTGAACAGTTTTCATTTTAGCATTTCAATGGGTCTTCCCAACTAATTCTGGCCTCCATTGTTTCAGATGGAAAGTCTGCCAAATCTATCTTGATTCTCCTCTCCATGTGGTGAATGGGCTAGGATGTCACCCAACTCTCCAAATCCAGTGAGTCTTTTCTGACCAAAAGTAGCAGAGTTGCCAGTACTCACAGCCTGTCCCATCCTGGCAGGACCTCTCTCTGCTGACTGATCTGGAAAGGATGGGAGCAGCCTTAGGGAAAGAATGTCTCAAATTTTCACAATTACTACCTAAAGTTCAGCAGTTTTTTCAAGTATAATTGTTTCTCAGGTTTTTATATATATTGGGTCAGTTTCCAGAACACTGAAATGGCCATTTTTATAATTTTTTCCAGTGTTGCCCAGTAGTTGTTTTATTAGAAGAGGGTTTTTAGTGGACCACGATCTACTTTACTATGTTCTTGGGATAGCCTCCCTGCCCACATTCCAGCATCCTCTTTCTCTGCTAGGCTGGCAGAGTATGTGGAAAACTCAGTGCTCAGTCAAGAAGATACTGGAGGGGGTGAGATAAGAAAAGGGAGTTCTGGCTGGCACTTAGTCCTTGGATAAATGACAGTTGTTTTGTAAACTTTTGTTAGCAGTAAAAGCCCAAGTGCAAAAGAACAAACACTTTGTACCCAGAAAAAATATAAGATTTGTGTCCAAATTTCAGATTCATTTACACATTTTAAATAGTTAGAGTATTTCCTGGGTAGAGTTATTTGATATTGAAGACATCACCAGGGAGGACATATTAGACACTACATTTTGAGATCATTTGTTGCCAAAACAGATACATTTTCAGAAGTAAAAAGAACACTTCCACATGGGGCTCTTTTGGCCTTGCCATAACTGCAGACTCAGTGGAATCTTCTATCTCTTCTACCTTTTCTGAGTGGGAGGAGTAACAATGATTCCTTGTGAAGGCTATATTGTGCTCACATCATAGCAGGCACTTAAAGGTACTTCTGGGATGGGATTTCTAAAACTGACTCCATGGAACCCCTTGGAGGTGTCTCAAGGGCCACTGTTGAAGGGACAGTTTACTGGGTGGGGTTGTAGTACTACTCACCACCCCTTGCCTTACTCAGAGCAGCTTGTATTCTATATTGAGCTTCTGTATTCTATATTGAGCTTCTATCTAAGATTTTGTTTGAACAGGCCCAGTGCTTGTAAGTTTAAAATCTATTGGTCAATTCTGGTTACTTCATTATGCCAATGATAAGACTCAGTGAAATGAAGAGACCCACCCAAGATTACAATGTTGGTGGCAGAGGAAAAAAGAGGTCTTAATACTTCCTAGTGTGGCATATGTTTTTAAATGATGCATCATTGTCTGAAAATTCACATGATTTACAAAGACTTTACAAAGTATCTCTGTGTTCTCCAGTGACATTCTCAGGAACTGACATTTTCTAGTGGTTCTGTACTATTTTGTAAGCTGCATTTAGCTGTCAGTGCATGTATGGCTTTCTGGAAATACTTATTCTGGGGGTTGGCAGGTGAACAGACAGTGGCTCTTGTCAAATAAGCTTTGGATTTGACATACTATATGCTTCCTCTTGGATATTCATAACTAATAGTCTAATTTTATTAGTTATTTTAACTTGGGGGATTTTTTGGCCACCTAACACAGTGTATAGACAGGAAGAAAGAAATATATCCAATCAGGTATCTTAGAGAGACTCTATAAAGTGATTGTTTTCAAAGATGTGAGCAAGATGTAGGGAACCTATAGTGTATAATGTGATTTCCTGGGGCTAGTAAGAGTGGAGAGTTTCATCTAAATTGGGCCTGTATGGTGAAGGGAGTGGTTCTGGAAGCAAAAGGAGAGTTATATGGATGGGGCTTCCTGATCTTTGATTGAGGGACATACCCAGCCTCCATTGAATGTGCTAGTGTGTAACCTGGGAAATGTGAAGCACAGCTTCATTCTCCTCAAAATCTTTAATCTCTTTGCAGGATTGCCCACTTACCAAATCCAACTGACATCCACAGAACACAGTAGCCCACAAAGAAACCCAAAATGGTTAGCACCCAGGAATACTCAGTAGAGAGGAGAGTTGACATGGTGGGGTCCAATGGAAAAACAGGACAATTTATTTACTCATTCTGACATTCTGACAAATGCTACTCTAGTGTATTCTGACCTATGGAATTTGGGAAGATAACGTTCTAGGTAATAAATGGAAGTTTGGGGTGGTTGGACAGCTTAGTATTGATGAGAAAGGGAAAAAAGCAGAATTTATGATGTACAAAGAACAGGAAGGCGAACAATTCTACAACTTTGCCCACGGTACCTCTCTATGGTGACATGCTTACTATCAGTTAGATTTGACATCTTGTCTCTCCCTGGACTTATCAATGGATCATATCTCCATTTCCTCAATTACCAGTCTTCTCCCTCTCCCTTTAGAGAGTCCTATTCCTTGGCACAGTGCCCAGTCAGGGCCTTCAACCTTCCTGATGAATGGAGCTGGGTAACATAACAATTAATTAGTGCTCTGAAGTCATTGATCGATATGCTGACAAGACAAAGTGACAAAACAATCTCCTAAGCTCCAAAGCTGCTTAAAAGAGGTAGAGAAGCAAGGTGGGGCCCTCTTCCCATTGAGAACAGGTGGATTCATAGCAGTTAACAGGTCTCTTAGAATTGGACCGTGAAGTTGCAGGAGCTGACCGTGAGTTTTTTCACATTGATATCTGATTTCATTGCTAAGGAAAGTGCTAGTTTTCTCTGTGGACCAAATAAACTTGTGTGCATATATGTGTGTACATGTATTTGTGTATCCATATCTGCTTATGTATATGTTTGAAGTGGGGAGGGAATGAGAGAACATGATTTGGTGGTGGACATTCCATGATAATATAATGACAGATATGGCAAAAGAAATTTCTCTTAGGTGAGTCACAGGGAAATTGAGGGGTACAAATAATACGTAAGGACATAAACATCTTGATTAATGGGATCCTGAGAACATTAAGCAAAGAGGTAATATGCATGTGGTTAACTCTCAAGTTTTGGCCACATCGCCACACTCTGAATGTTATGATAAACCTCCTGATCTCCCTGCATGCAATCTCTGCCCCTTTGGGTCCGCCTTGCACACTTCTGCTAGATTAGCCTTTCTCGAATGCTAATTTCACCCTGATCATTAGCCCATAAGTATTATAAACTATCAATAAATTAAAGTTTAGATGCTTAATGCCAAGGACTTTTAGACTCTAGTGTACGTAGGACTCACCTAAGAAACTCATTAAAATAAAAGTCTGGGCCCTTCCCCTATCCCATGGATTGTGATTTAGGTAATCCAAGACATCCAGGAATTAGCACTTTAAAAGCATCCATTGTGATACTTTGATAGCTGGAATCTGGACCTTGTCACGACAGATGTCACTACATTTTCAAAGCTGTCCATGGCACAGGTCATTTCATAACACCCAGCAGACCTGTGGCTCATATGGACTGGTTTTCCCTCTGTGACTCCTAACTCCTGTGACCACCTCAATGCTTTGCTCAAGAACATCTTCCATCTGAATGGCCCTTCTCTTCATTTCCCTTAAACACATCATAGCCTTTTATTTTTTGCTTCATAATTATTATTTTTTCTTTATTTATATATATTTGACATCAATTGTAATCCCCATACATTCCCCATCACCATTTCACCAGTGCACCATCACCTTAGTTCTTTGTGCTCTTATCTGCTCTCAACCCTCTTCCTCCCCACTCCCCACCAAGTGTCCCCAATTCGTCCTTGTCTTTTTGTTTTTATTATTATTATTATAATCATTATTATTGTTCTTATTCCTTTCCTTGATCCTTATTTGGTTCCCTTATATTCCTCCTAGGGGAGGAACCATCTGGTACAGAAGGCAAAAGAAAAATACCAGATGGTTCCTCCCCTAGGAGGAATATAAGGGAACCAAATAAGGATCAAGGAAAGGAATAAGAACAATAATAATAATAATAACAATAAAGACACAAAAACCGAAAATGAAAGGACAAGGACAAATTGGGGACACTTGGTGGGGAGGGAAGAGGAGGAGCATGGGGGACTGAGGTGATGGTGCACTGGTGATATGGTGATGGGGAATACATGGGGATTACAATTGATGTCAAATATATATAAATTTAAAAAAATAAAAGAAGCAAAGAAAAAACCAAACAAACAAAAAAAGAATGAATGCAGAAGTGCATTCACTATTTCTAGAGGTGGAGATGGATCACGTGTGCATTGTGTTTACCTTAACATAATACAGCCAGAGTGGGGCTCTTTGGAGGCACTTGTACATTTTTTTTGAATGATAAATGAATGAGTAAATGAATTAACTATTGAAGCAGCAGGAAATGGGCAAGAGATCGTGGCGATGATACTTAATTGTCTATTCCACTTTCATTCTTCTTGTTTCTCCCCTCATCTTAAAGCTCAAAGTGGCCGATTTTCTTGGCCTGTATACAGTTTGTGGGTTGTAATATTTTATATTGTCTGAGTATGTGTGTGTGTGGAGGTGTAAGCCACCTATTCCTCACATCAAATCCAACCCACACTTTGCACTTCTTGAGGATTAGTTGCCATTTGAATGCATCCAAACACAATCTTTTTAGTCCTGGTGGCATGAAAAATAAATGTAGAGATGCAGGGTCTGTGAGTCATGGTGTCGGATGGTGGGATTTCTCCCAGAATGACTGGCTGGTTGCCAAGGACATTGTGGAGTCATCAATCCCTGGACTCCTGTCCACTCTTCCGCCTCCATTTTTCAGTTTTCTTCTCTTTAAGGCTTTGACTGAGGGTCTCTTAGATCTCTTAGATGCCACCCTTGGGAGCCTGGCTTTGTGTGAGAGCCTCCCTAGGAGGCCTTCTCTGCTTCCCCATTTCTGGCTAGGGATTTCATTTCCCAATCTGCCTGAAAAAAAAAGTAAGTGCTTCACGTGGTTGTCATGCCCACACAGGAAAACAATGTGTCATCTGCCAGATTCACTTAAAAAGACAAACTTTAGGTTTCCCTGGGAGAGCTGCCTGCTACCTGCTGTGATCCACTTCTTCAGGACTGCTTTGGCTCATCTGAGCCTAGAGGCAATGGAGCGGTGTTTGTTCTGCTAGCAGTTATTGTAATCACCACAAAAGGAGTGTTTACCATCCCCTCAACTCCAGGGGACTAATCATCCTCCTAGCAATAAGGACTCTGAGCATATCTCTGAGAGCTATTTAAATCATACCCATGAAAAGTCAACCTTGAGATGCCCTCGGATTACCTTGGAGTGGGGTAGGGTATAAGTGCCAGGTGTGTGGTGAGCTGGTTTTGAAAGATAGGGGGGATGATCACAGCCTCTGACACTATGCCAAGCTGTTACATCAGGTGGGTTCCTAAGAAGGTTTAAGACCTGTATTATTTCTCATAATGGGATTGTTGTAAGATTCTATTGTAAAAATTCCAGACTCTTCTCACCCCCACCCATAAGCATCCCATCATATAGTTTTCTGAACTTGATCTCAGCACCCAACATGTGTACTGGATGACACTTATGGCTCAGTATCACAAAAGGTGACTTAAGTTGAAAGAACTAGAACAGAAGGATGATTGATATTTAGAGGGCATGCAGTCTTTTGGGAAGCCCCAAAATATCCCAAATTAAAAATTAGGTTAGCAGAAGACTTGCATCTATTCTATAACTACTTCGAGCTATGAGTGTATCTGACATACTATCATATTTCTCTTTAATAAGTAATATATTTTTTATGGTCTTTTTTTGTGTGAAGATCTTTAACCTTCATATTTATTCTTCACATTACAATACCAACTGGAGAAAATTTTTAGTTGGGCCAGGTACCAGGCTGGAGCCCAAGAAACCACATGTGTTTCTACACCAGCATAAATGGGTTATGTTGTATTTAGACAAAGAAATTATAACTTTTTTTCTAACAACCACCATTTATTTTGTCAGACAATGTGCTAAGAAATTTACAAGTAGGATATCACTGAACCCTCACAACAATGTTATGATATCATGCACATTTTGTAGATAACAGAGTTGTCCAAGGTGGGCCTAGAAAATAAATGTCTAACCCTGGATTCAAACTCATAATTCCTCCACACACAGTGCTCTTGAATTCTATACTATTTGGCCATTTGGTAAGAATGTTCAAACAGACTCATCTGCACCATCAGCTATAGAACTAGACTGAAATTCTAAGGGGATCTAGGTCCTTTTGATTTGCAAGGATGCTGAAATTTGGAGAAAGACTCTTAGGATTTCTAATCTCCTATCCCTACAACCCCCTCACACACCTGTATGAAGGTTGTTCCCAACTCAACTCAGACCAATGCAGTTCTTTCCCGTCCTTACTTTTTCTCATTCATGGCAATCTTCTAGTTTCCCATCGTGCCCTTCTGTTCCTGCATCAGAAATGGCCATCCATCCAGTGCATGCAGCTTACAGGAGTCAGTGCACAGATAGGGACATAGGAAAGCAGGAGTTTGGGCAATGAGTGCTCTTTTCTGAACTCTTACGCGGAGCACTGCTTTCAAGCAGTGAGCTATAGTCCTCAAGAATGGTGGGGGTCCTCTGTGCTCCATGCCTGCTTTCTTACCTGTGACCTTAGAATAGTCCCATGTTGGCCTTTTCACAGAGTTCTATCAATATGCACTCATTATATTCCTGTCCTCTTTATTATTTCTCCCTGGAGTGTCTCTTTCCCTACGGTCCCTTGCTCAGTTCTTATCCATCCTTCAAGTTCAGCTGAAACACCACCTCTTCCATCGCTTCTCTCTCTGATTCCTTTAACTGCAGGCAATATTTCTTCACTGTGATTTTCTTCTCAATGTAATTTCTTGAGGGCACATGATATTTTCTACATTGTATTATAATTACATAATGCACACTTTGTCTCTTCTAACATGCTGTGTCTTGATGATGGCGGGTGATAGAGGATTCATTTTTCTTTGCATTTTCAAAGCTTTCTAACAGTGTTTATATTTAGTAAGCATCTATTGGATGAATAAATGAGTCCACTATGCTTGACACTTGTGGATCTGACTTAGTCTTACTTGTATACAGTAGGTAGTCAATAAATATTTTTGAATGAAATAATACACATATTATATATGTACATATGTAATTTCAGAATGCATGTATAATATTTTAAAGATTTGGTTAGAGTATAAAGAGGGAAACTTCATACAGAAGGTAAATCTTGAATGAAGCTATAAGAGATTTGACTTTGGATTTAAGAATAGGACATCAGAGACATTTCCTTCATGTAAAGAAAGACCAAGCATTAAGAGTGAGGATGGCACTAGCAGGACAAGTGCTAGTTAGGATTAGACAGAGGAGGCATGTGTGTGCGTGGGGGTGAGGGGCAGAGGGGGAGGAAGCAATAAAAGTGGTAGAATGAGATTAGATTATGGCGCTTTTTAATGGCAAGTTGAAGACTCTGACCTTTTATGGAAAAAGCTGCCAGTGTCCAAATAGGAGGGTCACAGGGCAAAGGTTTTGTTTCCTAAGGATTGATATTGGGCAGGACTGGAATGAGGATAAATCAGTTTAGAGTTATTATGGGTTGAAATTTTTCATTCCCTTGAAACTCATACCCTAAAGCCTTATTCCCAAAAGTGATGGTATTAAGAGGTGGGATCTTTCGGAGGTAATTGGGTCACAAGCAAGGAACCCTCATGAATGGGGCGAATGTCCATATAAAAGATACCTTAGAGAGTTCTCTAGCATCTTTTGCTGCCAGGTGAGAAGTTAGCAGCCTTTAATCTGGAAGAGGGCTCTCACTGACCATGCTGGCACCTGATCTCAGATTTACAATCCCCAGAATTGTGAGAAGTAGTCCTCTGCTTCGAAGTCACTCAGTCAGTGCTACTTAGTTGTAGGGTGTGGACTAAGAAAGGAAGCTACTGTAGAAAGGTAACAGGAGCTGAACCAACTCTGAGATTTCTTCCCGACTGCTGTGTCTATAATACATGGTTTTCATGTTTAATGAGCAAAGGGCCAGGTGGGAGATATAAAGAAGACTGATAATAAATATTTGATTGCACTTTTTCACTGGGGGATTCATTCCTACTGGTTGTTGGTTTCAGCATTTGTCTCAGGCAGGCTTCCTGGCTCATAGGCAGGGCTCAACTGTGAAGACAACCATGACCCCAAATTGCTATTCACAATCACCCTCTTTCTTAGGTCCCTGCAAAGTCTCTCTTGGAACTCTATATGAAGTGTGGAGAAGGGGAGAGGAGAAAAGATGTTATGTTTCCTCTCCCCACCTTTTCAAAAAAGATCACTTTTACCTGCTCCAACCCAACACACCCATTTTCAGGTGTATGTATACCCATGAAGAGGAATGTGGATCCCCCTTCACCAATCCTCAGGGGAGACCCTGGAGATCAGTTTGTACTGAGAATTGGGATACATTGATGGGGAAACCTGTAAGGGATGGTTTAAAATTAATAATAATAATAATAGTAATAATAATAATAATAAGCCTTAGAATTGGAGAAGGGCATGGATTCACTGATTAGTATCACTGGCATAACTATGAAAGACTCAGTAAACTTTAGGGTTGTTCTAAATTCTTAACATACATTACTCCATGTGATCATTACAGGAACTATTGAGGTGTTTTCCCCATTTTATAGATGACAAAACTGAGGCATAGTGCAGCCACAGCAGAGCCACCATTAAGCTCACTCACCAGACCTAAGCTCTTGTGTGGTCACCCATACATCATAGCTGAGCTTGTCATGGGCACATTCCACTTAAATCAGTTATCAAGAGCGCTGCAAAAATGTTATTGATCTCCTGAGAATTCTAACCATATGAATATTACAGTAAAATAATAAACATCAGCTGATATCCCCAGGGGGGGACAAAAGGGCAATTAACACATTCACCAGTTGCTGTGCAATTCCATCGTGAAGCAGGTTTGCTTGTTAGACTGAAAAACATCTACCTTCATTATGTCGAGTTCAGCTCCCTTGCTAGGAAATCTATCCTTGCTTTGCTTGTGAAAAATTCACACACCACTTCTTTTCCTCATGAGTATAAAAAGCCTCTGCAAAGAAGAACATCTTAAATAAATGACTAGCCTTGACAAGAGACATGCCAATGATAGACTGGAACTTGCTACTATGTCATTCTGAGACAGCCCTTCAATTGTCATAAGCCGGGGAGGAGCTGAAAGGACCATTCCATTTTGCCCTCACTTGTTGAGCTCCTGGGGATCTCTGGGGATATTTCTGACTCCCCTCTCAAAACAAGTCCATTTGGTACTGGGTTTAATTTTTAAACACTATTAACACCTGTGATTGTTTAAAAACTAGAAAGTAAAAATCAACTGAAAGTAGAGGTTCATTTTTTTCCACCGGAAAAAAAAAATAAAAAATGCTGCATGAATTATTCTGTAATATAATTTTTATCACAGAATTGTGGTAACAGTTCTGTGATAAAAGCACTGAGCATTTTTCCAAGTCAGTAATGAACATGTCTATGATGATGTAGCTGGTGGCTGAGCATTCAGCCATATGGATATATCACGATCATAGTTTTTCTTTCTTAACCAGTTCCCTCTTGTTAGATATTAAGGTTGTTTCCATTTCAATGGTATTATCAACATACTTTTTTAAAACCTCTTTCTAGACCTTCATGCATTCCCTTGTTTTTCTTAGGGAATACTTCCAGAATCAGAATTTCTAGGTTAGAGGGAATGACATTTTAAAGGTTTCGTCAGAAAGCTGTATTGATTATACTTCTTTCAATCCTAAATGAGAAAAAAAAAAAAGGAAAGCTGAAAAGAATTCTGAGAGTATAATGTCTATTCCCCTCACTCTCAGTAGCACCAGACTTTAGCTTTCTCTTTTGGGGGTGAGTAGTTTCTGCCAGTCAACAAGTGAGTACAACTGTCCAACTTGCTTTGTATTTCATGGATTACAAGTGAGATGAGTCATTTTTAAAATTCCCCTTATGTTTGATAAGGGAAGTATGTTTGATAAAGAAGCATGTTTGATATATTTTTGAATATGTTCAAAAGTTTCCTTTGCTCATTTTTTCCTCATTTGAAGTGATTATTTTATTTTTATCCTTAAAAATTTTTTAAAGATTTTATTTATTTTTGCATACAAGAGCTGGGGTACAGGCCAGAGGCACTGGGGCAGGGGGGAGATGAGAGGATTCACCAGAGACAGAGTGGGGAACAGAACAGGCAGAGAGACTGAAGCACACTGCTGAGGGGAGCAGCAGGCGAGGGAGGAGAGGTCTGCTGCGCCATGTGGGTCCCTTCCCTGCATAGGGATCGAGCTCAGACTTCAGTGGCTGCAGAAGCCCCACAGTGTGGTGCTCAACCCCTTGTGCCACCAGAGAGACCCTATCATAAAAATTTTTTGAAATATTTCTATACATATCTAGCACACATCACAGGATTTCCCCATTTTTAAAAATCATGTCTTTTAAATTAAAATTTTGACATAAAAGTCTTAAATTCAAATGCAATCACACTCACCTGTATACTGAGTTTCGGTGGCAATTTATTCATGGTTTGATGGATTAATTTACTAAAAAAGAAATGCTTTAGCGGTTTCTGGGCCCAATATTGGAACATACTCCAAAAAGATATCCCCATCATTAGGTGGCACAAATTCTGTTTTCTTATTTTTTTATAGTTTCATTTCTGCATTTTAGTCTTCAGTACACATGGAAGTATTATATCATGAGATAAGAATTTAATTTATTAAAAGTGGTTAACTATTGAATGCAACACAGCCTTTCCTCACTTTTATGCAAATCCAAATTAATCCGTTACAAAATTAACCCTGGAGAAAGCCCACATAACTTGGCAGTTAAACACAAAGACTATTTAGATTAATGATAGTAGGGGAAGGTTGCTCTGGAAGAGGTATTCATGCTGAACTGTCTATGAACTTACATCCAGTTTTAAGAATATTCTCATAGGAGAGAAGCAACTAGTAGAAATGAAGATTCTGGCTAGAAACCTGTATCATAAAATGTCAAGCAGCAATTGAGTATAAGAGAAACAGGAGGGTTGGGAATGGGAGAAAAGGTGGATGGTGGTGGGTATTTTGTTTTCTTTTGTTGTAAAAAAAATTCATGTTGTCCCACTGTTCCTAAGTCATAGCAACTATCTTTTGGGAAGGGCTTAGTGGAGTTTAATGGAGGTGATACTTTCCATATTCCCTGAAAACAGTAATTAGATTTTATTTTCTTCTTTTTTAAAAATTATTTAATCTGGGCCTCCCTGGTGGTGCAGTGGGTTAAGCAATGCACTATGAAGCAAATCACAGCCACTGCAGCACGAGTTTGATCCCTGCCACTGGCCAGGGAGGGGATCCACTTGGCACAGGAGACCTCTCCTGCCTCACCCACTGCTCCCCTCAGCAGTGTACTTCGGTTGATCTGCCTGTTCTGCTCCCCACTCTGTCTCTGGTGAATCCCCTCACCCTCCACGCCTCTGGCCTGTGCCCCAGTTCTTGTATGCATAAATAAATAAATCTTTAAAAAATTATTTAATCTAAACTATAATAATTTTGAATTATATTTCATCTAGTCTTCTTTAAATTGTGTTATTTTTATTGAGGTAATGTTGGTTAACAATATTGTATATGATTTAGAAGCATCAGTTCACACCTCTTCGTCTATATGTTACTGCATCACACTCATCACCAAAGCATTCATAATCCTCCACCATAGTCCACTGCAGCCTTCTCATTGCTTCCCACATCCATGCTCATCATCTGAAACCCTCAATTCTATAGACTGATTTCCAGGGTCTTATTTTGTTTAGTTTTATCTGTTCCTTTGTTTTGTTTCTTTATATTCTACTTATGAGTTAACTCATTTGGAATTTTTCTTTCTTTTTCCAATTTAATTCACTTAGCATGATTCCCTCAATTCTATAAATGTTGCAGATAATAAGATTTGGTTTTTTATGGCTGTGTAGTATTCCATTGTTTATATATATCAATATTGTCTTAATTCATCTGTTGTTGGGCATGCAAGTAGTTTCTATAACTTGGCTGTTGTAAATGCTGTTGCAATAAACACAGGAATGTATATATCCCTTGAAATTAGTGTTTTTGTATTCTTTGGGTAAATGTACACTAGCTTGTTTTTGGTTTGTTTTGTCCATTTATCACTTAATTTCCTTATATTGCACATATAGGTGAAAGCACCCAGCATTTACCTTCATCTTTCTGACAAATTTGGCTCCACATAATTCCAACATGAATTTTTGCAAATTAAAAATGTAATTTTTAAGTTAAAAAGATAATAACATTGAAAGAAGAGGTAAGATAGACCAGTTGATGCCCACCCCATGTAGGCTTCTCTCAGGGGAGTGTCTCAAAGGCATCACCTTGTAACCTGCTGCTTCTAGAAGCCCTGGTGATGTACCCAGGTATCTTCACTGAACACATAAATATAGTGCTTTCTTTATTATTATTTTTCTTAGATTTATTTAATTGTATTTGACATCATTTGTATTCCCCAGGGAGTTCCCACCACCACTTCATACATGCACCATCACCTCAGTTTCTTGTGCCCTTTATGCCCTCATCCCCATCTTTGTTCTCCCTTCCTTCTGCCGCTCTCCCCCATGATCCCTTTGGTTTATCTTTGACCTTTTGATCTTGTTGAGTTTTTTGTTTGTTTGTTTTTGGTTGTAACTGCCCATTTCCTTGAGCTCTCTCTTGCTTTTCTTTGTTGTTGTTGTTTTCTTCTTTTTTATTTTTTGTTGTGGTTGTTGCTCTTTTACATTCCTCCCAAAAGTGAAGCCATGCAATATTTTTCTCTTGCCTTCTGACTTGCTTCACTGAGTATAAGTCCTTCTAGCTCCATCCATGTTTCTATAAATGTCCCTAGTTTCCCATTTTGATTGCTGAATAGTATTCCATTGTGTATATGTACCACATCTTCTTGTTCCAGTCATCTACTTTTGGGCATTTGGGTTGTTTCCAGGTCTTACCGATTATAAATAGTGCTGCAATAAACATGGGGGTACAGGTACTCTTTTGGATCAGTGTTTTTGTGTCCTTTGGGGAGATCCTTAGGAGTGGGATTGATGAATCATATGGTAGTTCCATCTCTAGTAGACCAAGGAACCTCCATATGGCCTTCCATAGTGGTTGGATTAACTTGCATGATTGCTTTATTATTGAGTGAGCATTTATCTCCCTATTTCAGTGCTTTTTTTATGTCCCTATTTCAGTGCCTTCTCTGTTGATCACAATTCATTGTCTTTTTGGTATTACTTTCACAAGGTTTTAGTCATTAAATTTTTATTTTTCCTTTAAATGGATAACTATCTAGGTAAACATGTAAATGTTCATCTTTTTTTTAACACATGTTTAAACATATTAGTCTCATGCATTTATTTTTATTTTGTAAATTTAACAAATTTAGATTTTGTTAAAAATCACATTACTAGTAGATTAATTTAGGGGTAACTAAGAATTTTCCCATTCAGGGACATTAGGATAGCCTCCTTTATTCACATCCTTTATTTCATACCTTAGTATACATTTGTTGTCTTCTTTATATAGGTCCTATTCATTTTTAAATAATAACATTTATTTGTAATTACTTAATATTTTTTGTTACAGTAGATATAAGCATCTACTTTGGTAAATATATCAAGTTGTCAAAAATTATTTAGGTGGTTATAATTATTAAGAAGTTATAATTTACCAAGAGACTCACAAAATCTGGAAGTGACTCCCTGGGACTATAATATTTACATTTTATTTCATAGTAAAGGTCTTCACTTTAAAAAAAAAAAAACAACTGATAAAACACAAACACATAATCACAAACATCACAATCATAAACACATCAATCAACCTGAGGGGACAGGTTTACTGATAGATTGGGCAATTGGAGCAGACAAAGTGTCCGATTCAGGGGTGTGAGGTTATTTGTAGATGTTCTAATTCTTTGTGATATCAGGGGGTTTCTACCTGTCTCTCTAAACCCAGGTAACTGCCCTGATGTTTTACCTAGGCTTTTTTTTTTTTTCTCCCTCAGATTCTGCCTGGTTTAGAAACTAGCTAAAAAGAGCAGTCAAGAAAGATAGTCATAGGCCTCCCTGGTGGCGCAGCGGGTTAAGCAACGCACTATGAAGCAAACTGCAGCCACTGCAGCACGAGTTCGATCCCTGCTGCCAGCCAGGAGGTGATCCACATGGCGCAGTAGACCTCTCCTGCTGTGCCCGCTGCTCCCCTCAGCAGTGTGCTTCTGTTGATCTGCCTCGTCTGCTCCCCGCTCTCTGTGGTGAATCCTCTCACCACCCCCACAACACCTCTGGCCTGTACCCCAGTGCTTGTATGCATAAATAAATAAATCTTTAAAAAAAAAAAGATAGTCACTTCCAGACTACTTAAAGATCATTTTGCACCATGAACTCTGCTCCTCACTACCTCCTCCTTCTTCTTTTTTTAATAATATAATTTATTTATTTATATATATTTTACATCATTGTTTATTTTTGTACAGTGTTTTCTTTCTCTTCTCAGGTGTAGTCCCCATAGAATTCCCACCACTAATTCACCCATGCACCGTCACCATAGTCCCTTGTGCTCTTCCCTTCCCTGTTTTGATCCCCTCTTCCTCCTCTTCCCCAGTAGACTGTCTCAGATTTATAGTTGCCTGTTAATTTTATTTGTTTTTTGTTATTATTTTCCCCCTGAGCCCTTATTTTGTTCCCCTATATTCCACCTATAAGTGAAGCCATCTGATACTCACTACCTTCTTGACCTGAACAAGCTCTCCAGGTGATATCCTACCTGTCTGGACCAAACAGAAAGCAAATCCCATCTTCCAAAGGGCAACTAACTATTACAGACCTGCTCCTTTCCAGAATATTTTACCTAAAGAATAAGCCAGCTTCTCATTTGATTGGGGTTTCTCCAGGCCAGCGTTCCACTCAAATGGTGTTTTACATTGTTTGGCTAATTCACAAGGACCCATGAGCTGTGTATCTGTCTATAAGGAAGTCCACAAAGCAAACTAATAAATGACACAAATATTTGATGGGGTGGGGCCAGGGTCACTTCAGGAGTAAGCTATAGGAATCCCACATAGATTCTTGGCTTGGAAGGAAATATCAAAACCTGCCTGAGTAAATTGGTTTGAAGTTTTCGTGTCTGTGATGGCAGACCTTTGCCCATGCATTTCACCCAGAGATGAGAAAGATAACTATTATTTCTATATTGAATGGATTTTTAATTATTTTTATCTTATTAGATTATTAATTAGGAATAACCTGGTGAGAAAACTGGTCTTTCTGGGTAATTACTTCCAGAAAGAATGATGTAGATACAGGGTTGGAAAACTAAGATTGGTGGGCCAAATCTGGCCTGCCATCTATTTTGAAAATAAAGTTTAAGTGTTTTCTGTGACATTTTCATGCTAGTAGAGTTGAGTAATTGCAAGCAAGTCTATATAAATCATAAAACCTAAAATTTACTCTCTGGCCCTTTACAAAAAAAAAAAAATGTTTGCCAAGATCTGACATAGTTCACCTTCTAAACAACTGAAGTTACTTTTTGGCAGGCAGTGTCTAATTTTTACCCAGTTTACACAAAATCTCATACAAACTGCCTTATTCATTTTGCAAACTGTTTATCCCTGAAGGTACCAAGATGTGCAGTGTCCAAACTACAAAGTCTTTTGAGAGTCTTACTTTGCCTGGGGTGCACACACTGTGAATATGCTCCCCAACCTTTGCAGGCTATTGTGGCTTTGTCCCTGCTGTATGGGGCACAAGTGTGATGCTCTGCTTTCTCACTGGTACCTGCATGGAGCAGGTGTTAAACAGCGGTGTTTGGGGGGGGCAGGCTGTGGGCACGTCTTTGACTCAGATCTGGGATTAAAAACTAGGCAGACATTTTTGCCAAGCTTCTTAGCTTTCACATGCAGATGTGAACTGCTCTCAGATTCGCTGTCTATTACACAAAGCCCAGGAGGGCAGTCTCCAGCTCACTGCCATGCAATATTTATCAACAATTGAGTTGAAAAAGATGATATCCAGGGAAAACTGTAGTAAGAAAATTCAGGCCATTGACTCATCCTGATATATGAAACCATCCCTGAGCCAACCCATTCGGCAGAGAGCAGGGAGCTCTCAGCACAGGGAGACTGCGGCTCCACTGTGTTCACTGACATGCACTCTGGAGAGAGACACTGAGTCTGTTTAGAGCATTTTGCCCTTGAAGCTCATCATTTAGGATAACCTAGTTTTTTACATCGCAATATCCCCTTTATAAGCCACTGGGAGGGAAAAACATACTCTTCATACCAATCAATAGCAGACACCTCTCAGCCCTAGGACTGTTTTCTTTCCATGGGCATTAAGAATCTTCTCCAGTGAGAAGATTCCATTTCTGTCGCTGGCTGGAAGAATGACCAGATCAAATATGCAGGTGAGGGATGACTGAGTTTACAGTTCAGTTTAATTCCTGCCTTTGTCCCCTAACTTTATTTTACTTTGTCTCTTTTAAGTCCTCTTTTGTCTTTGTAAGGCTCCTTTAATATCCTCTGAGACTAGGTGAAACATACATGAATGACAAAAAAAAATCAACTAAACAGCCACAACGAACCCCTGCTGCTGCTTCTATCTGTTAGACCAGGAGAACCCTCCACCCATTTTCCTAGGATTTTTCAAGATGGTGTTCTCAAAGCAGTAGAATCAAACCAGATCTAACGTCTTTTCTTTTAAAAAGGATGTTTTTTAAAAAATCGCATCGTAGCAGTCATTGATGTTGTTGCAAAACATTCAGAAATTATAGAAAGGCAAATAAAATAAAAACTACCTATAAGCCCACTACCCAGAAATGTATGTTTCTTAAAATATCTATCTCTTCTGTTATCCTTGAGTTCAGGGATCCTGCTTCTTCCAGGACACTTTGTTGAATAATTCTAGAACCTATTAATCTACAAGAGGGGAAAAAAATGTCTTTTTAAAAATACTTCTTTTTCTGTCCCACTTTGCTGTCAGTTGTTACCTTATGATTTTTAGCTGTTGTCATTTCACAACTGAAGAGGCGGGGTTCAGTGTCTTACTGAGGAACTTGGGGGCCTGTCAGCAGATGACAGTGTGTGTGTGACCTCACCCTACAGTCCAAAATGAAAGATATGCACATTCTTTTCAACGAACTCACCAGGTAGTTTCTGCTACTTGCCACCCACCCAGCAAATGGCTGTGCGGAGAATAATGAAGACAAACATAGAAGCATATTTTAAATAAATATCAAAGCAGAACGTTTTTAGAGCAGGTGCACATATAGCATTAAACGATCATCATTTGTGCCACTACTGAGAGTCAGCCTGACTTTGAGTTGGTAGCCAATTTCCAGAGTACAACTTTGACTTTTTTTTTTTAAGATGTATTTATTTATGCATACAAGAGCTGGGGTACAAGCCAGAGGCGCAGGAAGTGAGAGGAACCACCAGAGACAGAGCAGGGAGCAGAACAGGCAGACGGACTGAAACACACTGCTGAGGGCAGCAGCAGGCAAGACAGGAGGGGTCTGCTGTGCCATGTGGGTCCCCTCCCTGGCTGGGGATGGAAATAGTGGTACTGTGCCGAGGTTGCTTCACAGTGCGGCGCTCAACCCATTGTGCCACCAGGGAGGCCCCAACTTTGCTTCTTGCTGGAACCAGGAATAGATGCTCAGTCTCTCCTGTCTCAGGCTTATCTATCTCCCTGGTTCACAAGAGAGACATCTGTCTGCTTCTGCAGTGATCTTTCAGCATTTTTATTCAGCTACACTTTTCGGTGTTTTGTCAGATTCCCTTTGCAGACTCTTGATCCTCCCACAGACAACGGGAGGAATAAATTGCCAGAAATGGGAACAATGAAATTGCAACCCATGTGCAGTGGCAGCAAATGGGCCAGAGGAAACAGAAAGCTTTTCTCTCTTTTCCTCTTCTTCCTTTGTAAAATCGCTCCAAGTTCTCTAAAACTCAGTTGCAGAACGTGCCTCGACACATCGTCCCTGCTGGTTAGCTAACAGGTTTACTTGGTGGCTCCTAGAAAACTTAACATCAGATATTTTTAGAGGTTCAGAGAGTGCTCAGCGTCAGTAGCCGAGATGAAGCCAGTGTAAACATCTGCTGAGAGGCTGTGTTTAAACGGTGGTAAAAATGAGGGAAGATGGGAGCACAGGGGACTGAGGTGATGGTGCACTGGTGAGATGGTGATGGGGAATACATGGGGATTCCAATTGATGGCAAGTATATGAGTATATGTAAATTTTAAAATATTTTAATTAAAAAAAGTAAGTATAAAGAAAAATTCTGTTCAAGCAAAGGACACAAGTTGTTATAGAAAATGGCTCTGAAAACAGTGACTCTGAAGCAATCTGTGATCTCAAGGCATGTCTGGGAACTTAATAAGGCAAAGAAGCTTCTGGAAGCCCACATATAAAGTATCATTGCATGCAACTCAGTATAAAAAAGTTGCTATTGAGAAATACTTGGCTGGCATGGGGGTTAGAAGGGCAGTGCAAGTAATATGAGCAACACCTTGTGTGATGAGACAGATCTTGGTGATCAGTTTGGTTTTAAGTGCTCATGTAAGAATAACACCTCTCTATAAGTAAACTTGCCCCGATCACTGTTCTCTGCCTCTTCAAAGAAAGAAAACTTGGACAAGAAAAGCTAAAGTCTAGCTAGTTTCTTTATAACTATTTTCTGAAAGGCAGCCACTGTAAGAAAGAATCTCTAAAAGACTGTTGTTGGGCAACTCTCAAATGAGCTGCAAATATTTTTGAACTGAGCCCAAGCCTCGAGTTCCCAGAGGGTGTTAAGCTAAGAATGAGTATAACTCGATAATTAGGTTTGTGAAAAAGAAAAAAAAATACTCATTTTGTAATAAAAATTTTACTTTATGTACAAAATATATACTTATTATCTGTAATACAATCTATTGGATAATATTGTTTGTGATTGGCAGTCTTAATAAAAAGTTAAAATTTTGTTAGTATGTAGGTTGGGGAAAATACAGGATTATAAATTTCTGGAACATAATCAGAAAAGACTATCTTAATCTGAACAGAAGCTTTAAATCTAAAGCATCATGTCCTATCATGGTCTTGTACCCCAATCTGTCAAACATTCACCAAGTGTGTGTTTCAGTCAGATACTCTCTTGGGGGCTCTAGAAATACAATGGTGAATCAAATAAGACATGGGGTTTATAATCAGGGAGTTCGGGATTTATTGGCAGAGACAGCAGTGAGTTGACAAACAGTTGCTAATAGGGACAAAGGCTAAGAAGGTAATAAAGACAGAAGGGATGGATGATAATAAGGGTCGGGACCAGTTGACTTAGCGATTGAGGAATATGTGTGTCTCTAAGGCAGTGACATTTATGTCCCCTTAGAGATCTTAAGAATAAAAGAATCAGCCATGCAAATAGACAGGGGGTGAGGTGTGTGTGTGTGTGTGTGTGTGTGTGTGTTCGCATGCACAAAGGCCCTGGGGTAGGAAAGAGTTAAGCTAAGTGGAGCACAAGCATAACTGGAATACTGAAATGACCAGTGTGGCTATACATAGTGGTAGGGACAAGAAGCAGAGAGACTGGAGGTAAGGCTAAAGGAGACTCAATCAGGACTGGATCAGTAAGTAGGTATGTAAAGAAGCAGACAGTTCAAAGATGTGTTTTGAAAGGAGAACTGTCAGGATTTTCTAATGCATTAGGTCTGGGGGATGAGGAAATGAGCAATTAGGTATGCTACTCAGATTGGAACAACTCATCCTCTGCCGAGGTACAGAAGAATGAATGCACAGTTTCCTTTTTTAAGAAAAAGATTTTATTTATGTGTAGAAGAGCTGGAGTGTAGGCCAGAGGTATGTGTGTAGGGGTGCTGGGATGAGAGGATTCTCCAGAGACAGAGTGGGGAGCAGAACAGGCAGACTGACTGAAACACACTGCTGAGGGGAGCAGCGGGCAGGCAGGAGAGGTCTGCTGCACCATGTGGGTCACTCCCTAGCCAGGGACTGAACTCAGGCTGTCGCATCGATAGCACTGAGACTTAACCCCTAGGCCACCAGGGAGACCTGAATGCACAGTTTTCACTGGGGGAAGGAGATAAAGTTGAGGGTTGAGCACACAATATACCATGTAGTGTTGTCAAGTAGGCAATGAAGTTTATGAGTCTGGAGTTCAGAGAAAAAGGCAGGGTTGGTGATACAACTCTGAAGAGTCATGAATGTATATATTGTATTCAAAAGAGTGAAAGAAGACAAGTTCTCTAGAAAAAGAACAGTGTAGACACAGAGAGGTGAGAGAAGAGCCAGGAGAGAAGAAAGGAACTCTGAAATCTACAACCTAAACCCAGGATCCAAAAACTGAGGGGTGGTATTGGGTTGAAAAATGAGAAATGATGGTGTCATGGAAACTGAGAGCAGAGCAGCTCTGGAAGACAGCTGAGTGCTTTGGCAAGACTAAGCGAGGGAAGGAAGGAAAGTGTTCACTGGATTTGTAAACATGCATGTCAAGGTGACCTTGACTGGAGCAAGTTTGATGTAGTGGGGAGAAGCAGAACCAGGGTGACCCTGGGTTGAGGAGCAATTGGAAGGTTAGAGGAGGGGAAAGCAGGTGTATACCGGCATCATTATGGTAAGTATAGATGATGTAAACTTTTTTAATTGCCATAGTTCAGTGGCAATAAGTGCACTCACCACGTTGTCCAAACATTGCTATTATTCATCCACAGAACTCTTTTCCTCTTTCCAAACTGAAATGCTGTACCAATTAAGTGGTAACTCCCCATTCCTTCTCTGCTCAGCCTTAGCAATCATCTTTATTTTATACTTTCTGTCTTTATGAATTAAGTGCAATTGTACAGTGTTTGACTTTTTGTGTTCGGTTTATTTCACTTAGTGAAATGTCCACAAGGTTCATCCGTGTTGTAACATGTGTCAAATTTCATTCCTACCCGTTGTACACATAGGCCACAATTCGTCCTTTCTTCCATCGATGGATGACACTTGGGTTGTTTCCACTTCTGGGCTATTGTGAGTATCGCTGTTCTGCATGGGTGTACCCAGATGGCTCTTCTGAGTGGAGTAATGGGAAATGAGAGCTGGAAAGGGATGTGGCATCAAGGAGAGGGTTTGTTTTGTTTTTTTGTTGTTGTTCATCAACTTGAAAGAAGCTACAGCATGTTTCTATGTCATTGGCAGTGATTCTGTAGAGAATGGGAGGCATATGCTGAGAAAAAAGACAACTGAAGGAATGAGAAGGAAAGCGGATAGGTTCTATAACAACACCTGGGGAGCCAGACTTGGGCAGGAACACCCATTTCCTATGTGAAGAGGAGGGAACAGACAAGGTGTCAGGTGCAGGTACTGTAGTCGTGATGGCAGTGGGAGGGTAAGGAAGTTTCCTTCAGAGGGTGTCAGTTTCCCCAGGAAGTATGAACCAAGCTTCTCAGCTGGGAGTGGAAAGGAGAAGGGAGGGTAGGAGGTTTAGAAGGCAGGGAAGCTTTGAAAGGATCATCTTAAAAGAGTGTTTTTCCATCTTGGCTGAACATGAGAATCACCTGCAGAATTTCAGAATATTTTCATACCTGCTCCCTTCCTTCCATTCTGATAATCATTTCATTGGTGTGGGGTGGATCTTCGACTTCTATAGTTTTAACTATAGTTTAGTTTAAAACTACAGTTTTCACAATAGTTTAAAGTTAGTATTAACTTTGTAATTACAGTTTAAAGTCCCTAGACAATTCTGATGTGTACATGGATTGTGAATGAGTGTCTTAGAGTGGAAAACAAGCTTGTTAGAGAAAAACAAAGGGATTGCTTATAGTGCTGAAGTCTAATTTGAGATCTGCTATCATAAATTTCAATTGAAATGAGTCTGTACAGTTTACAGGCTGTGGGTGTGTGTGCACATGTGTGTGGATGCACATGTGTGTGTGCATGCATGTGTCTCCATGTTGCCTGGCCCAACATGTTAAAGTCCAGCTAACTGGAATCAGATTTTTTTTTCTTTTAAACTATTTCCTTTAAGAGCCCATCTAGTTCTCATTATTGACTTGTATCAATAATGTCACAGCTAATATCACCATGTGCCAAGCAGTGTTGTAAACATCTTATGTCCATTAATTCCTCCAGTCCTCACAAATACCAACACGTTTTATAAAGAAGCAGATGAACTACAAAAAAATAAGATCCAGTTGCTGCCAATATTCACGTAGTTAATGTTTGATATTGGCGAGACCAGGAAATTGAGTGCTGTGCTCTTGACCATCACATCACACCACCTCTGTGTGAATGCTCTAAAATATGCACATAGGGGCCTCCCTGGTGGCGGAGTGGGTTAAGAAACGCACTGTGAAGCAAACCACAGCCACTGAAGCACGAGTTCAATCCCTGCTGCCAGTCAGGGAGGGGACCCACATGGTGCAGCAGACCTCTCTTGCCTCACCTGCTGCTCCCCTCAGCAATGTGTTTCAGTCAGTCTGCCTGTTCTGCTCCCTGCTCTGTCTCTGGTGAATCCTCTCACCGCCCTGGACTCTAGCCTATACCCCAGCTCTTGTATGTATAAATAAATCTTTAAAAAATAAAATAAAATACGCACATACAGTCCTGCCCTCAAGTCCTGGGACACAAAGCAGAGACAAAGGAATTGGCCAGAATGCACTTACAGGAGGACACATGACAGGGTTGAAAGAAGTACTCCCAGAAACCCTCTGACCAGGAGGGGATCCCACAGGGCAGGGAAATGACAGTCACTGGAGGGTGGGTACAACTGATGCCCGGAAGTGGGGTGGGTGTGCAGGGAGGTTAGTGAGCAAGGAATACAAGCCTGAGGCAGAGCTGATGTCTTGACATACTAGGGGAAAGGGGTGCCAGGAAGAGTTAAGAGGAGTAGTATGAGTCAGGAAGGTTCTGGCACAGGTATGTCAGAGATGGACTTTGAAACCCCTCCCTGTGTGCTCCGCATGGAATCACCTGGGAATGTGGGCATTCATCAGTGAGCGCGACATTGCCCACCACTAATGTTGGGTGTGGAAGTGGGTTAATTTGGGGGAAGGTGCTGAAGCTTGTGGCAAGACTGGTTGATGGAAAGCACACTAAAGAGGACAGTGGTGTGTGGATTATACCCCCACAGAGCAGGTCATTGTCACTAGAGTGCAGTTCTGATGGCCTCCTGGATACTTATGCCACTGAGTTAGTTCCCCAAGCCAATTTCTCTTTCTGGCTTCCAGACTCCCACCGGTATTATCAGATTCATCAACCTCAATCTCAGTGTCAAAGAGCGGAAGTCTCATGATCATCTTTGAACACGGTATCTGTGTCAAAGTTGGGCTGGTCTTGACTGTAACAACTGTGGAGCAGGAACTGGGACATCTTATATCAACGTATCTGAAGATTTGGAATGAGTTATCAGACCAGGTCCTTTAAACATCCCTGCAGAGATGACCTCTTGGCTGAGAAATAGTCCCAGTGGCCCCTCTCATAAGTCAATTCTCTACCAAGTGTGGGCAGGTGCCTGTAACCACCATGCTGACAGCTAGATTACCGGGGTGGCTTCCCATCCACTTTCTCAAACATATTCTCAGACATTCTAGAATTCTGCAAGCTGGTTGTTAAACCATGGGTAGTCTCAAATAAGCCCTCACGAGACTCTTTGCACCATGGAAATTGGCAAATGGTAATCAGGGTCTCCCCGCAGTGTGTCCCCATCCTGCCACTTTACCAGAGTATCACATTTATTGAATAGTTGGAATAAGGTGCTGTTAGGTTCTTGTGAATCGAATCTCTATTCCACCCTGTGAAAGAGCTCACTGAGGCATAAGAAGATTGTGTTTTGAGGGTCATTTGGATGGTGAGTAGAACTGGAACTGGAACCTAGTATTTTAAATGGGAGGTCTGCAGATGCTATGAAATTAGACCTTGACGTATTATTACAAGGAGTCCTTTTCACATCTGTGGTCAACACCTGAGCTGGCCTGAGTTTTCTTTCATAGAACCTTAAAGTGGAGGTAGGAGTTTTGCTTCTGAGCTTGAGGAGATGCTCTGATGTTCAGTTCATAATAAGGCTCCTAGTTATCAGGGTGTACCCCTGGAGGGAGTGATGGGAGGCTTATGAGCATTTTCATGGTAGTGACTGAGATATCAAACCATTTAAAGAGGGAACCCCACCACTTCCACTTGAAAGCTTATTTTGGATGATATGAGCAGTAGGAAGGGAGAAAGGGGTAGAGGGAAGAGAGAGGGAGGGGGAGAGAGAGAGACAGAGAGACAGAGACAGAGACAGAGAGATTGTTGAGAGGACAGAGAAAATAAGATGAAGAAGAGAGCACCAAGGGCAGAGAAGTATTAAAGCACACAGCCAAAGCAGAAATCTTTGCACCTTGAAGAGTCTGAAGGCAGCATAGCCTTCCTCACACCTGTGAGCTGCTCACTTAGGGGAATGGAGAATGGAGGTGGCCCTTCCAGGGCCTTTTTGCTGAGCTGGTGCATCTACCCCCAGGTCTTGGGAAGGTTTCCCTAGTCACAACCTGAGTCATCATGCTCAAAAGTGTGGGGATGGGGTAGCCTCAGCCACTGTCTGCCACCAAGGGGTACACAAGGCCAGTTCTTTGCCTTAAATAACACCTCTGTGTGTTCCAGGGTTTTCTATGGGGCAGACAGAAGCCAGCCTCCAGCTTGCTTAACTTGCTTCCCCTGCTCTTTCCTCCTTCTTTCACCTCCCTTTCCTCTCATGAGAAAACTCACTCAATAAAAATCTTATCCAGGACTCCCACCTCAGGCTCAGCTTCTGCAGAACACAACTGAAGATGGGAAATGCCTCCATTCTGGACATCCAGGAAATACAGTCTTAGTGGTTATTTGGAACATATTCTAAGGGTTCTCTCAGTAATATCACCCCATTCTCCCAGGAAATGCGAGTAGAAGATATCAGGGGATTCTGGGTCTCCTTCACGAGATTTTATCCTCCCTAGCAGTGGCTCACCACCTGCTGTGGTCTCTAAACGAGGTCCACAGGGCTCTGTGGACTGCCTTTGCAACACTCTGTGCTCCTTGTAAGACAAGTCTTCCTGGCCTCTGCAAACCTGCTCAAAGGCACAGCAAAAGCCAATGATATGGGTGCATGCTGTTCCCCTGGGAGATGACCTCCAGAACTAAGGACACATTTCAGGCTGTCTGATTCAGGCTGCTGTTCAGGGGCCACCTGAAAATGTGCAGGGGGGCACCTAAAAATGTGCAGGGGCCTCCAGACATTGCTCACTGAGTGAAGGGAGGCTGGAACACCGGCAGGCTGGTGCCCACTGCATGCTGGCTAAGGGTTACCCTGGCTGTACCATTAACTTGCTTGGGTGTCTGGGCTTCTGCTGCATGAGGTGAGGCCTTTGAGTACCATCCACAAAGATGTGGGTAACAGGGCCACTGACTATGTGAGGGAGTCTTAGCTAGCAGAGAACTAGTCCTGCACTGGCAGCTGAAAGCAGAGATGGGCGAGGTAGCAGGGGGACCTGCTGCAGTCATTTTGAAGTGGCTAAAAAGGAAATTCTCAAAAGGAGAGCACCATTACCAGTGGCTTCTCAGTTTCCCTTAAAAAATATGAAGAATAACTGAATTATTTATAGTGTGGTAAACCAACATTTCCTCAATAAAAGTATAATGCAACAAAACCATTAAGACTAATGCCATTAGGGCCCTCTCTGGTGGCGCAGTGGGTTAAGCAATGCACTATGAAGCAAACGACAGCCACTGCAACATGAGTTCGATCCCTGCCGCTGGCTAGGGAGGGGACCCACATGACACAGCAGACCTCTCCTGCCTCGCCTACTGCTTCCCTCAGCAGTGTGTTTCAGTCAATCTACCTGTTCTGTTCCCCACTTTGTCTCTGGTGGGTCCTCTCACCCCCCCACACCTCTGGCCTGAACCCCAGTTCTTGTATGCATAAAGAAATCCTAAAAAAAAAAAAGACTAATGCCATTATACCATATTATTGCAGGCATTATCAGAAGCCCAGCTCTTACTAATAAAGCCTGAAACACCCTAAGTTCTCAATATGTATGTATTGAACATGGGGAAGAAAAATGTGGTTATTGTCAAATCACTTTAAAGTGATGAGTGACCAGCAGCACAGCAGGACAATCTGAAGCTGTGGTCAAATCCAATGTAGGCCAGGGCTGACCACAAAGTCAGTCACAGAGCACACAGGTCATCCTGCCCAGGTGCTGTCCAAGGAGAGGCTGCGGAAGCTGGTATCAGAGCCTGCTGTGGACAAACTTCCAAATCCTGCTGGCTCTGCTCCCTGCTCAGGAAGCACCCTTTTGAAATGTTCGGCTGCTTCTGTAGCTTGCCTGAGGGATAAATTGTCCTGGAGAGCCCAGCAATTGTTTGGGCTGCCTGACAGTTCTATTTCTCACCACAAATAAATAAGTTGGCTCCCTGGTTTATATGCTCAGGTCTTCTGTGAGTTTAGTCACTCTGAGTCAGTCTGTACAGGATCAGCTCTAGGGCACTGAGCTAGAGCTTCTGGACTCAAATGTGGAGTGAGTTCACTGACTAGGGGTCTTGTCTCCTCCCAGTGGGTCCCTCTTTCAAATTTCTTTCATTATTTGGTGATGGAGGCAGGAGAGAAGCTGGTTAAGGGGGGGTCAGTAATCAGGTCTTGGGCAATCCAAGGTAGCTGTTAAGTAGTGCAACTTGGTGAAAGCCTCAGCTCTTAAATGTCTGTGCTATCAGTATTTCTATGATGTCACATGCAGGAAAAAAGAACCCTGTAATAAGACACGTTTTGAGCTTCTGCATAGGAGCCAGGCAGAGAGCAAGCATTTTACTCACCTCTCAGATGGATCCTGGGATTTGTGGTTAAAAACTACCTAGAAAATCATGGGGTATGGAACACATCTCTCTGAGCCCACTCCATCATTAGGCAGGACTGACTGACTGATTCTGAACTTTAACACTACGGAAAATTTTTATCCAGCTCAGGAAGGCCTATGGTTGAAGCAAGACTAGAAACAAATGCTCCTCCCCTTCCCCCCATTCAGAATTTACCAGTCACCAATTTAGTGACAGGAAGGGTGAGGACATGGTTACTCCACAGTGTTCTAGTGGGGTCCATGGACATTCTGGAGAGGTGGTATCGGGAGGCTTCCTGGAGGTGACATCTAATCTGAGAGCAAGAAAGAATCGGTGAAG
Organism: Galemys pyrenaicus; assembly: GCA_019455555.1. Lineage (NCBI taxonomy): Eukaryota > Metazoa > Chordata > Mammalia > Eulipotyphla > Talpidae > Galemys > Galemys pyrenaicus. The sequence continues at coordinate 5,887,393 of JAGFMF010011456.1, forward strand.
TGAACGGGGGCAGCAAGTACTTTGGCCGAAGGTTGGGAAGGTGCCGGGTAACTGGTGTCCCTTCAGCTCTATGCAGCGCTGCAGGCAGGAAGCTCACATCTCCCTCTCCAGCGCTACCTCTGTGCGTCTCGCTCCAGGCATATTTTCCTTCTCTCCTCTCTCTTTATCTGACTTAAGTCTTTTACTTCCTTTTTGAACCCCTGCTTCCACAGCCTCTTTTCTCCAAAGCGTAAGTGATCTTAGACCACACATGTTCCTCCACCCAGGGCAACGTGCACAAAGCACCCCTGTACCCTAGAATGTCAGGCCTGTGTGCATCCTCTCTCCTTCTGCCTTGTGTCTGCTGCCATTTTACCTTGCTTCTACCCCAGACTGGGACAACACCACCCAGATCACCCCATTTTTAGCTCTGGGGAGAGTCTAGTCTGGACTTCTCATGTTGTAGGTGTTAATTCACTTGTTTTGGTCTCCCAAGAGGCAGTTGGGTAACCTAAAGTGGAGTTCCAGGCCAGGTGGCAGCTGCCAAAATGAAAGTGAGAACTTCTCTGTATGTCCAATAAATAGCTCTGCCCAGTCCTTTCTTGGGGTCTACCTACCCCCTAAGAAGTGAGGCAGTCTTGGATATTCCTCAAACCCTGAAGCTCCATTTCCTGACTGCCTCACAAAGTTGTGGTCAGCCTTCAAAGAGATAAGGGGGGTTGAGTGTGCTTTGTAAATGGTAAAGCCCTGTCCAGGTATCAAGGACTGTACGTGATGCTAGAGTTGACTGTGAACTTGTGCTCCGGGAGTGAATTTCCTCAGGTTGGGTTCCCCACTCCAGACTGCTAATTGTCTTGGTTGTAAAGTCTGGGGAGGGGCTCTCTTAATAGTGACTAAGCAACTTCTTCTGCCCATGGTCAGGGTCTATATAACCCCCAGTTCGAGAATTGGGTCTTCCCACTCCACTTTGACCTGGATTATCTGACTCTATGGTTAGATGGACATGGATTCTGAATCCCTCTACCTGCCTACCTTTTGGGAGTCAAGGGATGCTTTATGCACTCAAAACTTCCTGAGAGGGTATTAAAATGATGCTCTTATCCTGTTCAGGTATAAAATCTTGTCCCCAGTGCTCATTATTCCTATAAATGAGAATGATTGATTTAGACTCTTTTAATGTAATACTAAGACAAACGAGCACTCTGTTGAAACTTAATATGATTACTTAGAAAGGAACTCTCCTCCTGAGAGGCAAGGAGCCAGACAGATTGTACAGAATGTAGGAGAGAAATCTTCTGAGAGGCATGTGGATGTGAAAAATGCTGCATTTTTTTCTCCCTGGGCCCCACTCCTCCCATTTGTGTGTGTGTGTGTGTGTGTGTATTTGTGTTGGGAGAAGGTAGTAGGAAAAACAGGACAACAGGAAGGATAGAGTGGGCATGTAGTATTTTTTTAGAGCCTCTCAAAGTTATGGAGGGAAGAGCATGAGTGAGCTCAACAGCTTCCATTTTCATTCAGTGTTAAGGTCAAAAACTCAGGAGTCATCCTTGATTCTTCATTTTCTTTCAAACTTCCCATTCCATTTATTCAGCAAAGTTTTGACTCTAAGTGTAAAACAGTTCATTTCTGGAGGTCAGAATCCTCCCAGGGTTTATCCTTATTTCAGAATAATACCTACCTCTTTACCATGGCCTGTGACATCCAATCTCTTTTGGCCTCTGACTTCCTCTCTGAACCCATCTCTTTCCTTTCTCTCTCACACACGTGTGCAGCCAAACTAGTTGTTTTTGTTCTTGTAGCACAGCCTGTCCATTCCCACTTCAAAGCACTTCTCCATGGTGTTCCTCTCTCCAGGCTGATTCTTGCCTATCATTTAGACCAGAATGCGCATTTTTTTCTTCCTGTGTGAAGTGTGCCATGTCACTCTGTGTTCTATTGCCTCATGACCCTTATCAGCTTGCATTTGTCTTATTTATGTTCTTGGTCATTGACCACCACTGCCACCCTTTATAGAAAGGGTTGTTTTGCCCAACCCTTGCATGCTAGTGTTCAAAAGAGTGCTTAGCACATAGTAGATAAATCAATAAATATTTGCTGAATAAATAAAAGGAAGCCACAAGCGTACATAACCAAGGAGGGAAGCAAAATGAGCTGGTTTTCTAGATGCTGTGTCTGCCATCTTGTATGGAGCATCCACATGTGGACATTACCTTGGGGGAAATGACCCAGGAGTAATGGCAGGATAGACACAGGGAGCCCCATAGGAGCTGGCTCCACAATAGATGGACCTAGGGATTTTGCCATGGGTTTCTGGGTCTTGGAAATCTTCAAGAATAAATCTCTTTCTTAAAATATATGCAAGGTAAGCCTCAGAAAGCTTCAGTCACTTGCTCACAGTCACACAGGTAGCACATTTCAGGGCAAGAATTAGAATCAGATCTTTATTTCCATTCCAGCATTTCCTCACTGGATCTTGCTTCCTCCAAAGCCTTGAGGTAGAGAAGAATGAAGCTGTTTTGGCAGAAGGTTTACAGAGGTCCCTGTTATGTCCCAGAGTTGGTGTCTAAATGGTCAAACTATAGACTACTGGCTATCAGTAGGTCCTTGGGCTAATTCATTCCCTTTGTTGTCATGTCTTTCATGTGCAAGAGGGTGATATGTATCAATACTTGAAAGTCACAATTGAGTGTAATATGAGCAGACATTTCTAGAGGAAATACAAAAATAATTAAAACGGTATGAGATTGGAGGGAGTACTAATGACTGGAAATTAAGGAATCTTACATTACAAAGAGAAATGTCCTTTTAAGTTAATGCCAAGACATGCAGTAACATTAAAGTTGGGAGGTGTTTGGAGGGGCACCATGGAGACTTGCATTGGTCCCACTTTCTCCAAATGCTTTTGCAAGCAGTAAAGTTGGAGAGGTGGTCTCCATATCATGGAAGACAGATCATCTGCCAGAAATCCAGAGAACGGAGAGTTTATATTTGTTAAGAGCAAGTGGAAGTAAGAGAATGGGTTACTTTCCCCAGCAGATGGGAGATATAGGACATTTCTTAATGCAAGAGGCAGCACCAACTTAACTATATTTGGGAAGTTCAAGATAGATGGACAGAAATGCCTGAAGGCTGGGTGAAGAAACCCTTGAGATACAGCAGAGGTGGTGGCACACTGCTCTGATCCATACATCATCAGGGCCACGAGGACCTAGACCTGCCTGGGAGAGAAGTCTTATGTGCTCCTTGCAAAGAAAAGGCAGACATTCTGTTCCCTGTCTGATTCACTTTACTTAAGTAATAATAATTGTTATTATTATTATTACTTTTACATGATTGTAATATATAGCTGTACTATATAATAACAGTAATAAAATAATTAGTAATAATAGAAAAAGCACTGATTGAGCAAATTAGTCTGCAGGGAACTTTATATACATTAGTTTATCAAATATTCACCAATTAGTAGGGCAAGTATAATTATTTCCCCCATTTTACATATTAGGAAACTGAGGATAAAATGGCTAAATGTATTTACACTCCAGATGTATAGGTGATAGGAGGTGGAACTAAGATTTAAGCAGCCGCTCTGACCATTAGGCTACATGGCCTCCACATGCCTTAGGCTCACAATTTGCCTCTTCAGTGGCTGGAATCTTGCCACAACCTCTCTTCTCATCTTGTGCCCAGCCAGAGTCACCAAAAATGCTATAAGGCAAAACTGAGGGATACCCAGGCACCCTAAACCATTAACGGGAAAAACCCAAGTTGTCTATTCTAAGGGTTAATTTCCACCCATGTGCATAAGAGCAAAGTAATCTAACTGTAGTGTGCCTAAGGATTTTTAGTCAGTGGGAGGTTCAAAGGAAATAGGGAGAGAGAGAAGAGGAGCAGGGGAGAAAAGGATTTTAAAATATGAACCACTGATCAGACTCCAAAATCAACCATCCCCTCGTGTGCAAACATTCAGCCAAACAGTAAGGGCCTAAAGTGGAGTGGCTAAAGCTTAAGAGGAGAGTTGAAGAAGAACAAATCTAAGGCAGCCTCCCAGTGGAAAACACCAGCAAAAAGGTGGCAAAGGGCCCATAGGGCTGGGAAAGAAGGAGGGAACCAATGTTCAAAATGTATTGTCCAAGCCAAATGCTGAATCTACCAAGAGGTCAAAATGGCTATTGCCAGAGGCTCTCAAGAGAGTGGGAATATGCTGCCTGCCAAAACACTAAAGTCGAAAACACTAAGCCAAAACACTACAGGCAGGAGCTAGTAGAAGGGATGCACATGGGGTGTGAGCAGAAGCAGCCCCACAAGAGGGCCTGCAGAGCCAAAGGAGGAGACCCCATCTTCCCTAACCCTTAAATTCCATGATCTGTCCTAGGTGCTGAACTGTTGTGTGAAACTTGATGATGGGAGGACATAAGAAGGGTTTGTCTGCACTACTGATTCTATTTTTATGCTCTTTTATTTTTATAAAGTGTTCACAGCAAAATCACAGTGCCATGATTTGAATATAATATAGTCAGTACTTTTTCATATAGTAGCCAGTGTAGAAGTTCTCATAGGAGCATACCACTTCCATTCAGTGCTCTAGTGGGCCCAAGAATAATACTAGCTGAGCACAACAGCCAGACTCATCAAACAACAAGAGAATTAACTTTATAAAACTCAATCCTATATAAATTCTCGCACAATTTATTACAACTGGTGGGTTTTGAGGAATTAGGGAAAATACGGAAGATTCCTTTATTTTCCAGAGGAGAAAAGAGAACAGAACTGAAGGACTTTTGTAATGCTAAATTACTTTTGTGTGGCATCCAGACCTCTATGCCTAAATAATAACTCTTTCTGCTATACTATATCATCTCCCCAAAGTGATAATAGATCGGAATCAAGGAAGGGGTGCAAAGAGGTCAAAAAGAAGGAAAGCGAGAAAGATACAGGAGATGTAGGGAGTCCAGAAAAGAAAAGAGGTGAAGATGTGTTGGGGAAGAGAATAGGATGTTCTGTTCACTTCCTCAGGTGTCATGCAAAGAATAGGTTTTTCTCAGAGTCATGAATATCTCTGTCTCACTTGAAGAATAACCCCTGGATGGTCTTTGTTCTCTGTCTTGTTTTAATGGACGTCTACCCTGGGAATAATCAATTGTCTACTGTAACTACAGATTAAGAACCTCCCCAGTTCTACTGTTTCCCAAACCCTGTAAATACTCCTACATTCTCACTTCTCATTACACTGTCCTCTTTGCCTGTAATCATCTTTTAAGTAACTGACCCTTGGTCATGAAGCAGTTGAGAGGGCCACTATGCTTCCTATGCAACCTATTCAGGAAGCTCTCCCAAATTCTTGTAGTGGAAATAAATCTTTCCTCTGAGTTTTCCATTATCCTTAGATTGCATGGCTATTCCAACACTCCTCATGGACAGTATTGTGCTACTCTAATATGTACCTGTGTCTTCTCCATTTGATTTTGCATCAAATCTCTGACCAAGGGCAGAGATGCTTATGGCTTCATTCCTCAACAACAGGACCATGTCAAAACCTTGAGACAAATCTTTCCTAAATGGAATAAGTTCCATGGACTTCCATGATCAGAGCAGAAAGATCAGGAAAGGAGGTATGGACAATCTCTTCTATATGATGAAAAAGAAGTTCTCACTGTGAAATCCTGCAGAGTGGCTTAAAAATTCACCAAAGGTTTGGGGGTCATGGAGTTTCCACTGATAAGACTTAGTCTGCTAAGAGGCGCCTCATTTCTGCTCTGCACTTCAATATTGTATGCAAACACTCTGTGTTAGAATGTGCAAATCCTGTGAAGTCAGTCTTTCCTCTTTTCTCCTCATATATTAGTACCTTCTTACCTGCCTACCTTCAGCAGAAGGCCAACCTGGTTCACAGACCTTTTCAAGGTCATTGGGTAGTCATTTTATCCAACCCATTACCTTTCAGTAATAACTCATGTGCCCATCCCATATATGTGAGCATCTCCCCTGGGTTTAAAAATCGCCAGACGGCGTTGGGTTCTTTTGGTTCTGTTTTTATTACATTGTGAACACTGGTACAAGGTTAAATACACACAGAGACAGACATCAGAAGGCAGCAGAGAGCATACACATTAACATACTCGTACATAGAGAAGAAATACAAAGAGACTGACAGCACACAAATAGACATAGAATACAAATAACAGCCACAGAAAAGATGGCTACATCTGGTATACATTCCTACATCAAACAGCATAGGATACAGAGATTAGATGTCAGGTGACAAACATCATCAGTTAAAATTCAGTCATTAGTGTTACATTAACAACAGCAACAATATACAAAGTCTTATTACATTTCCAGGGGGCAAAAGTCTAGGAAAGCTCAATGAACTTTTTGGAATTATCTAAGAGGTTGGGTTCTAAGGCAGGGGAAAAAAAGCAGAGGGTGACCACATAGATAACAAGGGGAGGACAACCGATTGTAAGACTGAGGTGTGGGAACAATAGAGTAAGTCAGTGAGGACAGTGGGGCCACATTCTTCAAGAACCCAGTGACACCAAGAAGATCAAAATCCTTCTCCTTCTAGACCGTCAGCCTTAGCCCCATTTCCACACTCCAGCCTTTCTAGAAAAATTCAGGGACTGGAAAAAGATCAAAAGAGAGCCTGTTTTTCCTTCGTTTAAGGTACATTTGGTGACTAAGTTCCCTGGATACTAGGCCAAGGGTGTCACCTCTGCATGAAGACATTGCCATCAGAGCCTCCGTGCTGTTGGTCTTGAGTTCTAGCCCTGCCTCTGTAATCAACTAGCCAAGTGATCTTGGACAAGTCATTTAACCTCTCTGAGACTCAGTTTCTTCATCTGTAGTATGAGGATGGCGGCTAGATGAATTCCAGATCCCTCCCAGCTCTTACAGAGGGAAATTAATTATGAGTTGTAATAGCACCTTTTTCTGAAGGAGAAATAAAACAAAAAGGAAATGGTTGAACAAAGGTGATCCAGCTTCCCAGCCACCAGTCTACCCATAGCCACTGCCAAAGAACAGGCCTGAATCCCAGCAATTAGGCACCTTGAGACCTGACTCTGGGCCCATCGCCATCCCAAGAAGCTACCATCTGTTCAGGGCAGATTTTTCAGGGTTATGAACAATCTAATGTGTGCTACTTGAAAGCAGAGATGACACTGGATTTAATTTGTAAATTCCAATACCCTAACCCAATACCTGGCAAACAGGAGACACTTTTAGCCACTTTGCTGCATGTCTTTTCTCTTATTTGGCCATGAGCACCCTTGCATGGCTTCTGCCTGCACAGTAGTCTCCCACTTCCAGAGAAGGGATTAAATCATGCCTTGGTCTTCTCTTCCATTACCAAATAGGCCTCATTGCCTCATTCACGCCTGTCACTGGTTTGGAATCCTTTAATTGTCTTCACCATCTTGAGAACAGCATCTGCTTGCTTGACTCATAGAAGCGCTGGGTTCTATCTCCTTCTTTATCCGTGGGAAACAGTAGAGATTAGTCATTAAGCACCTGAGTTCAAACAGGCCTCTGAGTTCAAACAGACTGGACTTTGAGTCTTGGTTCACTACTTAACAAATTGTGTGATTATGGCAAGTTTTTTAACTTTGAATTCATCTGTAAAAGAAACTCACAAAAACACCCTTATCACAACATTTGTGAAGACTGAAGATCATCATACATGTAAAATGCTTACCACGATGCTTGGCTTGTGGACTATCTGCAGAAGTGCTTTACAGGGGATGAAAGGTCCTGTAAGAGGGAATAGGGGTGCTCCATAGTGCACTTCCTAGGGAGCCCTTCTGTCCAGCCCTTCATGACGATGGATGAACACCTTAAAATTGAAAAACTCACTTGGCCTTGCCTTCCATTCTCCCTTTAGACTCAAGTGTCCTTAGTCCAGCTGTATCTACGCAGTAGAACTTTTTGAGATGATGAAAATTCCAATATGGTAGTCAGAGTTACTGAGTACTTAAAATATGGCTGGTGGAACTTAGGAAATTTTAAATTGATATGACTTGAACAAATTTGTATTTAAACAGTCACATGTGTTTGTGGCTGCCATATTGTAGACTTCTTGCCCTATGAATGTAGCTTTAATATTATATAAGAAGGGAACAAATCAGGGAAAATATGATATAAAATGTGTCCTATACTAGGAGTCTCCACTTGACACTCCTATGGAAACTGGGGCAGGCCCGTTCATCTCTGCCTCACTTTCTTCACCTTAACATTAGATATTTGATCAGTATTCCAAGATCCCTTCCATCCATGCTGCTGTACATGAACACATGGTCTTTGCACCATTGCTTACAGGCAGTGCTGCTCATAATAGGAAGGGTGTCCCCTGGAGTTGTATAACCGCAAAGTCTTGCTTCCATTCCTAAGTACTCTGGGGCTTGACAAGGCTGCTTTTATAAACTACCTCCTCTGACACATCCTGCATGTAAGAATGGGTTCCCAGGCCAGATGCAATCTGTGAGGAATGAGGAGCAGTGTGGGAGGGAGTCCATATGTAAGGTACTAGGATCAGATCCCCTCTGGCAATATTGCCTGGATTAACCCCCCAAGTCTCTATGTTAGTCTCAAACTCCATGGACATATTGCAGATGTCTATAATTACTATTTAATAAGGACTAATGTAAGACATTGCTCCTTAAGAAAACACTGACTAAATGAATATACATAAAGTCTTAGTAGCCATTATACCTTAGTGTTACCAGATGAGCACTATTTTGCTATGGCAATGAGCTATTTGGAGACTATCCCTTCCTAGAGTTAGGTAAGATGTGGTAAGAGGGCCTCCCTGGTGGTGCAGTGGGTTAAGCAACGCACTATGAAGCAAACCACAGCCACCGCAACATGGGTTCAATCCCTGCCAACCAGCCAGGGGATGGGGGGGACCCACATGGTGCAGCAGACCTCTCCTGTTTCTCCTGCTGCTCCCCTCAGCAGAGTGCTTCAGTCAGCCTGCCTGTTCTGCTCCCTGCTCTGTCTCTGGTGAATCCTCTCACCACCTTGGACTCTGGCCTGTACCTCAGCTCTTGTATGCATAAATAAATAAATAAATAAATCTTTAAAAAAAAAAGATGTAGTAAGAGAGTGGAGTTTTTTGCTTGTGTGTGTGCTTGCGGACTATCTGCAGAAGTGCTTTACAGGGGATGAAAGGTCCTTTAAGAGGGAACAGGGGTGCTCCATAGTGCACTTTCTAGGGGGCCCTTCTGTCCAGTGTAAGCCCTTCATGATGATGGATGAAGCAGTTCTTGGGCAGCAATGCTGCTTCCACGCCTCCTCTCAGTGTCCTGCATTATCTCTTTGGATTCAGTGGTACAAGGCGTTCTAGGTCCTATGAACTTCCTGCTCAATGGTTTACATCCTTATCCTTCTTTCAGAAGAGAAGTTTCAGTTGGCTGGGTGTTAATTATGCATCCTTTGGAAGCCAGCTAATGTGCCCTGCGAAGGGATGCAGACACAGCTGTTGGCGATCAAACCCCTGGAGGCTGGGGTGCATTTGTGACAGCAGGATATTATCACTGCAACTCCCACCCCCTTGCCTCCCCTTCCATTCTTAATAGTAATAACAAACTTACTGAGTGACTATGCCAGGTTTTGTGCTTAGTACTTCAGATCCAACACCTCATTGAATCCCCAAGATAATCTTTTGTAAATGTAGGGATTTGAATACAGAGAGCTAAAGTAACTCCTGCAAAAACATACTTATTTTTAATGTGGTTGAGTTGAAATTCCAATCCATGACTGTCTGGTCCCAACTCTAGCCTCCTCCTTCCCCCTTCTTATTTTGTTCCTTTACTGAGCAAGACTAGTCGCTCCATTCTCTCATGCTCTTGCCTTTGGGAAGGCAGACACAGAGATGATTCGAATTGCATGTCAGAAAGGATGGGAGGTGGATGTGGCAAGGAGTTTGTGGGCACAGAGGAAGGAATGCCAGCTCTGGTGGAGAATGAGCTGGGAAGATGGGTCCCTTGAACTGAACTTTAGTCATGGAAGATGTCACCTCCCTGATTAGTCTGAGAGCTCCAGCTTCCTGTGTGGTCTACCTATGGATTCCACTGGGGTAGGAAAGAAAAAGATGTTAGCAATGAGCTTCCAGGTTTGAACTAGCATGGGTCCCCCAGCTCTCAGCCTACTCTCTTTTCTTTCTACAAGCACAGTTTGTTAAGCACTAACCAGTTTGCAAAGGAATGCATATATAAAGAAAGTCCAGTGGCTTCTCCCAAGTCTCACAATCCAGGCTGGGTGCAGGGACATACAACGACTGTGCTGTACGTGAGCAGGAACCATCAGTGTGGTGCTCCCTGGGTCCAGAGGGAGGAGGCGTCTGAGACTTTGTGAATCCACATGAAGATAGTTTACTTTTAAATTTCACCTGTGGTCATTGAAGTTATTAAAGGAATTTTGGGTGGCAGAAGATTGGGAGAAAAACTGGAGAGAGAATGGGCAACCTCTTAACCTAGAAATCTCACTTGATTGGATATCCTTCTTGGTATGTGAGGAGGCTTTGTCCATTTCCAGGAGATTATGTCTGGACAGTCTAAAGTTTTGTTGCAATGTAACTGTGAGCACCAGGACAGCAAGCACCAAATCACTTCTGGCGCACAGCCGGCCATCAATAAGCAGTACATGATGGAGGGATGGATATGTGTGGAAACTTCTGGTCACAGCTTCAGGCCTTGTTCTGGCTGATTTGGGCACATGGCCAGACATAAAAGAGGTGCCCTGGGAGAGGTCTCTGGGAATTCTCCAGATGCAACCTCCCTTAATAATTGACACTTCTTTCCCACAGCGTCTAACTGTGTGATTTAAAAGTCTGGCCTGCAGCCAAAACAACACAACTGTTACACATTTCATAGATAAATCAACCCCCTGATGGTTCAAAACTAAAGGGACCGAAGATTCTGAACCCAAAACATATGAGGCAATATCCTCACTTTATGCTCAAGGGGTGATGTGGTAGGGCCCCAATGTCAGGAACAGGGGAAGATGGCTGAGTCCTTGTAGTACAAGCCTTCATGTCACCTGGTCAGGCCTTGGGCGCAGTTAGGGGCCAGAGAGGTTGGCAACTGCTCTGAGAAGGGCCCTGAGGGGAGATCCCGGGCACAGGGCTCTTCTGCTAAATTCTGCCAATCACATTGGAAGGAGACAGAAAAAGCAGAGCTTGCATGCTTAGGGCACACTCCTAAGCCAACTGTTACCCCAGCCTGGGCAGGCCCCTTCTCCCTCTCCCTTACCGCTACCCTTCTCTGGCAACTTGTCAAGAGTTCCCATTTCTCTCGGCCTCTGTGAAATCTGTTTCCACCTGGCCCCATCTGCTGAAGAGCACAGCCCACCAAATCCAGCTGTGTCTGTGACCTCCAGGGAAAGAGAGAAGGAAGGAGAGAGAGGTAGGATAGAAGAGTACTCATTGGTGAGGTCAGCCTGCCCAAGGTCACGCTGCTGATAGTGATGGAGGCGGGCTTTCTCTGACTCTGAGGATGATACTGTTTGATTAATACACCCCAGGTTAAAGACGATACTTCCACCCTGAGGATTCCATTTCTTCTAATAGAGCTCTGTGATGTCCATTGGAGGCAGAGGGACCAGCACACACTCCTTATCCAGACCTTTCCTGGTTCTATCGCTGAATTTCCCACATCTCAGGAAACCCTACTTCCCAGGCAAACTCAGGGATGTTGGTCACTGTAATTGGAGGGTGAGCCACGCCCAAGCCCAATCTGGCTGCATAATGGATGCATTGAACAATATTAACGATTGGCCCTCGGCTCCAGACATTTTGACGTTTTGATTTAATTGGCCTAGACTTTGGCCTGAAAACTAAGAGTTTTAAAAGCTTCCCAGGTAATTCTGCATCACCATCGTGAGAACCACTGACTTGGTCTGAGGAGTCTAGCCTGAGATGATTGCCAGGTCAGCCCACCTCCTGCTCAGCTTTGTCTCCTGTCATCCCTGAGTCTCTATGTCCTCCCAAACAAAATGAGTTCAGACTTCTCGGTCTGGTATCTTGGAGCTTCTCTCCAAGGGCTCCCACCTAACTTTCTAGCGCTATCTTTTATAGTTCTCGTATGTATCCATTTTATTCCACCTTAACTCCTCCCGTTATTTTAAGCAATTACCTCTGGGATTCCTCACACAAACAGCTCAGAGTCCATGCTTGGAAAAGCCATTTTCATCATCACCTCTGAGGCTCCCTGTTAACAGGAAGTCCTGTGGGCGTGCAGAGGTGGTGCATTTTTATCAACAGACATCTGAGCTGATGAGTAACAGTAATTAGGAAAGCAGAGGCCAGAGGATTGAAGGTTAGATCTGATAGCAAGCCATCATGATTGGGGAATATGACACCGATTGAGTGGGTTCTTACGTTCAAGCAATTGAGGAATAATCACTGACACACCGAACTGCAGATCATCTAGCTCAGGTTTATTGCAAGAGAGCCTCCTGACAGCAGGAGGGGATGCAAGGGAGGAGCCTATTGTTGTTGGGGGTAGGTTTACTTTTATAATCTCTCACAGGGACTTTCCCAAGCTGATGCTTTTTCACTACTCCCTTTGCCTTACTGCCCCACTTTGCCACCCAGAAGTGTGAAGCCACCACAAGCTACTGTGTGCTACTATATATGCCTCTTGTTGTCACCAGCCTCTGTCTGCTAGCTCATGGCTATCAGCCTTTACCTATCAGCTTTCTGCTCTCTTGGGAACTCAGCCTCAGTCTGCTATCTTACAACCAGCCCTTGCCAGCCAGCTTGCAGCCAGCTCCCTAGCCAGCTATTTCTCTGCTACCTCAATATCTAAGAGCAAATCAGGGATTAGTGTGGGTTCCCAGGCTGGTGGGGGACTTAAAGGCACATGTTCTAATGAAAATAGGAAGAGGGGTGGGTGTGGGATCAATTATGGCAGCCATGGGGAGAGAAGCCCTCCCCTGCCCTGGTTTGACTGAGAGCGCTAAAGCCCCCAGGCCTGTCCAAAATATGGACTGAGTGTGTGGGGGAAGACAGGAACCCCGGGGCTGTGCCCCAGACTCCAGTAATGATGGGAATGAGGACTGCTTCATGCTTGTGCAGCCTGATCTAATTGGTATTTCTCCTAATTATCAGATTTAATCATCACCTCTCTGGTGAAATAATTTTTTAATCAAATGAGAAATTAGTATAAAAAGAGCAAGTAGGGAAAAAAGTACAAGGGGGAACAGAATTCAGTAAGCATTTTAAGATGACTTTTTGACATTGTTTCCTTCCCATTCTATCCATCAGACAGGAGTCCAAAGGCCAGGGTCTTAGAAGGATGCCTACTTGTCAGCCATCTTGGGTTGGGGAAGAGCCAGGGGTTCAGAGATTGGCAAGACTGGGAATCTCCAACTTTAAAATGCCTCTTCTTTTTTGATGCCTATTCATATGGAACCCCCATATGATGCCTGTTGATGAATTAGAGGTGAAGAACCTTTGCCTTCTCTTGAACCATGGAGATTTTGAGAGAGAGAGAGTTCATTTCCTTCCAAGAATCATATTTGGCTGACCAGTTAAATGCCACAGTGAACAGAAGATACCTCTGCTATATAGATGAGAGAGGTTCCTTGAACTCTCATTGGTCATTAGCTTCTTGAACAAAACTTCTTGAACAGTCTTTACATCATGGGAAAGTGAAATAAATATTAGTGTTTGGATATCAGGGACGGTGTCCCTGCTTGTCAGAGGTGGCCTAGGGTAGACAGATTGACCTGCAACCTCCCTTCCACATGCTAGGTTTCTGTGATTGAGGTTGGCATGTGATTACTCACTACAACAAATTTCATCTTATGGCTTCAATGATTTACTTACAATACCTACATTCTCACTGTTAGTAAATTGAAAGCTGAAGCTTAAACCCAAGTCCTTGATTCCTAGGCCAGCCCATGCTTAGACAGTGGGTTGGTCAACACAATAATGGTTTGTATGAGTCAGTGCGAAGCTCCATTCTCTGTAGTGCTATTGCAATGACTGGACCAAATGAAGGACCCAGACCCACTAAGTAGCTGAGCTTTTTGAGGCCTGTATCCTCACCCTCCAGAGGCCTTCTCACTCTTCTTTGGGGAGTCTTAATCTTATGCAGATAAGACCAAATCTATACTCTCAAGAGAGAATTAATTTTAAGTGATGATGGATTCTTAGAGAAGGCCAAGAAGACATGAAGATCCAGACAAAAGCCTTCCCTCCCATCTCTGACCTCTGATGTTCATGCAGGATATTACTCTTTACTCCTCAAACGTTTAGTTTCCCTTCAGTTGCACCAAAGTGGACATTAATTTTTGAGTTGACATATAAGTCCCAGCATGTGAGCCTTTTTGGCCCTTCCTCCTCCATACTCCAGTCAAAAGGGATACCTCCTGGGCTTTTCAGGCTTCATTTACTCAAAAATTTACTTACCAGGCTCAACTTCTCCTGCCAAAGTCCCCAGTTAAGGCCCTTATTTCCACAAAAGCTTTCCTGGTTCATTCTGCTGACAGAAGTTTTCTCCTTCCAGCTCATTGGTAAATTACAGAGCTGGGCCTGGGTCCCCTCTGCCCCAGCCCCTAGCTTAGTCCTTTTCTAGAGACTCTTGACGCTGGGCAGACCATCCCCTAATGAGACAGTGGCACTGCACTGAATGGGCTCCAGAGGAACTCGGGTTCTTGGAGGATCTCTCCCCTCTCTGCGGTCCGTGAGGCAGGGTCCCGTGTGAGGCATGAGTCTGAGTCCTAGTTCTGTACTTTCCTGCTTCTCCTGGGAGACCAGACAAGGCTCATTGCCTGGAGTCACTGGCAAGGCCCTTCAGTGGATGAATGAGGTCATCAAATTTGAAATGCTCCCACGGATGAACAATTTTCCCTGTCCTTTGCACTCCACCTCTTCATCAAAAGATACCTCTCTTGTGACCCGCCGCCCACCCCCACCCCTATAACATACAATCAGGAGGAAACAAGAAAGGAAATGTCACCAAAGGCCCCTGGCTTGGGTCTGACCTCCAGGCTTCCTTCCCTCCCTTACTCCCTTCAACTATGGTTTCAGAGTCATCACCGGCTGAACCTCTCCAGAGTGTAGTAGAGCATGTGGGCTCAGAAACCGCTGGAGCCGAGTGTGAATAATGGGAACTGCTTCTGACTTAATTAGACTCACATTAAAATCACACCCCCTGAAGCTTGCAGAGGCAGCAGGGAGGCCCTCTTCCCTCCCTTCAGCATGACCTGGGATGCTCTTCTCATTTTACCCAAATCCAAACACCCTCCTGCTCACCTCTTCTTCCTGTCTTATTACCTCTCAGTGTCTGCTCTCCCATCATGATTACTCTCCATTCTACTCTTGTTCTTCCCAACTCTTTCTGCTTCTACTTCCTAGGTAGAACAGTCGCATCCCTATGCATCTCTATGCATCTACTCTGTCTCTCTGCTCAGTATCTAGGAGCACAGATCAAAGCCTTGGCATGTACTGGCCATGTGAAAACTAGGATGGACAGGGCAAAGAAGTGTCCTCAAACCTGGCTTCCTGAACCCAGATCTGTACACTTCAAACCTCCTTCTGATAAATAGGATATAATCTGATTTAGTTTGTATGTGCCTGAGGACAGAAGAAAATCCCTTAGAAGCAAGGGATGGAAACCCTTATCTTTGCAAACTCCTAAGCGAGGGTTTCTTGACCTCAGCATGATTGATATTGGGGCACCAGCTTTACTGTGTGTGTGTGTGTGTGTGTGCGCGCGCGCACGCGCGCGGATGTGTGGGGCAGTCCTGTGCATTAGGAGATGTTTAGCAACATCTGTGATTATACTTGGTAGATGCCAGGAAAACTGACATCCTCCTCCTCGCCCTCCCCACCCCCCCCCCAAAGCTGAGTTAATCAAAAATGTCTCCAGCCATTGACATATGTCCTTTGAGGTACAAAACTGTCCAATTTGAGAGCCAGTGTCTAAGCCTAGCTTCTTACTGAGGCATCTGTTTGGTTGAAATAGTGATATGCTGGCTTTGGTGTTCATGTCCCAGATCTGCCATTTCCCATCTCTTACCCCCAGGCCCACTTGAGCTCTCTGAGTTGTCTTTTCATTTGACAAATGGGAGTATTGCCTGCTTCACAGGATTGATGTGAAGAACAAATGAAATACAAACTATAATGTACCATATCATATTACAGAAAGTACAGTTAAGCACTGTACTACATTATTATTATTTGCAAGCAAGACCAAATCTATACACTCAAGGGAGAGTTAATTTTAAGTGATGACAGATAAGGATACTCCAGAAACTCACTTGATTAGACTGGAATATTTGTGAAAAAAAGTTCAAAGGAAGGAAGGGACTCAACAGTCAAGGTGATAGGAGAAAATCATGAAAGCAGGTGTGAAGAGAAATATTTCCATAAAAACTGGGGCCCTTCAAACACTGTTTTTAGGAGCCTGTTGGTCTGAGGTGAGGCCCACTGTTCCCTAAATGGAGGGGTCATTTGCGGTATAAATGATGGTATCTATATCTCAGGGTGGAAGGGAGAGTATAGTTACACTGAGGTAAAGGGGGAGGCGGTGAACCACAAAGAATTTAGAGACTTCAGGACTAGCTAAAGAAAGTGAGTGAAGGGCCTCCCTGGTGGCGCAGTGGGTTAAGCAGCACACTGTGAAGCAAACTGCAGCCACTGCAGCATGAGTTCGATCCCTGCTGCCGACCAGGGAGGGGACCCACATGGCGTAGCAGACCTCTCCTGTCTCGCCCACTGCTCCCCTCAGCAGTGTATTTCGGTCGGTTTGCCTGTTCTGCTCTCTGCTCTGTCTGGTGAATCCTCTCACCTCCTGTGACTCTGGCCTGTACCCCAGCTCTTGCATGCATAAATAAATAAATCTTTAAAAAAAAAAAAAAAGAAAGTGAGTGAAGAGGATTGAGCCAGAGGGATTTATTCACTCCAAATTGGAACCATAAGACAACTTCTGAGAGAGAATTGTCAGAAAGCAACACAGGTATCTGCTGATTTTGCTCCCTAGCATCTCCCTCCCCTTTCTTTAGGAACAATACCCATATTTTCTTTGGGGAGCAACTTACACTCCAATCTTTCTGTCCATAAGGCTGTAGGAGAGAACATGAATTTCACATCCCCCCAACCACAGTGAAAGCACTAGGGATGGGCACATAGTCAAGTGAGGCAAATTGGAGCCAAGGAGCATGACCTTGGGACTTCCACATACATTGCTGGAAAAAACACAGCTGAGGTAGCTAACCTGGAAGAGTGTTTATCTGAAAGCCAAGATATAGCAAAGCATAATAGAAAGATGGAGTGATGACACCATCTATATATCTGGATCCAACCATGCCGAAAGTCCACATTCCAGTTATTTAGTAAACTGAGGTTATATTCCTTTCCTCCTTTCCTTTCCCTTTCCCTTCCCCTTTCCCTCCTTCTTTTTTCTTTCCTTTCCTCCTTCCTTCCTTCTTTCTTTCATAGTCCAGTTTGAGTCAATCTTAAAGAGTCCTTAGTAATATAAAGAGACAGTGTAATAAGTAGGCAAAAAGTTGGCTACAAGTCAGGAATTCTAATCTTGGCTATAGGTAATTATCTTACCTCTCTGAGTTTCAGTTTACTCACCTATAATATAAGAATATTGACCAAGAGAGTGTTGAAGGACACTCTCCACTAGTAATGGCAACGATTCTGACCACTCTATTATCAATAATTACTGACAACAAATAATAAGCCCCAATACTTGGAACTAGCTACCAGACTGTTCAGCTACTGTGTAGGCTTCTAGTTACCAATTTGTCCAGGCTCACAAAGTTGGCTTTTGACAAAACTGTAAAGTCAAGAAAGCTTTTCTCCACTGGAAACATAATCCTCTTCCTCCAGTGTTAAGGTATGCTTAGTCCCAATGTCTCCCCTGCCCCAACCAAAATTTGATCTTCTGATAGATATCTGTTATTCAGTCTAAATGAAATGGAATGGTTTGTCACATATGAAAACAACTTGGGCAAATGTTTAATCAGGCTTCTAATAATCTTTGCTGAGAGGTTCTCCGGACAGCTGGCCTGAAGGCAAGTTGTCACCTGTGACTTGCTATCAACAAGGGTCACACTCTTAAGACTAGACTCCAGGTTCTCGGGAGGGGGTAATACAAGCTAATTTCATTCCAAGCTGGAATTCAAAAGAGACTGGCAGACCAGTGAAGATATTTACAAAAGGGTCCTGGCATTAGCAAATTGCTAAATTGAAATGTTTCCAGCCTTAGAGAGAGTCAGGGGCATTAGTACACGCTGACTGAGGCTAATCCTATTATTTGGAACTCTATCAGCACGTTCCTCTGGCTCAAGCCTAGTCTCAGGGGGCAGGGGGGATTACTGCAGGGGGTTGCTTTTCATTTCTGCTGTCCGTGCTTTAATGGCTTTTCCTGAGTGTGACTGGATTAGGACATGACTGCTGCTGCTGGCCCTTTTCTTGCCTCTGCCTGCCGCTCAGCCAAATCCCAGAACAGTCCTTGGGAACACCTTTAATGGTTAATCATAATAAGCTAGTGAGAAAGTTAATTTTGCAAACAATGTAATGCAACAATGAAAATTTATCTTGCACCCTATCTTACTGGCTTTAATCGACACAGTGATTGGGCCTGTGCCCAAGAGAGGAAGAGAGAACCTTGTAAAAATTGGTAGCTTGTTTCATTGATTCGTTCTCTGCTATGGTTCCTGGTGCCTCCTGAGATGTCAGACATGGGCCATTTGTGCTTATGAAGTTCATGTATATGAATGAAGAGAGTTACCTATGTTTTTTCTAGATGGGGTTGGGTGGGTAGTAAACTTTCTGAGAGAGTTTGGAGAGTAAACACTCTAGGTTGTGTAGGCTGTATGGTCTCTGCAGTAACAATTCAACTTTGCCACGATGGCTCAAAAGCGACCATAGGCAATGTGCTAACAAATGGCATGGTTATGTCCTAATAAAACTTCATTAATAAGAGTAGATGGCACTGAAGGTGATCTGCAAGCCTCACCTGCTGATTCCTGGGCTAGATCCCAACTGCCCCAGTGATTTGGTTTACTAGTGTCAACATAGTAATGACGGTGTCTATTTATTGCACATCCCTTCTGTAGGGTACAGCCTAGCTGTCTCCCTGGGAAGGATAGTTGATGACAACAAATGAGGTAGATGAGATAGCCCCTGAGGTTCCTCCAAGAACACAGATATCAGGGTTCAGGGTAGATGAAGCAGGGAGCCCTGTCTCCATCTATGGTCTCACCTTGGGTGGTGTCTCTCCTACAAAAGGAAGAATCTTTAAAGATAATGTGGCACAGCCCCCACCCAGGGTGGGGTCTCTGACAGCCCACCTTATTGATCTGGTTGGTCATGTGTACTTACCCCTCCAAGTCCTTGTTCTCCTCTTTTGCTGTACTTTGCATATATAGAGTGGAGGGATTTCACTTGTGCTAGACATTCTGGGGTTCAGAGCAAAAAGACAGTCCCTGACCCCAGGGAGCTTACAGTGTGGTAGGCAAAAAGGAAAATAAGCAATAACAGGACAAGGTGCTAAGTGCAGTGGTAGTGGTAAGTAAACAGTACCAAAGAATGACAAGAAGCTCAAGTTCTATCACAAACTGGGGCGGGGGTGATCCTGTCTCTTTCTGGGACAGAAGTCCAGAGCGAACAGTGCCACGTGGAAGAAATAACTCACCTCTTGGGCGGCCACTTGGGTACCACTGAGCACTGTTCACCTGCTCAGAATCACAGTGAGAGCTCAGCAAGGCCTCAAAGCACATTTGTAGAACTGAAGAGCAGCCCATTCAAGGGAAAAAACCCTCCCCCTATGTGCTTCTTACAGCAGTTTTTGTTTATCTCATTATCTCCCAACCTGAAGAACAGGACCATCTGGCATGCGGGCATGTTAACAAGATCATAAATTAGGAGGAGAAATGAAGCCAGATTTCCATAATGGTCGCAAGACAGAAATCAACAGCGCTGGGACAGAATTTGCTCAGAAGGTAGGGTGGGAGGGAAGTGGAGCAAAATGAAAATGCCTCAGCACATCTCCTCTGAATGAAAAACACAAATCCAGAGTCATTTAAAGGGAGTGCTTTTTAAAAAGTGCTGTTGAGGCATCTCTCCTCCCAGTCTTTCTCCCCCTTCTCTCCTTCTTCCTGCCTTTTGGGTCTTCCCCCAGGGATGGGGCCAAATGAATCCCCTCATTCTCCCAGGTCATTATTGCAGTGATTATAATCTTCGTGTGAAAACTCCCTCTGCTTCTCATTTTAAGGAGAAAGTCAGTGGGACCCAGTGCACCAAGGCAGGGTGCTTGGGCCACACTCTGGGGTCCCTGGGTATTTCCCTAGGTTGCCAGGATTTCCTGGGCCCTTGCCTGGGGGCTGGCAAAGGCAGTAACTGTGGACCACTGATGAGAGAGGGCACCGCTTACTACCCCCCCCACCCCTCCACCCCCACCATAGCCTGGTGCTGAGTGTGCCCTGCACACACACACACACACACACACGGGGCTTCCCCTGCACCCCTACCCACTGGACTGCTTTGGGCTTCTTGGCATTGAGAAGCTCTCCAGACTCCCCAAGTGTATTTAGCTAGCTAGTAGATGTCCCCACCTGCTGGGGCTCTACACCCCTTTCCCTGTCCTACCACAGCTTCTCCAGTCCTACCTGAACTTCTTTGTGAAAGCCATTCTCCTCCCCAAGAACACCTGTCTCTCCTTTTAGGGCCACGTTGGTAACAAACATGCTACATCTGTTTTGAAAGTGTGGGGAGTCCTTTTCTTCCACTGATCCAACTTATAAAATAATTATAGGGGGAAGGCTTGTCTTTTATCAAAATCAGGACCACATTTAATAGAGAGGTTGAAGAAACCGAAGGTCTGCTAATTTTCAGCTACCCAATGGGAGAGGAGGTCGATATTGTAGGGGTGACATAAAACATAAAAGGCTCCTTTTCATTTGGAAAAGAAACATGAAAATGAAACTACCATGCTGACATCACCGAGCAGAGGGCGCCAATATTGTCCGCAAATTTATCTCTGCTCAGTTTATTTTCAAATTGCGATTCATTGACAAACTTTTCTATTTTTTCCATGGCATTTTACCTATTTAGTTCTTTAAACCTTTAAAAGTTTATTTCAATGATTTCAGTTTCCTAGAAAACTGCTCTTTTGTCAATTAAAAAAAAATAAAACTATTCTCAGTATCTGTGGTTTCTTACCCTGTTTTGGTTCTTATTTTGTGTTCTCATATCTTTCTAGCTCTGCCTCATTAGTGTGGATGCTTTCTTTGTAGTTAATCTGTGTTTTGCTTAAGCCACTACTCTTAAATCAGTTAATTAGTTCTGCTTTGTAATTTATTAATTTTTGCTTTATCTTTATAAATTATGCCCTACAAAGGCTCAGGGATTTATTTAGTTGTGATGTTCTTACATTCTGAGATGAATGGGTAATTCTTTTGCTTTTATTCATTTTGGTTCAGTAAAGTCACTGACAACTCAATGTATGGTCAAGATTTTAAATGTCCCACAGTTGCTAGAAAAGAAAATATTTTGACTTCTTTTGTAGGTTATTAATGTAAATATGGAATTACTGAATATTCACACAGATAATTATGGCCCTGTTTACTCTTTGAATTCTGGGTTGCTCCAGAAATAGTTTCATGTCTTTCATCAAAAAAAAAAAAAAAAAAAAGGCTGTGTATGGAGAATGCACTGGATAACCACAAATGTCCTATCAGTGATTTATCACTTGAGTTCTATGGAACCTGTTTTGTTTTATTTGTATCACTTGGTATTTTTCTGTGTAGTTCCTAACTTTAAGATGTTGGGGTTAATTATACCACAACTGCATTCCTGGTAGGTAACATAAAGCTAAACTTTATTTCTTGAACCTTCTGAAAGTCTATATTATAACTATAATACAGGAATTGGACCAGTTTATTTTTATTTTATACCTTATTTGTTTGTTCATGTATCTATAATATTATTTTATCTGTTTGTTTCCTTGCTGTTTGCTTTTTTCCTATCATTAGCTCTATGGGACTATATTTTGTTTTGTTTCCCTTTATATGGTTATTTTAAACCCTATCAGTAATTTCTTTTGACTTCACAATATTATCAAGTCTGTATTTTTTATGATCATCCAAGTTGATAACAAAGTAGTAACTAGTGACTTAAATACCCACAGAAGGAAAGTCACCATATATTTGTGTGTTTTCTTCTCTTTCTCCCAGGCTTACCTTTTATACTACCAAACTATCAAACTTTGGGGACTGTTTAATATTAATAAATGAAAAATCTTTACATTATCTTTTTTTCCTTTCAAGAATCATGGTTTACATTTTTGTGACTGTATTGACAGTTCAAATAGACCTGCACATTTAAGGTGTCAGATACATATCTCACCATACTCTTTTTAGGAAAAGCTCTGCATGACATATTTTTGAATTTTACACATCTGAGAAGCCTTTGTATTGCATTGAAACAGTAAAAACAACACCTTAGTTAACTGGTGCATTCTTCATCCTTGGGTCAAAACATTTCTCCCCCAGTATAACTGCTCACTTCTAGTGCCTGCACTAGCTCTCCTAGAGCACTAACCACAGCCCCTCTCTCTCCCCATTCCTCTCCCTTTTTCTTCTTTTTTCCCCTCTCCTCCCCTTCCCCAACCTCCCTCTCGTCTTTCTAGGTGCTCTCTTCTGAATTTACATCATATGTTACTGATATCTCTGCATTAAGTCTAATTTGTTTCTTTGTAGATTGCTCTTTAATTTCTTGTCTTAACATTTTTTGAATTCTTTCTTAGTTTTTCTATGTTACTTTTCAATTAATTGTGTCTGGGAGACCATTCCATCTATTCATGCAAATCTTTCTAAATTCAGAAACATTTTCTTCTATTCTGTATTGATAAGATTCATTTAAAAAATCCGTTCTTGTAAGAACTCCCTTCATATGTAGATTTGTAATCTCTGTGCTTAAACTCCAGAGTCTTTTCTTCAGCCACTGCCACATCTTACACTTTTTTGCTTGAGCATCTGGAGAGCATTGCTAGCTTGTCCATCACGTCCCCATTGATTATTTTGTCGAATCAGTTTTGCTCCTAGTCTCTTCCAATGCCATTTCCAATGATATTACCTGCTTTTATCATTTTTTCCCCAAACTATAATGCTCTTAAAAAAATTTTCATCTTATTGAACCTTGTTACCTCAAAATTGTAAGTGGTACAACCATCACCGTACTCTGTATTTACTTTCATAAAAAATTTTGAATGTTATATAAAAATAAATGTATGGTCTCTCATTGCAGTTAAAATAAATGCCCTATAATATTTACATATTTCTAAAAATTTTAAAATCACTTTTTCTGAATGTTATGTTTATCTTTTTATTCATTAGTTTTAAATATGCTTCACCTCTCAAATGATTTATCTTTAAATGACATGGTTATCTCAATTTGGAATTACCCCAGAAGTTGTACTGTTAGATTCTTGGGAACACTGTCTGTTCTGTCCTGGATGTTGTACTCCACTCAGTTCCTAAGTTGGTGTAATTTTATACACAAGTGTGCACAGTCCCAGAATGGGACCGTTATCACGCAGTTACTCCTTTGCAGCTAAGACTTAGCTTTTCCTCTCTTGTCGGTAACAATGTTGTGGGGTCTGATCCCTTTATAGAACTCTTGTGGAGAGCACACTTGAGAAAAAACACCAACACAGGAGGGTGCCCCCACAGAATCAGGGGCATGCCCTGTAGACTGGGCACGCTGTGACTTTGGGGTGAACCTGGACTTGTTCTGCTTCTCTGCAGCTATCTGGTATGTGACAGTCACTTGCGTATCTAGTGTTTTACATTTCTTTTGCTTTCTCTCAATAAATATTAGATTACTGGTTCACGCAACACATGCCTGAGAATACATGCCAGGCATAGTGCTAGCTGTTGGGAATACAGAACAGAACAAGGTCCCCTCCGAAGATTTCATTCCAGTGGGTCAAACAGACTCACCAATCCCATTCAAGAAACATACATCTAGAGACAACCAGCTAGTTGATTTCAGACTCTGGTAGGCTGCAGAGGACAGGATAAGGGGCAAGTGTTGTTTTAGATCCAGAGATCAGTGAAGGCTTCCTCCAGGAGATGACATTTGAGCTGAGACTTGAAAGGTGAGAAGGAGCCTGATGTGTCAGAGCAGAGGAAGTGCGCTGGCATCTTCTGTTAGCACGCCAAATTCACTCCCACCCTCCTGAAGCTGTACACCTCAAATGCCCTGATCCTCTGTTCTATTTTCTTCCTCCTTAGTGAGTATATTAGTTTGTTTGACTGCTGTAACATGTTTACCACTATCTCAGTGGCTTCAAGCAACATGCATTTATTATCTCACAGTTTGGGAGGTCAGGCGTCTGAAATGGTTTCAGTAGACTCAAATGAAAATGTTCCTTCCAGAGGCTCCAGGGGAGAATCTGCTGCCTTGCTCTAGAGGCTATCTGCATTCGTGGCTCATGGCCCCTTCACCCAACAGTGTAGCACTTTCCAGTCTCTCAGATGTAACCCCACTCCTGCCTCCCCTGGGATTATATTAAGTTGCCCAGTTAATCAAGGATCATCTTCCAATCTTAAATCTCCTTTTCCATGTAAGTACCATATGCACTGGTTCCAGCGATTGGGCTGTGGACATCTTTGGGATCATTATTCTGCCTCCCATAGGGGCCTTATTCTACTTGTGGTAGGAACTTCTTTCTATCCAGGAGGGCACTGAGGCCTAAAGTGTTATCCTCAGAGGAAAGATTAGAAATCACAGCATGTAAATCTGGATGGGATGTGGGCTGAGGCTTGTTCAGGAACAGCTTTTCCTGTTCAGGTGGGCTTGGGAAGGAATACTTTCTGATAAAGGTGAGCCCAGTCTCAACTGGGAATAGTAGCACAATAGCGACTGTCCCCCAACCTGTCTCAGCCCTTGACTCTGAGAGGGTTGGCTCCCTGCTGTCAAATGTAGTTTTACCCCTAAAATTCAAAAGGTCTCAGGATGTTTACTACCTGATGCCAGTAAGAATGAACATTTAAAAAAAAAAAAAACTAGAAACTACAAATGTTGGTGAGGATGTGGTGAAAAGGAACTCTCCTACACGGCTGGTGGAATACAAACTGGTCTAACCTCTATGGAAAACTGTATGGAGGTTCCTCAGTCTGCAAAAATTGGAGCTACCGGGGCCTCCCTGGTGGTGCAATGTATTAAGCAACGCACTGTGAGGCAAACCTCAGCCACTGCAGCATGAGTTCGATCCCTGCCCCCTATGAGAAGGGGACCCACATGGCATGGCAGACCTCTCCTGCCTTGCCCACTGCTCCCCTCAGCAGTGTGTTTCAGTCGATCTTCCTGTTCTGTTCCTCACTCTGTCTTTGGTGGATCCTCTCACCCCCCCACACCTTTGGCCTGTACCCCAGTGCTTGTATGCATAAATAAATAAATCTTTAAAAAAATAAATAAAAATGAAGCTACCATATGACTCAGCAATCCCACTCCTAGGAATTTACCCAAAGGACACAAAAACATTAATCCAAAAGAATACATGCACACTCATGTTTATCGCAGCACTATTTATAATAGGTAAGACAAGGAATCAACCTAAATGCTCAAAAATAGATGACTGGATCAAGAAGATGTGGTATATACACCCAATAGAATACTATTCAACAATCAAAAATGATAAACTAGAGCCATTTACAGAAATATGAATGGAACTTGAAGGGACTATGCTCAGTGAAATAAGTTAGAAGGAAAAAGCAAAAGAAAAATACTGGATGGTCTTACTTATAGGAGAATTATAGGGATCAAAGGAAAAAAATAACAAAACAATATCAAAACCATAACAAAACAAAAACAGACAACTACAAATCAGAGGCATCTGCAGGGAAGAGGGAGGGAATGGGATCAAGGCCAGGATGGGGAGAGTATAAGTGTCTTTGGTGATAGCGCATGGATGAATTGGTAGTGGAAACTATATGGGACTACACCTAGAAAAGAAAGCAAACACTGTAAAAAAGAAAAATAAGTAATTTTTTAAAAAAATCTCAGGATGGATCTGGAGGGGATTATGCTTAGCGAAGCAAGTCAGAAGGCAAAAGAAAAATACCAGATGGTTCCTCCCCTAGGAGGAACATAAGGGAACCAAA
>JAGFMF010011456.1:5913701-5966907 GCA_019455555.1 Galemys pyrenaicus
GTGAGATGGTGATGGGGAATACATGGGGATTACAATTAATGGCAAGTATATGTAAATTTTAAAATATTTTAATAAAAGAAAAAAAATTAAAAAAAAAAATCTCAGGATGGGACCCTGGGCCTGCCCACACTATGTTGTTTTTAACTCTAGGGAGCCCATGCTGAAACATGAGGGCCTTCACGAAAGTGGGCACAATTGTACCCCTTTCCCATGAGCTGATCTGCACTGGAAACAGGAACCTCAGACTTAGAGGGGATTGGGGTAGTTTGTAACTGCAGCTCATAGCATTCTACTGCCCTTTCTCCTTATATAAGGAACCATGGCCTTCCAGCTTCTCTTTTAGGAAATCAGGCTTTGGCAATCCTATGTGATGACACATTTTCCAGGAATAATCCTGGGGTAACGGGGCTCCCTTTCTCTCGAGGATATCCTCTTAAGGATAGTATACAGAAGAAAATGAGCCTCCAGGCCTTTTCCATTCTCACCAGACTAACAGCAGCAGGCACAGTCACTGTTTCTTATAAGACTTTGCATGCTGGATGTGCCCTAGAAGAGGCACTTGTGAATTTGGTCCCTGGCTTAGAAGATCCAGGCCTTGTCTGTGCACCATCCGTCCCCTGGTAACCCAGTTAAGAAACCCAAAGCCGACTGAGGCACCACTGCACTCCAAACACAGACAGAAGAATCCATGGCATTCACATGAGCCATGATTCAGCAAAGCAAGAACCTCAAAGAACAGTTTTCAAGAAATGAACTGGCTTGGTAGAGGTGGGGGCTGGAAGGAAAGGGCAGCAAGTGGGCAGCAGTGAATGGAAACAGACCAGAAAGCAGAGGAGAACAGGGTGCTATACTAACTCATCACCCTGAAGTTGTTGAATTGGGGAAATTAAAAATATAAATTAAATAATGCATCTGTTCTCTAAGGTCCCTTCCAGCTTTAAAATTTTATGCTTCCATAAGCTTTCGGGGAAAAGAATAAACCAAATACTAATATCAAGGAGATTTTGAAAGCTTTAAAGGTGTTAGAAGCTGTATCTAACAGGAACAACGATGTTTGTTGCACACACTGGAAGGTCTGGAGGGAAAAGTGAACACTTGGCTCTCCATTATCTAAATGGAGGCTTATCCAAAGCAAACCCTGCTTCAGGGACTCACACTCTATACTGCTGAACATGGATATTGTTTTCCTCTGACACCAACAGGAGCTGCAAGAAGAGGTCCTTGAATTCAACTCCCACACTGCAAAGAAGTGAGCTGCAGATAAGACACAGAAAATAAGACAGCCCTCCCTGATGAGGGCTGGTCCCCTGTAGGCCGTAGGCTGGAAGCTCTGAGTTACTTAACCTTTGATTGCAACAACTATGACTTGGTCCCTCCTCTTCCCCACCTTCCTCTACCTCACCTCCTTTCTCCTTTGATGTAGAGACAAAGTCATCCAACATGCCATTTGACATCAAATAACAGAGGAGACCAAGAAGTCTTGCGGGCCATTGCCACAGCATGGTCAAGGTGACAAAAATTAGAGATGGTCTTTAAAATCCATAAGTTGGGGCAGGGATGGCATATACTAGAAGCTAAACATTGTATCCCAGACAGGACAGGAGTGTGTGTGTGTGCATACATGTGTGTGTGCGTGTGTGCACATGTGTTTGTGCATTCCTAGCTTGTTCATCATTTGCAAGCAGTGCCTGGACATGGTAGATGCTCAATAAATACTCATTGAATGACTGAACACGTGTTTAGGAGAGAAATAAATCTTCATCCCCATAGGGACTGCCTCTAAACAGTTTGCAAATATATCTTGGTAATGTTCCCCATAAGGTCTCTAAACCGAGGGAGAGGTCTATTTTATGTTAAACCTGTAATTTCACAGCTTCTGCTAGTTCCTTGTGGCTGATGAGAGGGAAGACCCAGCATCAGGGTCCTTTGTTCAGCAGGCACGTAACGACCCTTTGCACCTCCAAAGGAGAGTAGAGGAGGTATAGCTCAATTTTCATAAAACAGTCATAAGTAAACATAAAGCAGGAGGGGAAAGGCAGGGTGCAGGAGGCTGGCTAAGAGGAAAACATGCAAGAACAATTCCCGTGGAAGGCAATGGTCATCAAATTTCTAGAAACCATGATGTCTGACATCAATTTAGACACTGTTACCTGCTCTCTTCCTTTATCTTCCCCTCTTAACCCCAATTTTTTAGAACAGGTACATACAAAATCTTTTTTTAGTGGTGGGTTTTGGAGGATGAGTGGTCTCTAGGGTGGGTAGTATGACAAGGATGTCTGACATGGATGACACATGGAGATACATACTGGGGTGTGAGTGGATGGGGCAAACACACCTGTGGTGGCTGAACACTGGACACCTGTGGATGTCCCTGAACCCTGTCAATATGTCAACTTGCATGGCAAAGGGAACTTTACAGATGTGATTAAGTTAAAGACCTTGGGATAGAGTGTTCATCCTGGACTGTCTGGGTTGAGCCCCATGTTGAGCTCACAGGATTCAGGTAAGAAAGAAGCAGGAAGTTGTCAGAGAAGGGGGTGTGAGTATGGAAGCAGACTTGGAGAGATGTGGCTATGAGTAAAGGGTGGTCTCTAGAAATTGGAAAAGTTCAGGAAATAGATTCTCTCCTAAAATTTCCATATGGAATGCACCCCTGCTCACACCTTGATTTTAGCCCACTGAAGCCATTTTTGAGCTATAGCGCTCTAATAAATGTGTTGTTTTAAACCACTGAGTGGTAAAATGTTACAGTGGCAATAGGAATCTAACACCATGTTTTCCCACAGAAAAAAGCTAACCCTTGAAAGAATGGAGGCAGACAGTTTCTGATGAATAGATGGGCAGGGGGTGAGTTCTGCTCATCTGAACATTGGGTTCAGGAATATGTCATACGATGTGGCTTCCTTCCGCCCCCACAGATTTGTCCTCTGTGGTGTGAGACCTTTGGAGACATCACTGGGCCTGTGTCTGAGTAGTCCCTTCCAGGAGGTGGCCAGTAGTTGTGGGCATTGGGTTCCCCACTCCTCATAATGGCCTTTATAGTCAGAGCTGCCACTAACTTAAGGGGTACAGTGGGAGAAGGCCATTCCCCTCCTTCAGGGATAGTTTCCTCTTCCTCAAGCTCCTTTATCCCTCATGGCTTGATCATCATCCTCGGATCCTTCCCTGACCAATCCCCTTGGATTAGGACCACTCTGTCAGGTGGCTTTTTAAATTCTATCTGCATCAGCATTCTTTTTTTTTTTTCTTTTAAAGATTTTATTTATTGATGCATACAAGAGCTTGGGTACAGGTCAGAGGCACCAGGGTGAGAGGATTCACCAGAGATAGAGTGGGGAGCAGAACAGGCAGATGACTGAAATACAATGCTGAGGGGAGCAGCAGGTGAGACAGGAGAGGTCTGCTGTGCCAAGTGGGTCCCCTCCCTGGCTGGGGATATAATTGGCACTGTGGTGGCTACGGTAGCCCCACAGAGCTGTGCTCAACCCCTTGTACCACCAAGAGGCCCTGCATCAGCATTTTTGACTGAATGACTGTGTTCTATTCTCTGGATGTTTGCATTCACACGTTCACATGTTTGGCAAACAAAATCTGTGATAGGGCCTCCTTGGTGGCTCAAGGTGTTAAAGTACTGCACTGTGTGGGGGCTTCTGCAGCCAGTACAGCATGAGTTGGACCCCAGGCCAGGGCAGGTGACCCACATGGCACAGCAGAGCTCTCCTGCCTTGACTGCTGCTCCCCTCTGTAGTGTGTTTCAGTCCATCTGCTTGTTCTGCTCCCTGCTCTGTTTCTAGTGAACCCTCTCACCCTGTCCCCCACCTGTACCCCAGTTCTTGTATGCATAAATAAAATCTCTAAGAAAAAAGAAAAAAGATCTGCAGGTCACTGCGGGCAGGCCCCATGCCAGAAGGCTTATATACTGACAGTCTCAGTCCCTGGAGCCCAGCTGCCGGGAGAGGCTGTGCACCGTGTGGGCACACACTGCTGTAGGCACCTCCAGGCATCAAGATCAAGGAATGTGGCACCACTAGTCTTCTACCTGCAGAGCCTTCCCAAGACCCCATTTCATGAGCTCCTCCTTTGGCCAGAGTTCTAAGCACTGAGTTTGGGGTGATTGTAGAGGAGTATTTCTGCTATGGGTGGAGTTGAAAGCAACAAAGGCAACAGGACTGCTTATCAGCTCTGCCTTCTCAGAGGGCATTTCTTCTGCGGAGGGGGGGGGCGTTAAGGTGTGGATGGCATGTTGTGAGGGCTCCCAGCACACGCATCACTGTGTGAACTACAGGGACACGGGAAGGCCACGGCAAGGTACCCCGTGTGAAGATGGCCCTGGGAGCAGCGCCACCCGTGGGGTTCCTCTACAAAGCTCAGCACTGACAAAGAAAGGTGAGCACACTGACTCCAGAGGTGACCGGGCAATGGGGCTGAAGGAGCAGAACAGCAGTGGGTGGGGATGGCCGGATCAGACATAGCTGGGCCAGGCTGTGGCATGTCTCCGTCTTTCCGGAGAAGCCTTCAGTCCTCCTGAGGGCAGGTAGCCTGGACATTTCAACAAGTGAATCTCAAGAAATCACCTGCCCCACTATACTTCAGGCTAGTTTCTTAGACCCTGCCCATAAGTCGACTTCCTAGCTCTCCCAGAGGCACCGCCTTCTGGTGTGGGGGACTACTCCCACTCTGTGTTTTCTTTTTTGATTGCTTAACAATTGCATTTTATTTTATGTTTTAATTTTATATATTTTACATTATTTTTCATTTTTGTACAGTGTATATTTCTCATCCCGGTGAAATTCGCACCACCAATTCACCCGTGTCCCATCGCCATAGTCTCTGTGCTCTTCCCACCCATTTGTTCCTTCTCCCTCCTCCATGCGTACACCAGCACCACTCACTGTGGAGGCCGTGGAGGTGGAGTGGGGTGTTTTAGGGTGCCTCCTTGCGTTTACCTTCTCTACACCAAGAAGAAGGCCTGTCAAGTAGACACCAATTTGAGGAAACCAGAAATCACCCCTTGAAAAATTAACAGTGTGGTTATAAGTCATGTTCTTAATTCAGGGCAATGCTTTAAAATATGCATTAAGTGCTTGTTATGTACAGAGGACAGTAGATAGTAAAAAATGCTTTCGGTGGCCTGATTCCTGTCCTCCAGGACCTGGTAATCTAATCTAAGAAATGAGCTATAGATATGCAAACAGTAGCAATGCAAGGCTGACTGTAAAGCATAATGAATATTAAAATAATTTAGCAGACAGACATAGCAGTTAAAGCCAAGGCTTCCTGGGTGGCGGTGGCCTCTGTACTAAGTCCCAAATGCCTTGTAGGAGTCAGTCACTTGTAGATGGGAGGTAGAGGGGGAGAGATGGCAAAGGGGGAGGCAGGAAGGGAAACAGTGCCAGAAATACAGGAAATGGGTCACTGCATCAGACTCTGGGAGATGATGGTGAAAAGCGTGATAGAGGACAATGGTAGAAAACTGAGGAATTTAATGTTTTGGTGAGTCCAGGGAGCAACTGAAAAGTAAGTGGGAAAAGCAGAAATATTATCAAGCGGTAGGTTTTTGATTCCTTCAACAAACAGCCTGAACCTCCTGCTAATAATAGGGGATTTCCTTTTTGGCTTGTTTTGTTTGTCTGGGTGCCAGAAGAGCCTTCCCCCACTATGACCCAGTGTTCTTCATCCTACTCCAGGGAATACATCCTTCATTAAAGGGAAGCCCATGAAGGGACCTGCCTGGAAAGCTGCTACCAGAGGGAGGGAGGTGGCCAGGTTTACCTTGTGCCACACCATTCCCCAGGTGCTAAGCCTTGAAAATCACTAAGGCAAGATGGTAATGAGTCTCCTGTTCCTTACCCCCCCTAAATCTTTGAGAAACATGTTTTTCTTGGGTGATAGGGCTGGGGTCCAGGTGGACATGGGAATTGAGCTAATTATAATGTTAAAAGTTATAGTTCATCAACCCCCAAATCTACTGACCCTATGGCTTATGGCCTATTGTATGTTTAAGCAAAACCCTTTAGTCATTAGCTCAAATGCCTATAGGTGCTTGGCTTGTATGTACAAATATATAAGCAAAAGATTCTTCACATCATGTTTGAGAAGCATGAGAAGGGTAACCTAAAGGTTCATCAATTGAGGACAGGCTAAATAAGTGATGAGGCACGTACATTACAAAGCACTATGCAACTATTAAAACAAGACCAGGGACATTCTCTATGGCATATTGTCAAGTGAAGAAAATTCAAATTCTAGACCAACGTGGAGAGCAAACTTTCACTTTCATGTAAAAATATGTATATGTTTGCATATACATACAAATACATACATCTATATGTATACACACATAGGCATACAATAAAGTGGACTTGTAAAAGATTCTACTTAAGTAATGGAACATGGAATTGAAGAAGAGAATGTAATTTTCACTTTTTTCTTTGGTCATAAGGAATGGTGGAATTTGAGGCAACTCTCATTACCTTTTCATTCTTCTGTATTAAAAAAACCTTTTAAAAGATTCATAGAGTCCACTCTTCAAAGGAGTCACTTAGTAAAGTGAAGAATGATAACAGCTATTATTTGTTGAGTGCTTGCTGTATGCTAAACCCTGTGTCAAGAGGTTTATAAACATTATCTTGTGGCTTTCAAGTCTCTTTTGAAGTAGATACTATTATCATTTCTTCTTTGTGTATGAGGGAACTGGCACATAGAGTTTACGTAAAAAGAGGTAGAGATTTTCAGCATGGGGGGACATTTGATTGGGAGCTGCATAGACTACTTCTGACTGGGAAACTGTTCCCAAACAACCCCTTGAAAAGGGGTATAATTCTATGTTCTATAATTTAGGTACATATATATGTGTGTGTGTGTGTGTGTGTGTGTGTATAAAGCAGATTTTAAAATCAAGGGTACATGGTGTGATGGTTTGTAGTAATGATCACTTGCTAACAACATGTATCTGCTTTGCTCTTCACCTACTTCAAGTATGTAACATATCAGTAAGAAAACCTCTAAACTATTCTGTTGTTTCCTTAACAAACAAAAGCTTGTCTTGCTCTACATGGCACTGAACAGTTCCCTAAAGCAAGTAATTATTCATATATCCAAAATGTTAATAGTGCTAAGTTTGAGAAATTCTTGAGTCAAGAATGAGGACACTGGACCTCACTGGTGGCCTAGGGGTTAAGTCTCAGCACTATCATCCCTATGGCCTGAGTTTGATCCCCTGCCAGAGAACTAAGCCACATGATGCAGCAGATCTCGTCTGTCTCGCCCGCGCTCTCCTCTGCAGTGTATTTCAGTAGATCCACCTGTTCTGTTCCCCACTCTGTCTCAGATGAATCCTCCTACTGCCCCTCCCAACATCTGGTCTAACCTCAGTTCTATGCAAAAAAAAAAAAAAAAGAATGAGGACACTGATGCCCAGGTAGAGAGAATGTGATACATTAAGCCAAAACCAAGTGTTGATATTAACAATAGTCTCTCTAAGAACTGAGTTGGGACAGATCATCATTAATAATGATGATGTATGATAATTACAATGATATCAAAATAATAATTTGCCCCCAAATGTCTTCCTTCCCTAGTCTTTCCCATCTCAAAATGGCATCAACAACAAGTGTCCAAAGCTGGAAGACTGAAGATTAACCTAGATTCTTCCTCCTCTCCCCTCTTCCACAAGCCTACTCAACAGCTGATTGTGATACTCCAAAGTACACCCTGAACCCATCTGCTGCTGAAACACCTTCGTCTCTCTGGCTTCACTATTCAACAACCTCCTAGCTGATTGTTCTGCTCCCATCTTGCCTCCCTGAAATTCAGTCTCCATGGAACTGCCAACAGATCTTTAAAAAATATACTAATCACAATACACCCCTGCTTCAAACCCTCCCACTGCCCTTGGGAGAAAATCCAAATTCATTGACATTTCTTGGAGCTCAGTTCCTAGAAAAAGTCATGTTCTTCCCTCGTTGGGGCCTTTGTGTTTCTTGTTCCATCTGTGCAGAGAGCACTTCCTCTACCTTGCCACAGGCTGGCTTCCATTCATCTTCCTCATCTCTGTTTAAGTGACTTGCCTTAGAAGAGGCCAACACTGTCTCTCCAAAATGGCCTCCCTTATTATTCTCCTCCACACATTGTCTGTTTATTTCTGTCACTGCATTTACACAATGTGTAATCAACTAATTATTTTGTTTATTTATCATCTATCTCCCTCTATTAAACAAGGGCACAACCCGTGTTTCTCATGTTCGCTGTTGTATAGACTATATCACAATATCTAGATCTAGCAGGTATTCAACATTTTCATTGGCAAATGAATGAATTGGCTCTTAAAATTGCATAGGGTGTTGTTGCTGGCAAAGCACTGTCAGCCTTATTTATTTCCTCTGGTAAACAGAAGACGTTGAGGGTTATCTAACCATGGACATTGATGCATGGTGGCTATCTGGCAGGCCTTGATAATAACAAGCACACAGCACTTCATCCTGGGTTCAGTGGTGGATTAAAGTCAGCTGGTTCATTTTAAATGGCTATGCACATTGGTGGGGAACTGTACTAAGACTAGAATCTGTGACCTTGGAACACGGAGAACCCCTTGTGGAGACAACCCCTTGTTTCTGGCATCCTTAGCATGCACCCTAACTGGATGTCATTCAGCCTCCAGGGCATATCATAGGTTCACACCAACTTTGTCCTTTCCACCCAGAGAGGATGGGATGAATGGGCAAGTTTTAACCTCTGTTCTCCCTTTGCTCCATTTCTCTAAACTTATTGGTCTTTTCTTTTTCTCTGTTGTATGGCTTTGCCTGAAACTTTTTTGCATTTCTCTAAGGTTCACTAATTTCCAATCAATATTGATACAACTGTAAACATTGTGCTTATTTATGCCTGCAGATATAAGAATTAACTATATTTTCTTGTTTTAAAATTTCTGATTCTCTGGCATCTGGGGCCTTGTTGACCAGAAGAAGGTAGTGCGCCCCCTGCCCCCAACCACCCACCCCGAGTTAGGTAATTCTTGCAGATAGTGAATGACTACCAGTAACTATGACTTCTATATGCAATCTGAACAAGTTAGAGCCACCACCCCCAGCCCACTGTCTTTTGATGGAGCTCTTGTACTCTTCACCTTTACCAACCCAGCCCTAATCACTCCAGGTAACAGAAAACTGGTCAACTTCAAGGACCAATAAAATTATTCAATATTAAGTTGCTAATCCTGACTTGCCTCTCTTGTGGAAACCACAATAAAGGCTCTTACCCATGACTTTCCTTCATTCTCCCCACCTCCTGATCAACCCTCATACTTGAGGAATAGATGCCTTCTGATACTGAAAATATAAAATCTTCCTTCACGATGGTATTTCCATATTGATTCAGACAAATCCTATTTTAAAACAAGTGTTTTTTCATTGAACCGCATATCGAGATTTTATATTTGTAAATATTTTTATTTTTAACAGATTCAACATACACTCTTGGATAGACTAATAATCTTGATGAAGACAAACCACTTCATATTTATTCATGAACTAATTAATAAAACTTTATGCTGGAAAATAATCCCTCTATGTTGCAAGTGCATGCTATCCCAGTTGCAATACATTAATTATGAATTTCTGTCAGTCTTTTACTGATCAAAGTACAGTCAGGGACTTGTCACCTCTCTACAGGCTCACCCATGCTCCCAGGCCAATGGCAGGATGCCTGTAGAAGGATGTGTGCCTTGAACAAAGCTGCTTCTGAAAAACCACCTCATGCCTAGCATTATACGACTGTCAGGTTGTGGAAAAGTTCTTTCTCACTATGTCTGTACAAAATCCTTTATGCAGTAGTTCATGCCCTTGTCTTCCTGTTCTGGCTTCCTTGAGCTAGGCATCACCATTGTTCTTGTGGAAAATTCCCATAGACTTGCACGTTGTTATTTGTTCTCCTCTATAATAAATCAAACAGATAGCTTCATCCTTTTCTCACAGGTCCTATTTTCTGGCCTTTAATCATGTTTGTTGCTTAATGTTGGCCAATCCACTGGACAGTCATTTGTCTGAGACCTCTACGGCCTCCCCTGTCCATGGTCCCCCTTAAACTCGTTTGGGTTCTGGGTTTTGATGAACAATTGCTCCTATCAGTGGACTAGATATTAAACAGCTGGGGCTCAGTGCAACCATTTCTGGGACTCACCCAGAAAACAAGGAAGCAATTTCAGAGACAAGAAGCAGTTTTTTCAAAAACTCCATCTAGTTCCCTGGAAGTAGTCTGTGGCTGAACATGGGAAATTATGGAGAGAATGTTCTGTGTTTCTTATTTAGTCAGTGTCCCCATTGTTTCCCACTTACATCACCACCTGGATTCATGGGCTGTGCCCCAGGCTAAAGAGTATGAACCTTAACAGAAATTTTTATCTCCTACCTCCAGATACTGAATAAAATGTAACATGCAAGTCAGTTCAGGCAGAAAGGGGTGTCCAATCTTTCATTCATTAAATACTTATTGAGCACTTGCCAGGTGCCAGGCAAGGTGCTGTACAAGGTGAATGTAACAATCTATATCCTGCCCGACTTCTCCTAGGTGACAGTCTAGCAGACAAGCAATACATGGGAATAACTCCTTATTATCCAGGGCAGCCATGAGAAATGCTAAAACAGGGGCACATTATTACTAGTCAGGAAGCAGTTCAGAGCAAGACAGAATTCATTCTGTTTAGAAGGGTGGGGCAAGGCTTCATGAAGGATGGAATACTTGGAATTACTCTTGTATTCACAATGTCTTTTCCACCATGTCTCCATTTAATTCCCACAACAACTCAATGACATGAGCAGGGATTGTGCCCATTTGTCAAGGAGGATAGCTGAGCTCAGAGAGATTGGATGACCAATGAAAGGCCACCCAGAGGGCAGGTGGCAGGTCTACACAGAGCCTGTCTAAATTTGGGAGCAGTGTTGTGTCATCCTGTTTCTCAGGCCAGTGGGGTGAACCAGGAAAAAGCACTGTACCTGGAACTGGTTCTCCAAGAGATGATTAGTCAGTCAAGGTTACAGAGGTGACACAAGGTCCAGCCTGAGAGACTGGAGAGGGGCTGCTCATTCTGGACACCAAGACTGTCTGCGTACCTGCTGTCTCCTCTGGGAGTATAGATCTTTTCCGGCACACAGCCTCATTCATCCTCATTAGCACATGCTTGGCCACACTCAACAGACCAGCTACGGAAATAACTGCCCTTCCTCTAGTGTCTGTTTCTGTGGGGTTTACAGCATGCTCCTTAGATCATGTAGCCTTCTCTAATCCCTGATAACAAATCCAGAAAAGGAAGTGAGAAGAATGCGTGTGGTAGAGAGAAGAGGAAGAATTACTGCTGGTGCCCATTGACTAGCTTTGCAACGCTTATTTCATCATTTCATCCACTTGACACTACAGCCATATATTTTCTCCTTCTTACAGATGAGAAAATGGAAGCCTGAGAAAATTACATGATCACCCAGAAGATGCCCATTGACTTAAGTAAGATAAAATGTATAATGAATTTATGACGATTTTTAGCACATAGAAAATGTTCAGTAAATCCTAGTTCTTTTGTTGATACTGTTTTTGTTAAGTATTAATAGCTCATCTACTTTATGGAAGCCAATAGAGGACTAGGATTTCCTGGGATAGAAATTTGTCTCAGGAAGCTTATAGAAAGCTTCTCTTCTCCAAGAAAGTCTTTAATCCATGTTATAACCCTAGCCCATGTGGGTGAAGAGTGTTTAGAAAAGCCTGTTCTGGAAGACTGAGGCAGCAGACTGAGGCAGAGTAAGGCTTGAAGGACTGATGGGTCAGGATGAACAATGAGGGGGAAGAGCACAGGGCAGAGAGAGGAGTGGCAGGGACAGCGCTGGGGACGAAAGTCTGGTCACAGCCCAGGAAAGGCTACAAGCGTTAGAAAGACTGTAGACAGGGGAGAAGGCAGGACCCTGTGAGCTTTTTTGGCATAATGAATATTCAACTGACCACCATGAATATTCAATTAGAGATTCAGGGACATTTGAGGGACATGGAACTGATGGGAGACGGACTGTTCTTAAGCAACTCCCAATATCAAGGGAATATGTACCACAGCAGAAAACTGCACAAGATCACAGGTGGAGGTGAAGCATTAGAAGTTTCAAGAAGACAAGCAGGTGAGTGACAGCTGGCAAGAGCAGAGGGTCTGCTCCAAGGATTTGAAGAGTATGGCTCAGTTGAGCAGCCAGGCAGCCCAATAGAATTATGGGTATTACTATTTCCATTTATGTGAACTCACTACAACCTCTAGGGGATATTTTCCTTCTTGGTGTGTTCTTATAAAATCACAAAAATACAGCACTAAAGAGAAAGTTAAAGGTGGGCATCGACGCCTACAGTACTTTATTGTGTGCATGAAGGGGTCAGGTTGAGAAGCCAGGGTGAGTGCCACTTCCACCAATACCCCCTCCAGGTTATTCACTTTATTTACTGACTTGTGAGAATATTTTCATCAGAGGATGTGGCTCTGCAGCCACAAAATACAATGTGTGAAAAACAATTCTCTCCTTTACCTCATTTTCTGGATGTGGATGCTAGGAGTCAGTGAAGAGCCTTGTCTGTTAGTGGCAGAATGCGGGCTGGGAGTCAGTTCTGTTCACAAGTTCAGTTCCTGTTCATTTTTGTCTGCAAAGGACGGTGTTCATGAGCCACTGCCAGCTACTGGGAGAAGAAGAAAAGGAAGACTCCTCTATGGCCATGGCTATAGGGAGGAAAAAGGTACCCTCAGTGAGGTGCTTCTGTGCAGTGTGTAACTTGGATGACTGTGTGATGAAAAGTCAGATGTAGCCCTGGCAATGTCCAGAGTACCAACTGATCTATCCTCCTCCCAGTCTATCTCCCACACCTTCACTTTTCAAACAGGTGCATTTAGTAAATACCTAAGTGCACACACATGATATATTCCTGACTTCTCTGGTGAAGAATACCATATTCC
This sequence comes from Galemys pyrenaicus, assembly GCA_019455555.1. Classification (NCBI taxonomy): domain Eukaryota; kingdom Metazoa; phylum Chordata; class Mammalia; order Eulipotyphla; family Talpidae; genus Galemys; species Galemys pyrenaicus. The sequence continues at coordinate 5,926,672 of JAGFMF010011456.1, forward strand.
ACTGGATAGGTAAAGTGATGGGTTTAAGTTTCAGGGATTTTCTGACTATATCAACTTAAATTTCTAGAATGAGAAGAAGAGACTGGGATACTTGGGAGGTGAGTGAAGACAAGGGTGCTTTGGAGACAATACAGACTTCTAGATTTAGATCTCCACTGACCAATTGCAATACTTCTTGAAAAAAGATTTGCTTTAATACAAGGTGATTTGGAGAATGTCTTAAAATGATGTTTAATGTTTTCAGTGCAAAAGACTCCTAAGGGGTTTTTAATGATAAGAAGGGTCTGTAAGTGGTCAAGCATTGCACACATTAGCAGCATCGGGTGCACCCTTCAACATGGGAGGCAAATGCCCTCTGTGGTTTCTGTAAAGGTTGGGGATGTCAGGGAGAGGGAATCTGGAACAGTGAGAATTGTCACTTCTGGGCTGTTTGTGGAGCAAACTATGAAGTCTGTTTTGTTCTTAAGTGGTCCCATTTGGCGTGATGCTTACAATTGTGCACACACTTCCTTTTGTGCAGACTTGATACCTATGCATTAAAGGAATGAAGAGATTCATTCTCCTAAAAAGGTTAAAATCCCTCCTTACTCACAAATTTGCTTGTTCCACAACTCTGGCTTAGATTCATATTTTACAGTGTTCATTACGTGCCAGGCATTGTGTGTGTGGGGGTGGTTTACATGTACTGACTCATTTGATCTTATCCCTGTGAGGTATCCCACATTAAATCCTCAGATTCCCTCTCTTTTTTGATAAGTAATAGTCTGTCATCATTGCATTGATTGATTGATTGATTCATTCATTCATTCATCCATTCATTCACTGAATGACTACATACCTACAGTGTATCAGGAAATGTCCCAGGTGCTTGTGACAACCTAGATGAGGTTCCTGTCTAAAGGGACTCCTGTTATAGTTGGAAAGATAGAACAAGTGGGTGAACAGATTAATATAAAAATAACCAATTTGGATAAGTGCCCTTGAGAAGGAGAGATTTAAACCGGAGTGTGAGGGAGTGCTGTAACACACACAGAGCCCAGAGAAGAGCATTCCACTGGGGTTAGCATGCCTGCAGACCTGAGTGGGGGAGGACTTGGTGCATCTGGAGCTCAGAGAAGGCTAGTTGATGGCAGCAGGAAAGTGCAGAGGGGAGGAACAAGATGGCTGACATGTGGGCGGGAGACAGATCACCAAGTGCTCTCAATGCCAAGTGGTGGGGGACTTGAAGTAATGAATTAGCTCATCAGATTATTTTCAAAGAATCATTTTGGCTGTAGGGGAGAGGGTGGAGAGGATGTGGGAGATGAACAGGCAGCTCTGCAATAGCCGGGCAAGAGATAAGTGACTCTTGGAAGACAGAGGCAAATGGCAACGGAAGATGGAGGGAAATGGACCCTTTGAAGCTACAGTTTGGAGGCAGAACCGTGAAGACTTGCGTACTGATTGAGTATGAGCAATTATGGAAAAGACTGAAGAAGAATGATTTTAGGTTTTGACTTTAAATACTGAATGGGTACCGACCACCCAGGAAATGGACTGGAGGAAAGAGGAGTGTCTGAGGGACTTCAGGCTATCCCTGGAGACAGAGTTCGTTTTCCACTTAGTGTGGTCCTACTCCTCCCCAGAGATATGCATCATTGATCCCTCCTGCCCATATTGGCCAGTTGCACAATTAGGTGAGCAGGACCCTAATGGCAAATCATAGACTTTTAAAGTTTGAGGGTGCTTTCAATGTCTCCAATCTGCCACAGAATCTAGAAGTTCCTTCTACAGTCTTCCTTATGGATCATCTCTCTCTAAAGCTTGAATGCCCCCTGGAGATGTGATCTCATGACTCTACTCCATGGATGGAAGCTCTTATGGTCTGAAAAGCTCTTTTAATACTGTGTCTGAATCTGTCTCTACATAACTTCCCCATGCTGGGTCTAGCTCAGCTTTTGAACCAACACAGCAATCCTGCCCAGGGACTTGAGAAATGTGCATTTGTGTCCACTCTTCAGCTGAAATGCCCCTCTGCAGACAGGTCCACCTCAATGACTGTATTGGTCCTTGCCCTCTGCCCAGTTACTCTCTATCATATCACCATGCTTGATTGTTTATGCCATCTTTTGTTTATGTAACATTAATTATCCTTGTTAACTACATGACTATTTTCTGTCTCCTTCAACTAAATGCAACTTCCCCAAAGCATTCACAGAACACATAAGCATGTTTGACATTTGTAGATGCTAAATAAACTTTAACTGAATGCATGAATATGCATAAATATGTATTTAGGTGTATGTACATGTACATAAATATGAATAAATATGGACTTCTTACCTCTCCTCTTTCAGAGAGCAAAATGAATGAGAATTGAAACTGGGTGTGGTAAATCTCAAGATAGTAATTTGCGTAGAGAAAAAAAACCCTGAGATCATTTTGAAGAAGGGAGAAGATGGATGGGAAAGATGGAGCGGGTGATCCTGTGGGTGCAGCCAGGCATCTGCGATGCCTGTGTATGAGTGGGGAGATCTGGGAGCAAGTTGACATGGAGGCTCCTCCCAAACCCCAGTAAGCTGACTCTTTCCCCATGTCATGGAAACTGGTCATGGATAATCTTGCCAAATCTAGGCTTTATTATTTATTTTCCTATTTATTTTGTTCTACTTTGCTTGAATAATGAATAAAAAACATTTCAGCATCAAATAATGAATGCCCATGATAAGCTGACTCAGTGCTTAAGAAACAAGGACTCAGTGTACCAGGAAGGGATTGTGTGATCAGCTCCCAGAACCTCTGAGCACGGATCTTCTCCTGAAATTCTTCCTCTCTTAGTGGGGTCTCCTTGAACAGCTGTGTCCCCTTATCCATGGTTTTGATTCCCATGATCAACCACAATCCAAAGATATTATGTATAGTGTGGTATTTTGAGAGAAACAGAGTATATGCACATACGTTTTATTACAGAACATTGTTATAATTGATTATATTATTAGTAGTGATTATTAACTTTACCTGTGCCTACATCACCTAGTTCATAGTACTTTGTTTCAGCAATCATAGGAGAGTAAGATACTCTTTCTTTGCTTGGTTGATTTCTCTTCTTTCTTTCATTTTCTGTCTCCTACATCTGAGATTTTTCCCAGTGCCTCTTTGAATATGATCAGGCACCTTCACTCTCTCTGACCTCTCCACCAAAGTCTTCCATGTCCCAATTTCTAACTTTTCCCTCAATTTCCACTGGTCTTTAATCTCAGTGCTCTCTATATATTCAGATTCAACTTGTGTAATTCTAGAATAATCTTTTCTCTTTAGAACAGATCTGTTTTCCATACACCCAGACCTGAATTTTTTTACTCCTCTGTTCTACTTTCTAAATGAAACTTTTACATTAGCCCCTCCCCCTTTGCTTTCCACCTTTTATCAACATAATTCAAGAACCTATGACTTGGATTATTGCAAGAGTTCATGTACTCATCCTGGTCTCTAGTCTTGTCTTACCTGGGGGCTGTAAACTCTGTGAAACTTAGCTTTCATTGCACTCAGGGACTTGAGATCTTTCTAGCAGTAAGAAGCTCATTCTTGGATAAGGATAAGCCTCGCATCTGTCTCATCTCCTCCTTGGCCTCCTCCAAAATACCTAACATGTGTTAATCTCACTGCTCTGGTTCAAACACTTGCTTAACTCCAGAGCTACTGACACACAGCCAATACTATAGGGATGTGTTAATTAAGGATAAATGATGTTCTTTAAACATGGACTCATGCGGCACTATGAAGTAGGATGTATCAGCTTGCAGCATTTTTTGATAATAATAATTGGATTTATGATTTGCAACTGGTTTCAGTGGATGCTGAAGTAGGTGAGTGATTACAGTGGTTAAGAGATCTCCAACATGAGTCGACTCAGGGCTTCGCATTATCAAGATCTTTTGCATGTATGCTGGGGTGCCTGAAGACCTGAGGACAGAGTGTGTCCTGTGTGTCAGCCTATACTTGAGATCTCCAGGTTCCTTTGAATCTATTTTTTTAAAAAATATTTATTTATTTATGCATACAAGAACTGGGGTATGGGCCAGAGGTGTGGGCGGTGAGAGAATTCACCAGAGGCAGAGTGGGGAGCAGAAAAGACAGACTGACTGAACTACACTGCTGAGAGGAGCAGTGGTTGAGAAAGGAGAGGTCTGATGCCCTCTGTGGCATGTGGGTCACCTCTCTGGCCAGGGATCAAACTTGTGCTGCAGTGGTTGCAGATAGCTTCATAGTGCTGCAACTTAATCCCTTGCACCACCAGGGAGGCCCCAGCTTCCTTGGAATCTGTACCCTGCTCCTGCTACTGCTGTGCTAGGTCCTATACTAAAGCCATTGTGTATATGTAAGTTGTTTGGAGCTTGTGAGTGTTTTTAGAGATTGTACACTTAAGGTGATTAGTTTGTGATTAACATAGGACTTTACTCATGCTCTCCTGACACATGAAATACCTAGTCTGTTTCTCTCTCACCCACCCCAGATCAAATACCCATGAAGGATTCAAATGCCACCCACCTAAGAAGTCTCAACTGCTATTTTCTGTCTGTCTGAACTTAACTAAACTTGGCCCAAGGGGGTTAGCACTTGGTTAAATTTGTCCTACCATTCTAGGGCATCACAGTTTAACAAGAACCCCAATTCAACCAGTTGATAGCTATACAAAATTTGGAAAGTTACTTAGCCCACTGAACTTCAGTTTTCTTATCAATAAAGTGGGAATGCAGTGTCTACTGAGCAATTTGAACAAAATAACATAGGAGTGCCAGATGTTCAAGAAGCAAGAAACATCTTAAATCTTCTTCCTCTTTCCAAAGTGATTGTCAACACCTTAGTAGATGGAATCATTTTTATTTTATAGGTGCATGGTATCCCCCAAATCAATAAGCCCCATGGAACATAAAAAAATGATTCTCAAATCACAGAGATCTTGACTGTCAAAAAAACCTGATAGCAAAATTTATACACCTCAGTGAACTGAGTTGAATACACCTCAATGGAGGCGTGACTACAGTGGTTTGCTCTTAAGAATCTTTCTTGTCCTTATCTTTTTAATTGGACAATCAAGTACTTTTGAGAATGAAATCAATAGGCAGAGTTACCAGCACTTTGGGGATACTCCATAATGTTGATTCTTCCTTTGCTGCTCTATCCCCCTTCTACTCTCAAGGAGACTATAAATGAGGTGGTTATTATATCTCCATTTTGTGTCCTGACACACCCTATTCTGGGGGATGTACAATTGGTGGTCACATCGGCAAGTCTGAAACAGCATAGAAAGTGGAAGGCTCTGTTCTCAGGGAGCTACCATGCCCACTGCCCCTCTGGCTCAGCCCACTGCTGCTTGCAGGTTTGACAGTTCTTCTACTAGCTTATCAGTCCTTCATCTCCATAATATGCCCCACCACATATGATGTGGGTATTTTCCATCAATGCAGTAACAGAATATGCCAGCCATGAAACACTCGTGTTTAGAGCAGAACATGGGAGGAAGAAACATTCATCGAGAAGATAATGACAAAGTTCGTGATGAGGTTTTTAACGAGATAGCTCTCCTGTGAATCCATCATAGAGGCCTGAGGAGGAATCTGTCAAATCAGCAAGGGTATTATATCTGGGGAAAGATGAAATCTGGGAAAAGAGGAAATGCCTGCCTCCTCTCTGAAAAGGTTTAGTTAGGAAAAGAAAAAAAAAAAAAAAAAGCCTGCGGAGGCTGGACTGGGGTGAGCTGTTAATGAGTCTGGCATTAAGAGATTTGTGTTAACTCAAGGGAGGTGGCTCTATTCCCAGGTTTGATTCAGCCCTTTCTGGGGATCTGTGGGGGGTCTTCTCTGAGGTCAGCAGTCGTTAGGCTAAAATATTCAACTGCTCATTATTCTCACATATTATACCACTTTCCCCAGAGTATTTTTGGGAACAAGACAATAGTCCCCACATTGAGTGAATTAATCCAGACCTAAATTTTTGGAGATAGCATCCTTAATCAAGAATCCATCTTTCTCATGTTCTTCTTACCTTTGCTCCTCAGAAAACTGTGAATATTGTATGTTCGTTGCTTGGTTCTGAATGTCACCTCGACACCACTTCTTGTCCTTAAATATATGTTATTTGTTTAACATTCCTATGCCTTTCTTTACATCTAGAGGTGAGTGTGGCTCCTGCTTCCTTTGGAAGAAGCAAGATGGCGCCTGGTCTGCGAGAAAACAGCTCAGATGGGACTCTTGAGAGTCTCCATGGGAACAAGGTCATAAAGGGAAGCTTTTTAGCTAGATGAACATAGAGGATGAGAACTGCTTCCTCTGGTGATCAGTGTGAAAGAAGTAGAGAAGGGTGAAAGTAGAAGGTTCTGGAAGCCATGTCTCTCAGGCTTCTCCCACACTTGAGGAAGATGAGCAGGCCTATAACTCTCCAGTTTTCAGACAAGCATATGAAGCTCAGAATTTAAGTGACTTGCACAAGACCACAAAAGCAAACACAAGATGAAAAATTTCCTAGATTCCACACCATAGCTGGGTCAGGAAAAGTTCAATGGGGGATGGGGATGGGATGCTGGTGAGAGATGTGTAGATAAAAGAATAGTGGCTGAACACAGCAGAAAACTATACTCACCCCCTTTCATATTTTCTTATATGTGGATTTCATCTGTACCTGTCTACCACAATTTCTCTTTACTCAATATTTGCCTCCGTATTTGGCTGACAGTAGAAGCCTTTCTAGAGAGGAGTACTGGGAAATTGGATTAGGGACATTATATTCTAAAGGTCAGAGCCACCGTAATTAGCACAAATATGGTTGAATAGTGCAGCTATGAGCAGCAAGGATAGATTGCTGCTGAATCTCCATAGATCCTAAGGCTCTCAGTCTTTGTCTTGGAAAACAATTCAACCCCAGATGAAAGTCCTGTGTGTGTGTGTGTGTGTGTGTGTGGTCTTTGCATGTTTATCACATGTAGTTCACGTGACCCAGTCACAAGACAAACAATTCCATCCTAGCACACTGCTCTGGTCCATGCTGTTCCCTCTGTGTGCCGCCTCCTCCCTCATTTCCTTTTCACACAATTCTTGTGCGTCTTCTAAGATTCAGCACACAGGTCAATTCTCTAAAAAGCTTTTCTCTCTTGTCTACTTGTGGATAAGTGATCTTGTTTGCTTCCTCTGGGCACCCACTGCTTATCATTATAGCCCTCCTTCAGTTGTTATCATTTTCCCTAGTTGTTGAGCTCCTTGAGGTCAAGGACAGTGTCTCTTAAGATCCTTGCATCACCAATACTTAGCATAGTGCCTGATAAATAATAGGGGCTCAATTGTTGTTTGCTGAATATAATTGAATTTTACAAAGAATAAATGTCCCATGGCTGAGGGCAAAACCATATACAAGCAAAAGCTATTGTGTAATTAGAATTTAATATACTTGACTAATACCAGTATACTTACATTGGTAAAACACATTAATATTAAATTAATCTGAGTTATTTTGCAAGGGTATCTGTGTGAATATGTAGTGATGCTTTGCATGCAATTATGCCTCTTTTTTTCAGCAAGACTAAGTGCTATGCAGATACTTCCACTGTGTTTTGCTTTAGTGTTACAATTGAAGCTCCATCAAAGACCACTTTTTAAAAGTTGTATTAACATCAACTTTCTGCACCTGAATTTTCTGTAAGTCTGTCATTCACTGCCTTCTTCATAATTTATTTGCATTTGCAATAAAGTTATTTTAGAATTTGATACTGAGAAAAATCATGGACACTTCTAAGGAAATGGTTATTCTGTTTTTCTTAATAACCAGAGGTATATAAACTGATCCATCTTTTCCTTTTTGACATGGCTGCCAGGTAGCTCAGAGACACATCTGATCCTTAATCTTCATGTTAACCTAGCATCTGACTTTCTGGTATTTGGGGAGAGAATTAGAAACCATGGTTAAATGTATCTCTGTTGCTTTTTTTCTTGATGCAAGACATGTAGGTTTGCCTTTTTGAAAAGAAATCCATCCAGAGCCACAACTGCTGATAGAAATTTTTCCTTCAATGCTTTATAGTTGATGCTTGGATTTTTTTTGGTTATTGTTATTTTTGTTCTGTTTTGTTTTGGTCTAGAGCATCTGCATCCACATAGCCTATCCCTTCTGACTCCCAGGGAGTGAGTGGTCTCTAGAAGACCTAGTCTGAAAGGCTCTGAAGGACCATGAGTGTCACACTGAGGATTCTCCTATAGCCCCTCAAAAAGACATTTAATGCCTACCATATAATCATTGTGAAATCCTTATGCTGTTTCCATGAAATATGATAATGGAGAAACAGATAAAAACTTAATTTTCTTTTTCCCTTCTTGATCTTGATTTTTTGGTTGCTCTTTCATACTCATTTATAGTAAGATGTCACAGGTTCTTTACAGAAGCAAAGAGAGCCTCAACGACCAGTTCAAATGTGTCCAGCCTGTGAATCTTCCCTGAGCTTATCCTCCTCACTCAGCTCAACAGGCAAAATGGACATTTCCCTTCTCTTTATTCTCAGAACCATTTTAGCCTATGGACTCTGTGATAGCACAAATAATCTTATATTGCAGCTATTATGGCTAAGAGTAGCTCCAGACTATGAGCTTCTTGAAAGCTAGGGATGTGTCCATTATCTCTCTATTCCATCAGTCTGCCCTTAGTAGATGCACACATGTAGGTAAATTACAAACACTTATTGTGCTTTAGTTTCTTTATCTGAAAAACTGATGTAATAATAGCATCCACCTTCCAGGATAGTTGTGAGGATTAAAAGAGATAAGCTGAATAAGGTCTGGCCCACGGAGTATCCACTCAGTGAATGCTGGTTCACATTAACTCTCAATATCACTGCCACTGGTGGGAGCAGTAGTAGCTGCACTGTTAGTTCTATTCCGGGGCTTTAGCAGAACAATTATTTGCAGAATCAAGTGTTAGCAGAACAAATTCTGAGCAGATGAATAGATATGAATATGCCCTCCCTCTCTTTCTATCAGGAACACATGCTGCCCATTTCTGAGATGGGGACCGAGGGGCATAACAGAGGGTACAGTCCAGTTGTGAAAATTCCTGGCTATGTGCTCTATGTCAAATTGTGCAGCCTTTGTCAGAAGGTTCAGGCTGCTGTAAGAGAGAAGAAGCTTTTCATCTCCCAGGGCATCCTTCAAGACTCCAGGAGACAAGGCTTGGCAGGCTGGGCCAAGCACATATGTCAGAACTGTCAAATGCAACTTCCACTCAAATTGCCAGGGCTGTGGGGAAGAGTGTGGCAGACCTCAGTGTAGTCACTTGCTCTTCAACTTCAACCAATCTTTTATCTAGTTTTTGGCTTCCTTTCTCTGCTAAGAAATAGTGGGATCGATAAGCGACCTATCTCCTCCCTATGCCTGAGCTTATGTGGAAGTTCTAATGAGCAATGGCTCAGCTAAAAGACAGGCTGTGAATAACAGGTGAGACATCATTAGACTGGATGGTCAAGACCACCCAGGTCCTCTGTGATTGCTGCCTGCACCCCTGTACCCTCTAGCTGTGCAGCCAGAGCCCTGCAGCACCTATCTCCCAGGCTTCCAGTCGTCACACCCACAGATGGAAAGATGTTTGTCTGTAGGAGAGTCCCGTCCAAAAGCAAACTCCCTGCAATCAACTAGTGTAGATAGTGCTGGAGATGAGTGCTGGGTTAAATATTTTATGTGCACTGTTTTATTTAATCCTCACAACAGTCTTCTGAAGTAGGGGCTCTATAATTTATCCCATCTGCAAGGAACTGAGGTGTAGAGGGGCTAGGTATTCTGTCCGAGGCTGCAAAGCCAGTAAGGTGAAGCTGAAGGTGGGATTCAGATCCAGTTGGATCCAGAGACAATGCTCTTCATGGCAGTGTTCTCTCTGCCAGTTTCTCAAGAGCAGGACCCTATAGAGTCGCAGAAATAACAGGTACATTTTGAAGGATGTAGGGGAAAGGAAAAGACCGGAAATGTGAGAGGCTCTACTGGTGCAGGTCCAGGTGGGTCAGGGCTGGGCTGACTTCAGCCATGTCATCTCTTCACTGGCTGTCTAATGATTATGTTCCAGACATATGACCTTGAGTCTGAAACTCTTTCTTCAGCTACAAAGTAAGGATAACAATAATGAGGCATAATGGTATTCCAAGCCCCAGCTGCCAACATATTGGTGAGGGACCCTGAAGAACAGTATCAGGGTTATGGAGGTGAGGATGATGACGAAAGCTGTATACCCAGAAGACATTATGGAGGACTTGGGGTTCCACAAGAGGAGGACGAAGCTTACAGTGTTACAGTTTTCTGTTCTTGGCTTTGTCCCTGGTCTGTCTCTGAGTTGTTGCTCTGGGCAATGTACTTGTCAGGAACACAGGTCTTCAGCATTCTCTCACTGAGAAAAGATGGAATGTCTACAGAGCTGCTAGCTGCTCATAAAAGGCTCCATTGGAGGCTTCTGCCATGTGGTCTACCAGTCTGTTCAATGATGTTCACCATGGGAGCTGCTCAAGCTCACAGTCCACCCAAAAGAAGTTAGTGTAAAAAGTGGCACAACTCTAGACTATGCCAACATAAAGGAGGTGAAAATGCCTTACATTATAAGACTCACAGTGAGCATGCATACTGGGGGTTTGAATCTCAAATCTGTAAGGACACCTTCTTCTCCACTCCCCACCATTGACACGCTTGCTATGGAGAGCAGTTTTGAGAGTAACTTCAGTCTTTTTGATTATTGCTCATGATGCTCAAGTCAGAAGTGACTCTTAAATCTTCTAGTGCTATCCCTCACTACATTCTCACTTATGCTTACCAGAAGTGTGTCACTCCTGGTAGAGGTGGCCCACTCCACCTGAGGATGACTTCGATGGTTTCATACCTTCCTCATGCTAAAGAACCCAAATATGGTCTTTCCCCTGAAGGTTCTACATAGGCCAAGTTTTAAGACTGTCCAATCCCTCATCTAAATGAAAGACCCTCATATGTATATCCCCACAGCCTTTTCTTTTCAGCCCTTCTTCATAGTGGTAGCTTGAAATCTTTTCTGCTGGCTCCCCTGAGTTTAAGTTGAATATTTCAGGGAAGGCAACCTTTGGGAGATCCTGTGGTGCCTTCAGTCTGAGTTCCTAACAGAAGAGGAACTAGGAAGGGTCTGAAGTGGGTCTAGAGTTGAACTAAGAGGGGGAGAATCTCATTCATTCATCAGAAGAGCGTGAACTTTGTGAGAAGATGGCGGTAAGGGACTCAACTTTTTCTCCTTTGCTCCTTCCTCTACATTCCCATGTTCCATTGTGGTCCTCTACTTCTAAAAGTCTTTTTCCTTCTTCTTTCTCTTCCTACTGATGGCTCACTTCTCTTTCTACCCAGGCTCTCTTTATCTCAACTCCTCTCTCCCATATATTAGTGGAACTATAAGATGAGCAAGCCTGATAGTGTCTTCGGTGGGAAGGGGTCAAATATAAGCCTCCAGTTATGAATACTACTGGGTTACTGGAAACAGGTCAGGCACAGCAGAAGAAGCAGCAGTGGCAGTGGCAGTAAGAATAATAAGAATGCCTCTATATTTCAGAGACTTGCTTGTATTATACTTGATTCTTATTCCCAATGTGGATAAACAAACCAATGCTTGCAGAAACTATGGCTTGTCCAAATCCATAGAGAGGTAGATAATAGAGTGAGATTTAAATAAATCACCCAAGGTTGTTCCAAATCCAAAGCCTGTGTTCCCTCTGCCATGCTACCTGCTTCTTCGTTCATTCATAGAGTAAATCCAGATTCTGCAGGAAGGATGGAGGACTAAGGTGAAAGGAGAAAATAGCAATAAAGGATTGCTATCTTTTCTTGTTAAAAATCAGATTACCTCTTATCCTTCTTCCAACCCATCCCTCAAAGAAACCACACAAGTCATTGAATATGGGTAGCTATTTGTTAGAGTTTAGTACAAATTATGACAAACCAAATATTTGCTTTTTGTTCCCATCAGTCTCTCATATCTACTCCTTTTCTGTCTTTTCTAAGGCTCTTAAAGGAGAGAGATGTCCTGTAGGAAAGTTTCCTAGTTTTGGTCTTTTTTACTGGGGACCTAATGTGGTATTTTGCATTAATTAATAGAAAAATATGGAATGAATAAATGAGCACACCATATCAGCACACTCACTTGGTTTGTTCTTACATTTCTTCATCAAAGTACAATTAGGGTTTATCCCCTTATTATGTTTTGAATCACAAAAGAGAGTCCATATCCTCTTTTCTCAATAAGGAGGTAAAATAACAGCAATATAGAACGTAAGTTATCATTAAACCATAAGTCTCTCTCTTCCCAAAGGGTCAAACATAATAGACCAAAAAAGGCAGATGTAGTTAGAGTTAGTCGCAGGTATTTCCAGAGGCAGGCCTACACTACTCAGAAGGAAGGGAAGATGAGAGTGGAAGGAGAAACTAATGTTTCCTAAGTGCTCCTAATTGCAGGATAATTTCCTAGCAGCTTTTTTTTTTTTTTTTAACAAAATGTCCCTGTTTTCTAGATGACATCTAGGGTGAAGGGACTTAGTTCCTTACCTTGAGTGATGGCATTATTTACTTAAGGTCACACAATTGGAAGCTGAAGATCCAGGATTCAATCAGGATGTGCTATGCTCCAATTCACCCATTTGATTCCCGCCCCTGCCCAGCAATCCAAGAAATTACTGAAGTTCCACTCATATAGGATGTGACTCTCAACTGGTAAGCACTAGGGCATTCCCTCATTCTTTTTGGGAAGAAGTGGGTGGCAAGTGACTTTGCGTCTGAGAGGCAGAGCTGGTAGGCATGAGGATGCTGATGCCAGTGCCGATTGCTCTCTCGCCCTTAGATATCATTTTTTTCTTCCAGAAAAAAAAATAGGAAACACTATTATGGTCTATCTAGACTCCTCAAATCCCTCATATCCATGTCTGTGTACTCTCCTCTAGTTTAAGTGTGTTTTTGCTTCCATTGAACATACTTGCCCATCTTCTTTGCAGAAATATTTTGGGTGTGTTAAACTCTGGAAATTTCTGTCCCTCAAGCAAGTCTTTAGCTCATGACAGACTGAGAAGTAGAGAAGGTCAGCCCCCAGGTCAGCATAACTCTGGGTTTAATTACCACTCCAGAGCCCCCTGGGAGATCAGCCTTTGGGACACTGTCCCAATTTGCATATTTGCTTTCTTTCTCTTCTCTCCTTGCCCTGCTTCCCTCATTCCCTTACTGGTTGTTCCTGAGGCTTGTTTAATAAACCACTTGCACATGAACTCTGATCTCAGTGTTGATTTCTGGGGAACCCAACCTTTCCATAATTACTGTTTCATCAGTTACATTTTAGGTCCCTGAAAGTGAGTCATAATCTAGTCTGTTATTTTCCAGCAGGATTAATTAATGGTATCTTTAAAATAGAATGGGCTTGTTACAGATGCTTATTGTTTTGGACTGAATATGTTGCTGCAAAATGTATATCTTGAAATGCTAACCCCTAATGTGTCCATATCTGGAGTGAGGGCTTTTGAGAAGGTAATAAAGGTAAGAGAGGTCATAGGGGTGGGGCCCTAATCCTAAGGACCCAGTGTCCTTGTAAGAAGGAAAGAGACACCAAAAGTCTTTCTCTTGCTGGGCATGCTCAGAGAGGAAAGGCCATGTAAGGACAGAGGGAAGACTTCTGACTGCAAGCCAAGAAGAAAACTCTAACCAGACACCCATCCTGCTGGCACCTTGATCTTGGATTTTCTGTCTCTAGACTTGTGATAAATTAAGTTTCTATTATTTAAACCAGCAGCCAATTTTATTTTGTTATGGAAGTCTGAGCAGGCAAATATGATTATTAGTGGCACATCCTAGGTTTTAAAACACAGCTTAATATTTGGGGAATGGTGAGTATGGAAACAGGGACAAAACAGTTTGTGAGAACAATACAGAGGTCAAAACAAATTACTAACTCACTTGTTCAGAAATTAAACAAAAACTATGTACTAAGCATTTGCCCTGTACTAAGCATGGGTATGGGTGATGCAGACAGCTCTCAGGGAGCTGACTTGTAGAAAGGTTGCTAACTTGGGAGAAACTTGTAGAAAGGGTGAAATATAAATCTGGCATAAATCTTCATCCACCATCACCCTACCTGCTAGGGTTCAAAACACCATCATGAGTGACATCAGATCAGAATCATGTGACCATTTCCAACATTATCACCAGTGCCACTTTCCTCAGCAGCAACAGTAGCTGCAGCCCCAATAGCAAAGAGTCACTGTTATATTTCCTCAGATGTAGGCTGTGTGGGTTGCTCTTTGAACCAAATCAATATCAACACTTGCTCATAGGACCTGTTAGGCTTAGTGACTTACTTGCAGAAACAGAAACATGTAAGCATATGGAACAGAACGTGCCTTGGGAATTGTGCAAAGAGAATGGCCAATTGTTTTGCTACCTCTTTGGGGAATCCTCCAATCTGGTGAATCAAGTGCCTCACTCACTGCTCTATCCTTCCATGCCAAGTGTGCTCATGGGCTAGAGAACAAGTTTAATGTTGACTTGAGGTTAAGATGAAGAACAAAGGAAATATGTTACTGCAAAAGAAAATTGTTGAGTTGAGCCTTGCCTTGGTAAAAGACACTTGTGATAGCCCACCACTGGATTCAGGTACAGTTGTTGGGAAGAATTTCCCACAACTGCAGATCAGTGTTCCACTTCAAGAGAGCACTGTTTCTTTCCTCTTTGTCTTTAGAACCCTCTCCAAATTCCTGGGAATTCTCTTAGTCTTCATTATAGGTAGACTAGAAACATGGATAGTACATGGTCCTGGGACAAACCTTTGCCAACTAGAATCAGGAGCTCACAGCAGGTGGATAAATGACCCAACCTCACATCCTTTAAGCTGACACTTCTATGTCACAGTTTAAGAAAGTCCCAGTTGTATAAAACACCAACTTTGACAATGTGACCCTATACTGGCTTTTTCTCCTTTCCCTTTTCATCTTCCTTTTCCTCACTATAGCTTTCTTGGAACAACCTGTACCCAAGTTCCTCTCTCAGGCTCTGCATTCAAGTGACTAAATTAAGATAGCCAATATTTATCATCACATGTTATACGCAAGGTTAATGATCCCCCTGAGCCCCATACCCCCACACAAGCTTTTAAACTCTTTTTGGGTGGTAGTCATAATATGGATAAACCATTTGCAATCTGATTTAATGGTTGGAAAAGTTATATTTCCAAGAAGGGGATCCACTGAGTTGAAGATCAACTCTTACATCTCCATTAAATACTAGAAATCTAAAACAGAATCTTGTACTATAACAACAAAAGAAGTTATCAATCAGTTATATTCAGCAGTCATCAGGATTCATTCATTCACTTATGAATTCAGGAATCATTTCTCTATGTCTATTGTAATCCCTGAAGATCAAATTGTGAGTAAAGAACAGAGGTCCTACCCCATGGGGTTTACAGTTTACCTGGGGAAATGGACATTAAACATATAGTTAAATAACTCCATATAACTAAGAAGAAGTATAGGATATGAAGGTGAATCCCAGGGATCTGATGAAGGATGGGCTGGTGTTAGAATCAAAACCTATAGTTATCAATTAACACTTATAAGAGAATGGTATAGCTGTGCCATATAGAAAGTCATACAGATATATAAACAGGTAGGTGTAATTCAGTGCCTGTATTAGTCTTCGCAGATTGCCATAACAAAATACCATAGCCTGAGTAGCTTAAACAACAGGACTGAATTCCTCACAGTTGTAGAGACTGACTAAGATCAAGGTTCTGGCAAGGGGGTATCCCTCCAAGGCCCTTGGCTTATAGGTGGCAACCATCTTGCCACGTGCTCACATGTGCATGGAGAGAGAAATAGCTCTCCAGGGTCTCTTCATATAAGGGCATTAATTCCATGGTGCTAGCCCCATCTCCTCATCTAACCCTAATTATCTCTCTAAAGCCTCATTTCTAAGTACCATCACATTAGAAATTAGGGTCTGAACATGAATTTTGGGGACACAAACATTCAGTTCCTACCAATATCTTTTTCAACAACCTTTAAATGTCTTAAATCTTTAAAATTTGTGAATATTTTAAATGAAAAGAAGATTTAGAGATGTGGTGATCAATTTTAATTTCCTTCTCCTCTGTCTGGGTATCTTTGTATTTCAGGTTAAGATTCCCTATGTACTAGACAACTAGAAACAAGAGTAATGAATGTATTACACTAAAAAACATTTAAATATGGGAGAAAATGGTTAGGTACCAGTTAAATAAAATATTAAATTTATATTTTATTTAAGTTTCTCTTGTACATAAAGAAAACTAGATGTGACGCAAAGGACAACTGAAGAAACTGAAGGTAGATTTGTCTGAGCCTCATTTTGCTTCCTACTTTATGCTAAGAAGCACAGGAATTCTATCCTTATAAATCTGCAATTGGGGGGAGGTCAGGTCAAGGTCAGTGCCCTTGGCTATTAGATTGATTAGTGTGATAGAAAAGGAAAAGGAAAACTACTGGGGAGGCATTAAGTCTTGACCCAGGAATTCAAAATTAAGAAGTCTCTTATGCTGCACAGTTCTGGACCCTGAACATAGTAGGAGTGAGTGTGCACTGACTTTGGCCTCTCACATCCATTTTTCCTCCTCTGGTAACTGCCCCTTTATTTCCTTTTGGGAAATTACTGTTTCAATTTGACGTAGTCTTGTTTAGACTGCAAATCCCCAAGCAAGTCAATAAGATGCACTCCCGGGATTCTGTATTTTGAGAGGAGTAAGCAAACATCAAGACAAGAGTGACTGAAGGTCATTCAGTCCGTGGGAGGTGCCCTCCAGAGGGCCCTGAATCTTGAGTATTTTCAAGCTGGGGTTTCTAGCCTCCTCTTTTGTGTTTTGAAGATTTTCTGTATGTGATCTTTTAAAAAATTCATTACAGTTTCATTGAGATAATTCACATACTCTGCAATTTACTGATTAGAAGTATACAATTCAATGGTTTTTAGTATATTCCAAGAGCTGTGCAATCATCAATCGCCATGATCAATTTTTGAACATTTTCATCACCCCCAAAAGAAACTTAGTACCCACAAGCAGCTGCTGTTCATTTACTAACCCTCAGCTTTTCATGCCTAGACAACCACTAACCTACATTCTGTCCCTGTAGATTAGTCTATTCTGGATACTCTATGTGAATGGAATAATACAGTGCATGGTCTTTTATACTCGCTTCTTTTACTTTGCAAATTTTTCTCAAGCTTCGCCCATGGTGCAGCATTTGCCAATCCTTCATTCCTACACTGTATGGACATATTACATTTCATTTACTCATTCATCACTTGATAGACATTTGGTTTGTTTCTCCCTTTTATTTTTATGAGTTACCCAATGCCCTTCCAATATATTCCTTCGCTACTTAAGTTAGGCAAGGTCGGTTTTCATTGCTTGAAATTAAACAACTGTGACAGATACATTTTTCTCTATAACTGCCCGCATATAATACATATTTCAGAAGCAGTGACTCCAGGGTTTAGATATTACCCAATGCCACCATCTTCTTAGAATTCTAGAGTAACTGAAGGGCATTGTCAGTGGCAAAGCATTTAAAGTCAGTCTGCTTACATCTGTAACAGAGGGGAGGCAGGGGTTGGACAGATCAATCAGTTTCAAGTTGATTTAGCAGTAAGTTAGAAGCAATTCTTCAAATACCCTCATAGATGGAAACCTAAAAGATGAGGCCAAGGAAGAGCTACTCTAGTTTTTGTTGTCATAGTTCTGACTTTAAACTACTAAAATCTAGCCTGGAATGTGGCATCAGGGTCCCTAATACTGTTTGTGTGTTTGCAAACTGAATAAATTATAGACTTAAGGAAACCTGCTGCAATGTGGAGGGGAACCGGAAACAGGTAACTCTTAGGCAAGCTCCAACAGTGGGATTCCCTAAAGGGTGGGTACAAATTCCCCTGGTGGAAGCTGAAGAAGGACTCATTTCCTCCAAAAATCTTGGACCTGAGGAAAAAGAAGCAATATGAGGTGCTGGTGCTATTCAGCATGTCACTCCCTAAGGAAGGTCCTTTTTCCTTATATCATGGGAAGAACTAGATAAAATATGTAATTGAAGCTGTCACTTCACAGACTCAGTTGCTATCCCCACTCTCTGACAAGACCTGGTACAGTCATAGCACCTTGTAAGAAGGTGGATGTGGACAGTCATAAAGGGGGTTCATCTCTGCTGTTGCCCATGTGGCAGATGCAAGTGCTTACCCAGGGAACCACATGTACCCTGGATAGGTGGGGAGCAGCTGCACAACAGTGGAATTCCTCTGGGATGGAGACGATAGCCACGTGGACCGAATACCTGATAAGCAAGCCCAGGCTAACAGCTCAGGCAGGAGGGAGAAGATCCACCTTCCCAACAGAAGGATGTATGGGAGGCTGATGCTGAAGTTACATAATCTCTGCTTCTATCCCTCCCAAAACTGTCCCAACATTGACACCCACACGTGTGAACTGATCCCCAGCCCAGCAGAGGGAGGGGACTAGCTTAGCGAATACCCATTGCAGCCACTGAGGCAACTCGGTGACAAGCTGCTATGATGTCCGGATGCTGCTCCACTTAAGCCTTTTTCAAAAGCCTCTTGCTGTGCTGTGTGTGTCAGAACAGGCTCAGAAAGGGATAACACTTCTCACTCTCTGTTTGAGTTCTTTGCTGTTCTAAAGTAAGGAGCTTTCAGAGTGAATGAAGCAACGGGGCTCATACCCTGCTTCTGAGTAATGCCGTCATTCCCTCTGGTCCTTATTTTATATAGCTGTGTCCAGAAATAGAAGCTTGTTCTTGCGCAGACACCACGGCCATGGAGCCCGGGTCAGCCAAGGTGAAGATGGCTGCCTGACACGCTCTCGGGCCAGCCTTGAGACAGAAACAGCAACTCTTAGGGCCGCATCCACACCCCCGACTATGCTCCTTCAGCTTCTCTTCAGTAGCATGTTAGTCACAAGCGTGAATCTCCCTTTGCTGTCCTCAGTGGCTCCAAACTACAAAAGTTTATTTCTCATTTATGTCACACCCACTGAGAGGGGTGGGGATGGGGCTGAGAGGATTTGCTCCCCAGGGTTGCTCAGGGACTCCGACTTTGCTGGTGCCACAGCAGAAGGAAAGAGGCCTTTGAAGGGTGTTGCAATAAAACACTTGAGCCTGGAAATGAAACTCACTTCTACTTGCAACACTGAGCCTAGAATTAGTCTCCAGTCCTACCCAATTACCAGAAGACCAGAGAGTAGAGTCTTCCAATGGATCTACACTGAGCAGAACTAGAACTACTTGACCAACTGTATGAGTGACGGAGATTAGTGGAAAGGATGCCCTTTTAGCTTCAGGAAGATCTAGGCTGCAGTCTGAACTCCACCCCTTCCTGGGTAAATGGGGGGGGAAATTATTTAATTCTATGAACTTCAGTCTCTTCATCTGGAAAGTGAGGAAATATGACTATCCTTGGCATATCTACTGTCTTTAGTACATAAAACAGGGCACAGGCAAACTTTAACTTCTTTGTTTCCTTTCTTATTCAAGTACCTGATGGCAGGCAACAATTTTGATGGACATGAATTAATGCTTTCAACTTGAAGGGTAGAAACAGTTAAGTTTAGTGTTTTTCTTTTTTTCATCCTGTGAGGGGTATTTGTGTTTTCATGGGCAAGATCGAATTGGATAGACAGATTTTGAACACTGTGGGGTGAAGCCCCCTGTGACGTCCTATGATTCTCACCCCTAATATTAACACCGTTGTGGAGTCTTCTCCGTTTGAATATGCTGAGCTCAGTGACTTGCAAAAGTGACAGATGTCTCTTGATTTTAGGTTATAAAAGACTGTGACTTCCTGCTTTGCTAGCATCTCTCTCCCTGACCCTCTCTCTTGACTTCTTTGATGAAGCAGGCTGCCATGTTGGGGAGGCCCATCTGGCATCCTGACAACAGCCAGTGAGGAACTGAGACTCTTAGCCAGAAGGAAGTGCATACTACCAGCCATTACTGAGCCAGTGTGGGAGTGGGTCCCTCCCCATTTGAGGCTGGAAGTGTGTGTAGCCTTGACTGATCCTGTGATCTCAGTCTGGTGGCAACGTCTTCACAGAAGGCACACAAGTAAGCTGGATTCCTGACCACAGAAATTGGGAGATAATAAATGTGTATTGTTTTAAGTCACCATGGGACAATGTGTTACACTTTGGTTATACACAATGTGATAGCCAACACAAACACTTGCTTTTTGCCAAGTCCTGTGCCAGGTGTGGAAGCCAGAGATGGGTAGAACAAAGTCCTTCCTTAAAGAGACAATCTTACGACCTCCACCAGAGTTCCCACACTTAGTTTCACCCCTTCAAACAAAGGCAACACTAGCACTGAACCTGCACAGCAGTGCCTAGAATGGGCTGCTTTAGAACACACATCGCTCCCTTCACCTCAATCTTCCCAACATTTGACAAGTTCTACCATGGCTATTTTAAAAGGCTAAGCACATTCCCGCTATTGCAATGCCTATTCCCCTCCTTTCATGAGGAGACAGTTTGGTGGGGTCGGTAAAGAGCCAGATTACCTAGGAGTCACACTTGGACCCACTACTAATTTAATGTGCGCCTTTGGGAATGTATTCCACCTCCATGCTTTGGTTTCTTATGTGTAAACGGGGGGTAAAGTCCCCCCCCTTTTTTTGAATGCTCAGGGTTGTCTGAGGGTAAAATGAAGTATTACATATAAAGTGCATAGACAAGTGGCTGGGAAATGGATACGTGCTTGATATTCATAATCATTTATCGTAGACTTCATGCTTCATTTTCCAGGTCACGTATCTATATCTGGTGAACAACCATATAACTGTGAACACCCTCACAGTTCTACTCTAGTCTCAGCAATTATTCGGTTTATCAGCAAACCAGGGACAGCTAGGTCACAAATGGGCACAATACAATTCGATTATATTTATATACTGCTCCTCCTCTACCACTCAAGAACATTGGGGATTCTTCATGTTGGGGGTTTTATTGTGCTTCATTTACCTCCCATTGGCCTTTATCTGACTTACTCAGGTAGGAAGGGCATTCAGTAGCATAATAAATCGGGAATTATGTCACAAACACAATCCATGTCCGGAAAATTATACAGCAAGCATTTTAAACTAATTGGTTAACTAGTGAGTGAGTGAATTTGAAATGTTTCACTCTGAACAGTGAACAAACTTGCCAACACAGTTTAGAAATGTCACGGCTACTGGTTTAGGTTGGGATGAGACCTGGCAGAACACACCTGAGCCTGGAGGTCGGGTAGAATGGAAATCGAATGAGGAAATGAGAAGAGAGGTGTGTTCTTCTGAGTATGCTGGCTGAAAGAGAAACAGCCACAGAAAAAGTTTACACTATCCTTAGGGCTTCCGAGAACGTTCCTAGTCCACAACACTAGTTTGCTTATGGTAAGATCTTTGTAGTCCTTGCAGGGGCTGATGCAGAAGGGGTTGATAATGTGGTTTTGTTGTTTTCTGGACAGAAGGAGAAAGCAAGATGGAGTAGGTATGAAGTTGAAGGTGGAAGATTTAGAATCTGGGTCAGCAGATAAGGATGGAAGGCTAGAGAAATTCTTCCCCAAGCCTTCCATACATCCTCATATATTATTCGCATCTGTTTCCAGAACTCGAGTCACATCCAATGAATGTGTGCAGTGCACCTATTATGTGTATACATTCCTATATTAATTTAAAAATTTTAAGATTTAACTATTATAGATTTACTGTTTTGAGAATGGTTAAAAAATATTTTCATGCAGAGCTTTGAGATAAATGAATTTCAGAAACTCATATTCTATTTATGACAGAGACACTATGAACAAGTTATCGCATTCTGCACATAGTCTATTTTCTGGATGTACACGCCGTGCCCATCATTTCTAGGTAAGAGGTCAGGCTCTGGCTTCCATAAATACACATGGCCCTCTCTTAAAACACTTACTTTTCATTTTACTGTTGAGGAACAGCTCATGAACTATACTTTCCATGATTATTACCTGTCATTCTCATTAGAACTCACTTGACTGATTTTAAAACTACGTCTTTCTAGCTAAGTAAGCCTAGTTTTAAAATATTGGGATTTGGAAGCCAGAAAGTTCTGGTCCTTGCATGGTCCCATTTTATTCTTAGAATGCTCTTTACTTGGGAGATTTCCCTCTCACCTTTGTCATTTCCTACTTTAAAAAGACTGTCTTCTTAGACTGTCCTTATTGGGAAATCACACCTGTGGTTGTGTTGTTTACACGTAACAGACATTTGTTATTGCCATCCAATATGTGTTCTTCTTCTGTCTGGTAACTGCATCTTGGTTTCTTCTAGGACGGGATACCCTCCCCCACTCTCAGTCGACAGGGCTGAAGGGAAGCTGGACCCATTCCAGAGTGGGAATGTGTACACAGTTCTCCTTGGTCAGCACACAGTCTGCCCTGTCTATAGCGTGGTTTGGCGTGGGCTTAGAATTCCATCAAAGCTAACGAGACACAATGCCTGTATCACTGGGGCTTCAGGGACAGAGATTTTGCTTTCCTTGCAGTACAGAATACTTAAGAGGATTTAAAGGTTGGATCTTCCCTCACCATCTAAAAAACACCATCTGGTCTATTACATGTTGGCTAAGAAGGAAGCCAACATAACTAGAATTGCCCTATAGAAGATTTTAAAAATGACCTAGGGCACACAGTAGTATATTTGTAGATCAAATCTAACTGTACCTAAAGCCAGACCTATCCCTTGGGTTTTTATCTTATATAAACCAAATATTTTTTCACTTTAGTTAACCCAGTTTGCACTGAATTCCCACCACTTGAAGCCAAAGGAGACTTTACTGATATAGCTGCATTAATGAAAGTCATTGTTATGTCTGAAAATGTGACCACCTGAAAAATCAAAGGATGTAGAAAAGAGAATGTTGGAAACTGAAGTGATCTTGTTAGTTAATGAGCTCCAATTCCATTAATTAAGAGATGAGGAACAGAGGGCAAGGGAGGGAAAGTCTGTGCCTTCATTCTCACAGTCCCTCAGCAGCAGTGCAAGCGCATCCTAGATGGACACTTAGTTCCCTCTGCCCCTTTCCCAGTCATATTGGAAAGGACTTTCATTTTCTACAAGGGTGAGTGTCTTTTCTAATCACTCTCAAGGGTATACCATGATAAGTCACCTCTCACTTCCTTTTTCCTTTTTCTTCTTCCTTTTTTATTTGATGTAGATTTATTTCTTTAAAAAATAATTTTGAAATATTTCAAGCACACAGAAAGTTACAGAAGTAAAATAACAGACACCATGTACTTCCATCTAGATTTAACAGATGTTCATAGTTTGCCATCTTCCTCCAGATTTTTCTTTATTAAAAAAGATAATACATTGAGTTAGAGCAATCATGCATGTCCCTTCTGGTTTCCTTCTATCCTACCCAGTAGTAACCACTATCTCAAATGTGGTTGTAATTTTCTCAATATTGCTTTGAATTTTAAATACATAACAGTGGGTACTTCAGTGCTGGGCTTTAAATTTTATGTCAATAATGTTTATATCCTGGTGGAACTTGTTTTCTCAGTATTATATTTTGATATTTATTCATATTGGTAGAGGCAGAATCCTTAGTTTTTGTGCAAAAAAATATTTTATCTGACTTTCTGAATGATAGTTTAGGTGATTATAAACTCCTAAATGAATGGTAATTTTATTTCCACACAGCAATGTCAGGCATAATTGTGTATAAGTCTTCTGGCAGTGCAAATTTTCTCCTGTATAAGGAACCTGTCATCAATTTCTATTTGTTTTAAAAATGTTACCTGTGATTTTGGATTTTGATTATTTCACCTGCTTAAAGGTCACTGTATTTCTTGAATCCATGCATTCAGTTCATTCATCAATGTTGAAAACACTTTCAAGTATTTGTCCCATATTCTCTCTATATATTTTCCTTCTGGAATCTATAACATATTAGTTATATGTGGGATGACCAGATTTTAGCCCAATTCATCCTTTTTATACTTCTCTTTATGATTCTATATAATTTTCTCAAAATTATTTTCCAACTACCAATACTATCTTTTGCAGTATTTTTACTATTTAACTTTTCAAGTGGCTCTTGGTTTAATAGATATTGATTACATTCCACCTTTTACACTTTTCTGTCCTATGAGGGTAATATGATTATTGTTATCATTATTAATTTTCCATCAAGTTTGTTTTCGAATGATAATTTTCCATCATTTTAATTCTCATTTTGTTTGCTTTTTCATAATAGAAAGAATATGAGTTTTACAGTAAGACCGTTTAAACCCTGACTCTTATCTGTGTAAACTTAAATAATCTGATTTATGTAAGAAACAGGTTTTATATGTAAAGTGGAGACACAAATACCTCAAAAGATTCATGAAAAGACTAGGTCAGACTATGTAAAGAACTATATAAAAAGCTATCTAAAGTTAACATTACAAACATTTTTCATTTCTAGAATTTTTCATTTCTGTATTTGCTACTTATTTTTATAAGATCTTAATCTTTTATTAGTGGGATAATTTTACATTTTCAACAGTTTTAGGCATTTTTTTATATTCTTTTCAGATTGCTCTGTAAGTGCATCAATTTTCCTAGAAATTCATTCTTCCTTAATAAATCCTATAGTTTGCCTTTCCACTGTATCCTGTTTTTACTTCAACTGAATATCCTAGGAATATCACTGTTCCAGGATCAATTTTTGTGACATGTTTTATATTTTCACCTTGATGCTTCGCTGTATCTCCTTAGCATTATAAAATCAGATTTCAGATCCCTAAGAAATCTAGACTTGATTTTTATTTTTCAGAAGAAACTATGTTTGCCCAATGAGATGCAGACAGTGAAGGAAAGCATCTTTGTTACCACCTACTACTGATGGCTGCTTATGTGGGTATATGTCTGTTTATTTTCTGTACTGTGGATGCAGACTTTTGATGGCCCTTATTCTGTGTCTCCTACTTTGCTCAAGTGGGAGAGAAAGAAGTCCAAACCCATTGATTATTGGAATAAAAAAATCTATTGCTTTCCACCCTCCAGGAGTAGCTACAAAATCAGTTCATACATTTACCATGTAGTTTCATTTCCTCTAAAAAAGGGATTTCATTTTCTTTTTTTAAATCTAGCCCTACATTTTCATGAATTTATATCTACCAAGAAATTTGCAGCACCATAGTAAAAGGGCTTTCAGGTACACAACCCAGTTTATATATCTCTCTGGATACTCTTGTTCATGCTTTCCTCTTAATGGTATTGGTTAGCCTTTATGAAGATCTCCAGGACCAAATGAATTCTTGTAGGCTGAGAGGAATGTTTCCAACTCTATTCTCCTTCATGGAGTTCTACTTGATTAGTTGATTGAAATCTCTGTAGTGGCTACTCCTAGTTCTTCATGTCACTCACAGGCATATTTTGTGCTTTCTTGTAGATGTCTCTCAGCTCTTTTTCCTGAAATTTCCAGCTCCTACTAAGGCATGAGGCACTTTGGAGCTCTTACAATTTCTTACCCAGGTGGCCCAGTTGCAGGAGGACAGATGGGGAATGGCACTGACTCACTCCTGCCATGAGCTCACTCCAAGTACTTTGACTTGTGCCATTGGTGCTTCCTTCCTAGATGCCAGAGAGGGCCTAGGTAAAGGAGAGGTAAGCTCACCTATGACCAAGGAGAGACAAGAGCTAGCATAAAAATTATTGTCCCTTCTTTCTCTAGGATGGACTATTAAAATATGCAGTGGTTTCAGGCAGCATCTCTGAAGACTTCCTGAGAGACTGAGTAATCAACTGTGCTTGTTATAAACGTCATGATATATTCCTTAAAAATATACTCTCCTGCCTATCCTGAGTCATTCCTGGTTTTTTCCACACACTAGCTTCCCTAGAGTTGTACTTCCTAATATACCTTTAACATCTAAGAATTTGCCTCAAGTGCCATTTTCTAAGGAACTCAGGTTATGACACTTACTTTCCTTCTTACTAGATTCTGTACCCTCTTTGCTTCTAATCAAGCAACAACTGGGTAGTTAGAAAGCCTCTGTGTGAAAAGGTACCTTCTTTCCAATTTAAAAATAAGGGTTAAAGTCTTGAGATGACTCAAAGCATGCATTCTTTTTGCCTCAAGGCCATCTTGTATCTTGATCTGAATATAGGCAAAGTGAAGGTGGTGTATAGAGACTATTTGCAGTATAAGATTGAGGCAGTGCTGAGGCAACCCAAATTTTAGATTCAACCAACTTTTAGATTTATGGTTATAAGTCCTTGACCCGTATAACCCCTTCTTTGACTTATAGAATAAATATTTAATAGTGGACCTTGATGGGGCTTGAGAAATCAGCCTGGTGCCGCTATTTCCTTTTCTTCAGGTTGAGCAAATTATCTTTTTTCAGCTGTCTTTCTGCTGAGTCTGCAGGGTGGTTTTGCAAGTAATCTTCATCTTAAATTTAAGGTTCTTTAAAGTTTTATCATGTAAACAATGGTTTATCGCCAGGAATATCGCCAGGAATATGCTACATAGAAATATTTAATCATAAAATCTCAAAGTATCAGAGCTAGAGGAACCCCACCATAGTGCATAGCGTATTGGAGAGATTCCATATTCATCAAAAGATTAAATATAAAAGGGGACACAAAACAGTGAAAAGGTCTAGGAGTATGGGAATGAGGAAACATGAATTTAGTCCTGCCAGCAATAATTATGGCTGTTGAGGAGGCTGTTTACTCCAAATGGACCTGATGTTGATTTCCAATGACCATTCCTATGTGGGGAGAAATCCCAGGAGCAGTAAGAGATAGACTGTTGTTTCCTTATATGGAAGCTGAGGAAAGTTAGAAAATATTCCCTCTTAGCACCTTGGCAACCAAGAAAGTAAGCATATCATCTCAGTTAATCTGGTACCCCAAAAGACTTTGAATCTGGAGCAAACAATGTTATAAGGCAAGTGAACATTCTTTGGTGGGAAAGGTGTCAATTCCTTCTGGAGTCAGTGGTAGTAATAACAGGGCAAGTTGTGGCAATAGCAGTTGCTGAAATTCTGGCCCTGAACCTTCCATTTATTACTGTATAGTTTCTGAGACTGGAATTGTCATTTTTGCTATTTAGTTCTGTAACTATGTAATATTGTCCAAATATGCTCCCATTTTTGCTTAGCTTATAGTTAGTTTTTATTGTTCCAAGCAAAACTCTGCAAGTGGAAGGTATAGAATTCCTCCCTTGTTCCTAAAATCTCACAAACTACTGTGTGATTTACTGAATTTTGCATTGCACTCTTATATACATGGTTTTACTTTGTCCTTAAAATACCATATGGGGATGCTTTATTATTTATAACTTATGTACAAGTGAAGAACACGAGGGTGAATGGTTTGCTCAAAGTTACACAACCCGTTTTGATGGGGTAGAACTTGTGCCCTGTTAGATTCTATATGTCTTTTTTATGTCACCAGTGGAACCATGGCCAGGTATACATGAGATGATGAACATGAGGGTGTATTCTAATCTGAAGAGCACTGTACAATTGTTATTACTCTTTAAGGTCACCCAGGAGAAAGTGGCAGAAATGAAATAAAAAGGTATATCTGAATTCTAGCCACTGCCCTTTCCATTACTCTCTATTCCCTATCCCCAAAGGAATGCTTTTGTTTAATTAAATTTATACATCATTCTTTTAGATATTTGTTTTTATAGGTGGTTTTGGCATAGAAATAAGAAATAGCTCGGCTATATTTAAAGAACTCAAGAAAACTCTGCATAGGTGTTTTCAATAGCCACTGAAAAAAGTCTGCACCTCATCCCAAATTCCTAATGGTTCACTAGAACCATATAACTATAACAGTGATTTTTATCATGTCTCTTAAGTAAATTTATGATAAAACCAGAGAATCTGATCTGGAATTACTGTGATAACTCTACAATTGTCCCAAAAGTACTCCTTTCTCAGTTCCTGTCTGCCCGCTCTCCTTATTAAACCTTGTGACTTAATCACACCCCTTAATATTCCTGAAAGTCTCCATTCTTCTGGGAGGGAGGAAGCAAGCCAGGTGAGCAGGAGAACAAAAAGACAGTAAGCACCACAATTAGTATCTGCTGACCAGATAAAAATAAACTAGAAATGATCTTCACTGACCAGATAAATAAAACTCAAGTAGCTAAAAAGGGAAAAGAACAAATCCATTATAAATCCAAGAATGAAATGGTGACAGTAAAGGGGCAGGTTGAGGCTCTTCCACCCCTACAACTTCTCCAACAAGCAATGTGACCAACAGCCTCAATCAGGGACATGCTTAGGTTATAGTGGATAAGAGGCAATAGGCCAACAATAATCACAATAACAGGCTTATATTTGGGTTGCATTTTACAGTTTGAAAAGTGAGGTGGGCAGAGCAGTTACTTTTTGTTTATTTTTTAAAAGATTTTATTTATTTATGCATACAAGAGCTGGTGTACAGGCCAGAGGTGCGGGGTATGAAAGGATTCACCAGAGACAGATCAACTGAAATATACTGCTGAGGGGAGCAGTGAGCAAAGCAGGAGGGGTCTGCTCCTCCATGTGGGTCCCCTCCTTGGCTGGGGATCAAACTCATGTTGCAGTGGTTGTGGAAGCCCCACATTGTAGCACTCAACCCCTTGTGCCACCAGGGAGGCCCCTTACTTTTTGCTTTTTTATGAAGAAATAGTTTCCAAGATGTTAAGAGATTGGCCAAGGATTATATAACCATTAAGTGGTAAAACAAGGAATGTTTTACCAAAATGTACATGCATGTCTGTGTGCGTATCTGTGTGTGTGTGTGTTTGTATGTCGGTTGGGGGAGAAGGGAGAAGAAAAAATGACAAAATAAGAGATGGCTGAGAAAGGACAAGTGGGAGAAAATGTGAAATACAAAATGGAATGAAGTAGAATGATACTAACAAAGTACCCACCATGATAAGATGTCTCTACATGAACTGAGACAGAAGGTCCCAACCAAGTAGAGAGAGTATGATGATGTACCATATTACTTGAATACCAAGACATGCACAGATTTTTTAAAAATTCTCTATCACAATGATTGCAAAGAAAAAAAAATGCAGTCACAGGACACAAATAAACATGACACCCCTTGTCTTTCCCTTAAAACTAACTAGGCTATTGCTAGATCTCTTCCTTGATCATAATAGAATCTGTGTTTTCTCAGATGGAATATACATCCTGATCTCTGAGGTGTGAGTCATTTTGCTTCACAAAGACCCAAACCCATTACAAAAGACCAAAATTCCAGCAGTGACTTTGCTTAGAAGATGATCTAAAGCATTTTAGCTAAATCTTAATGTGAATGAAGGTTACAGATCCAAACTGGCCCCCAGTCTATAAAAGGTCAAATCTGTCCCAGAAGTCTCCACTACGCTCATCAACATCTTAAGGTCAATCAATAATACATTTTCACAGAACAGACTGTGTCTAGTTGGTCATCAGCTATACCAAAGGGCAGGTTGTGAGCCACTATTGTCATCTTACATAATCTTGAGATCAAAAAATTCTAAATACTAATTACTCAATAATGTATCTGTTTACTTCTTCAATCTATGTTGTTTTTTAGAATAAATCATCTACTGGTGGTAAAGTAGTTAATAATTTTACTACCCATTTGGTTAATGCATAGTATGCTCTTTCTCAAAATAGCCATACTTTAATCTTTAAGAACTAGTCGCTATTTTTTTTTAAATTTAGTGAAAAGACTACATTAGCTTCTCAGTCATTCTTCATGGTTTAATAAATGTTGATTATGTACTACCTTTTACACTTTTCTGTCCTATGAGGGTAATATGATTATTGTTACAAATACTAATAATTTTCCATCAAATTTGTTTTCAAATGATAATTTTGTATCATTTTTAAAAATTTTTTGGTTGGTTTGCTTTTTCATAATAAAAAGAACATGAGTTTTACAGTTAGACAGTTCAAACCCTGACTCTTTTATTATCTGTGTAAACTTAAATAATCTGATTTATGTAAGAAGTAGATTTTATATATGTAAAGTGATGACACAAATACCTCAAAGATTGTGAACAGACTAGGTCAGACTATATATAAAGAGCTATATAAAGCGCTATCTAAAGTTAACACTACAAAAATGTTAGTTTCCTTGCCCAATTGAGGCTTCTTATGTCTTTATGAATTTGGCATCAGAAATGTAAAGTAATACCCAAGTGAGGATTACACCACACTTTTGTACATAATTGATACACACAAAGAAATAATGAATGTTCTTTGTTTGGCGTTGAAAAGCCAAAAAAATTGGTTTTGTCTGAGAAAAAGAAGCATAACAAGTCCTAAATCTCTAGAAGCAAGGTAATTTTCAATCAAAATAAGAATTTTTAGAATAATGGGAAGAAAAGAATTTAAAAGTCTTGGAAAACATGATATTTATGAGTAGAATTAAGTACAGTTCTGCTGACTTGCTGAATTCTGACCAACCAAAAAGAGATCTGATTGATCTGCAGTGGAATCAAGTCACATGTTGCTTAAAGATGGAGATGAGTTCAAAGAAGTGTGTCCTTAGGTGATTTTGTGGCCTTCCAAGTGGCCTGGAGCATACTGACACACTCACGTAGTCCACGGCCAGGACTACTAAGGAACACCCAGGCTCTACGTGGACACTGCTGTCTGTGTGATCTGCCCTGGACAGAAATGCTGTGGTTGGACAGTAGTCAGTACATCTCATCATCCAGCAAGTATGGCCGTCAAGCAGGCTCACTGCCTCCTTGGAGATCCACCACACAGATGTGGGTGACAATGTCTAAAGGACTCCAACAAGATTTTCAGTGAACAAACTTCAATGTGAATGGACCTGACATTTTACAAATTGATTTGATTGTGGGATGGTTTTTATAACTGGGACTCTTACAAATACCTACCAGAGCTACTATTCTTATAGATAGTTAGGGAAACACTCACGTGTGGATAATAGCAAGATTCTACAGCACAAAAACAAAAAGACAAACAAAAACAGCAAAACCACAACAAACTCCAGACCTACAAATGGAGTTTAGTAGACATAAATGACATGGCTAATGAAGACGTTCACTAATTAAGCTCTTGTTTACACCTTTTAAAGTTATCAATAATCATCTGCTTAAGTACTAGATTCTACTCTGTGAAGACAGACTGTGGTTCTTAGCACCCATGAGAAACTGTATGTCCATTTAGGTTTCAATTCTTTTGGGTCTCACACAGCACATGGACTCAGTACCTTATTTCTAGGGTTAGTCACAGTTATGGTTGTACCATGGATTATAAATAATAGAAAGCAATAGTGTGTCTTCATGGTCAGGTAAAGATGAATTTGAATACTGATTCTCCAAGGATGATCTTGGAGAAGACACTGACTTATCTGTGCCTCACTTTCATCCTATAGGGACCATTCCTGCTTCCTTAGTTAGAGGATTAAATGAGATAATGTAAAAGGCTTAGCACGCTTCTAAGCACACAGAAGTGTTAATACATGCCCACTACTTTATGAACTTCAGATCATGAGTGTATTGTTTTCTCTTTTTAGTGAATAATAATCTTTATTTTTGAGGCCTATATAATCACTGAAATGCCAATGTAACCTGCAAATTTCTGTATTCAGACTAAGATATACAGATATGCCATTCACAAACCATTTGGCTTTCAAGTAAAAATCCTTTGAGTGATTAAGATGTGCAGATTTTTGAAGGTGGCCTTCACATTCTCTAAGATTGTCTCTCAGGAGAGCTAGGAACACAGCAGGGAGCAGGTGGCCTGCTGTCTCACAGGGACTTTGCATAAGACTGACATTTGGGGGTGGGCAAGACAAGGAAAAGAGGCATATTTTCTCCATCATTCACCCTCAGTGAAGACCTCAACAGGAACCTGATGCCATTTTGAGGACTGCCTAGGTCAGAATGACTGCCTCCTGGGATATGCCCACAAAAGAGTGCTGGAGCTGAGGTTTCTGATGGCCTAATTGGGATTCTGGTCCAAGGACTTCATTAGCAAGGTCAGGAATGATGGTTAAATCATATGGTGGGTACTTTTCTTTGGCCTGTCTTTATTATAGAGTCTGGTAAAGTTTACAGAAAAGAAAGAGGAGTAGATTAGAAGAGAGAAAAGGAGGCGGGGGAGGAAAGGAGAGTGAGAGAAAGGAAAGAGAGAAAGAGTAGAGGGAGAGAGGAGGGAAGGAAGGAAGAGAGAGCATGGAGGAAAGAAGAAAAGAAAGGCAAAGCCCTCGCATTGCCAGTTTCAGTTTCTGCTAATGTATCCATGGTGGTACATAAATGGCTCTGCTCTCCAGCCAGGGCTGTCTGCACAGATTTGCAATGTGGCATCGCAGCAACTCCCATCATGAGGTAGGGCATGTTTTATAGCTAAAAGAGTGAGGCAAAGTGATGTTGAACAGGTTCTGAGAGCAGGATTCAAGAGGTCTAGCAAGCTTCTGCCCTCTCCTGGAAATGGTGCCGGGCAGCCTCCCAGAACAATCCCAGAAGAGCCTTGGATGACAACAGACAAGCAACCAGCACCTCATGCACAGAGGTTGATCCGCCCTGCTGACTTGAGCAAGCACAGACACAGGAGAAATATTCTGCAAACAGAACTGACTACCCGGGTCAGCGCAAACTGACTCCCCACATAGATGTCAGTTCAACAAATGCTTGTTGTTTGGGTGGTTTGTTAAGCAGCTGTGGAGAAGAGACCCAGAGGCAGAGGTGTCTGGGGGTATTACTCAACTCTGTCCTGGGTCTTTCATCTTTGAATGCCAGCACGGTGTGACTGTGAGTTTTCCAGCCATCATGCAACTATGAAGTAAATCATAAATGTCTTTTTTTTTTTTTTGAGGTAGATAACCTCCCTTCACTTATGCCAGGTTTTCAGCTATTTGTAGCTCAACACAATCCCAACTGCAAAGGGGGTGTTACCTAGTGTCAGTGGGGTTGGGGTAGTGAATGATGGCAGTGATAGACACACTAGATGGAGGTGGTAGACTGAGGGGTGTAGAATCATTCAGTCATTCATTCATCTATCAACTTAGTCATTTAAATATGGACTCATGCCTAGCTGCAGATCTGTGAGTGGAGGGAACCCAAAGAGTGGGAATTGTACCCCATGGGCTGTCAAGGCTACAAAGTATATGAGGAGTAACCAAGTCCTATCTGCCCCCACTAATACCCTGTATGCTGTCTCTGGCAGTTTCTTCATTATCATACAGCTCCTGCTAATTGTTAGGAAGGCACTTCCAGTTAAACATTAACCTACCTACTTATTGCTCTCACCTATCCATCACAGTCCCACTTTCTAGTGCATTCTAGATTGTTCCTGTAAAGTACACCTGAGAGAAAAGAGGATGACTACAATGAGCATGAGTGGGACTGGTGGGGTATACAGCAAAAAGCAATGGAGTTCACAGAAGAGTAAATGTTCTGCACAATGATGCATTCTTTTAAAAATTCAAAAACATGTAAGAGATTAAACAGAAACCTGACTTATTTTAATATATAAATCATATTTCTATTTCTTATCAAGAAATCAATTTGGTTCTTGGGGAACATATGTTACATTTTTTCCACTGGCTTCCATACCTCTGCTCTGAGGAAATACAACCATTTCATTCTTTACAATAATAATAGTTATTTATTTAATACCTGCAGTATGCCAAGCACAGTGCTAGGCATCATATAATTCTCCCAACAGCCCTATGGGGTATATTATTTTCTTCATATTAAAAATGAAAAAAAATAAAGTTCAGAGATTTTAACTGATTTTTTCCCCAAGGCTTCAAAGTCGATAAAGTAGAAATGATATTGAAACCCCCTCTGCAGAGCTCCACAGCTTGTCTTTTCCATTACAGCTTGCTGTTAATGAGCAACAGTCTCACATATTCAGAGACAGCCTTTTTCTTAACTTCTCCAAATATCCTTGGGGGGAAAGGAAACTAAAAGAAAATCACATTCCCTTTCAAAAGGGAACCATAAAGTAGTAGGTTCTCATTAATTAGAGAAAATGGAAAGGAGAGGCAAAAAATATCTTTTTTTTTTTTTTTTAAAGAAAGTCACTACATTTCAGAAAGCCTGGAAACTCTCTGAGCAAACCTATTGGCATCCTGTGTGCATGTGCATGGTGAATAAATCCTAATCACCTGGCAAAGTCAAAGAGGCAAAGTCAAAGAGGTGAAGTAAGGAAACAATTGTCCCCTAAGATACAAAGATTCTCTATGAGGAGAGGGACTCTGGTATCCTCAGTGAGTTAGAAGTGAATTTGATTTTTGGCAAACCAAAAACCAAAATGAAGGGCTTCAGAGTCAGTCCAGATTTTTAAAAAACACACACAAAAGGCAGAATGTTAGTGAGAAAATGAGAAAGTCTAAATATACCAAGGTTAGTCTTTATTTCACTGTTTCAGTCTATGCCAAGGAACAGATCAGCCCAATGCTCCTTAGATGTTGCTTATGCATGAGACCTATCTGTTGGACTTGTTAAAACCCAGATTTTTAGAGTTTCTGATTCTGTAGGTTTGACGTGGGACCTGATAACTTACATTTCTGTGTATGTAGTGACACAGATGCTGCAAGTCCAAGGACCACATTTTAACAACCACTATCTTCTAAATGACATCTTGGAACTAACCAGACTAGAGCAATGGACACTATGATGTCCTGGAACTAACGGATGGACCTAGGGAGACTGGTTAGCATCCACCTAAAAAATGTCCAGTAACCCCCACTCATTAATTAGCTAATTATTTCTCTAAGCTTCCTTTTCTTCACCTCCAAACAGGAGAATGCAGTACTTAAACTGCGGGATTGTTATGAGAATAAACACGACACGGGTGAAGGACCTGCTGACACACTGTGATGTTCAAGAATTGATACGGCTTCAGAGAACTGGGTAAATTCAGCCATTTTCCTTTGAGGGTTGTGGATTGCGGTTGGTAACACTGAAAAGATGGGGTCAGAATCAATTTGAATTACTCCTTTTTGTTAGAGCCTGACCCTATGGACTGAAGCAGAAACATGTGTATGCTGGTGTCAAGAGGGGCCTAAGAATCAGAGAGAGCTCTTAGATTCCTGGGAGACTGAAAGGCATCTGGGACTTGTGGCTTCTGCCAACAAAAAGGATGAGGAGAGCTGTTCAACACAAAGCTCTCTGTCAGTCTGATACCTCTCACAACTTTGATTCCAGCATCATATAAACCTTTCGTCTTGGTGGCCATTGACTCAAGAGAAGGAAAATGACCAAGATATGTGTATCAGAAACAACACTAGGTTATGCCGGTTTTCTATCCAGGTAAATTGTGGTGATGTCACCCAGGGGAGCACGAAGATTGTGATTATTTAGGATGTTACCCATGTGTGGTTAGGATGATATCCCATATCCTTTCTCAGACACAAGACAATGTAAGTTACTAACACAGACAAAGCTGGACAATAGACCCATGGATATGGACTATGGATCCTATTGAGCTTGCTGATCTTCTAATTTATCTTTAATCTTGCAGTTGAATCCTTGTCCAGCTTTTCTTTTTGAGAGTGTAATTAGAACTGGTATTCTCCATAGAACAGTACCAAAAGGCAAGTTAGTGACTGTCTGACCTAATTAAGTATGTAACTTTTAGAATTAGTACCAATTTCTTCAAAAAGAAAGCTAAAGTTATTTTAGACATTGCAGCTATAATAACACAATGATACATGGGTGTAATGAGTAATTTTATCTAATTATTTCTGAAAAGATACATTTTTATGCTCAGAAAAACCACTCTAGCTTTTTTGATATTTGTAACTAATTTTAAAGATATAAAGATGCCTGTTCCATTTGTTCTATGAAAATTGCAATAGCCCCAATCAGAAGCAGTCATACTCAGATTTGACCAAAGCCCTAGTCTTTATGGTTTCTCAGTGTGTCCTATCATCCCTGATTCATTAAAGTCAGTTGTTTGAATTAGCTTTCAGAATTTTCACAGATTTAAT
This sequence comes from Galemys pyrenaicus, assembly GCA_019455555.1. NCBI lineage: Eukaryota > Metazoa > Chordata > Mammalia > Eulipotyphla > Talpidae > Galemys > Galemys pyrenaicus. The sequence goes on from JAGFMF010011456.1 coordinate 5,962,659, forward strand.
ATCATAGCCTCAATAAGGCAGGTGTGAGTGAGGATGAGAGCTGAACTCCATGGAAGAATCTTCTGAATTAATCATCAGCCACTAACCACATTCCACCTGCCTTGATCAATGAGCAAATCATGATTTGTACACTAGGGAGGTATTTTCCTGGGGTCAGTAATAAATGGATGGCTTCAATTACCCAGCAGTTTATGTCTAGCTACTTACAATTGACTGAAGCTTCATTCTTGGGACAGATCTCCGTTTCTAGGTAACAGGAAACATCAGTTAAGATATTCTTTGAGGACAGGATACTTGAAAGATATATCTGTTATGTCTATCTACTTGAGTGAGGGCATATTTTAAGAAGCATGTTTTAATTATATAACTTCATTTTTTATGGCAGTAGTTCTCAAAAGTGAGCAAGTCTCAGAATCATCTGGCAGACACACCGTTGATTCCCAGAGCAGTGCCTAAGGATCTGCATTTCTAGCAAGTTTCCAGGTGATGCTGATGCTGCTGGCATGAGGGTCACCCTTTGAGAACCACTACTTTTAGAGATACTGATACTACTTTTACTTTTTAAATGAAGTTCTAACGGTTTCTATTGAGACATTAAAAGGAACAAGGCTATATATAAGACACTGTGAAGTCCCTACATTTTTGAATATTTTTCTTTCACAAAAAAATCTATTATAGAAAACTTGGTTAAAAATATTAGCTCCTCAATTGTAACCTCAGCCTCAGAAATGGAAAGAGGCAGAATGTTTACCAGGTCTGGCACATCATATTATATTCGTTTATAAATGTCTGGGAGACCCCATCTTGGAAAAGTCCATGACAAGTTGATTTCAAATCTTACTTTTTCAAATGTGTGACCACCAATAAAATAGTTCAAGAAGGAAAAACAACATCAACAAAACAAAACAAAAATAAACAGACAACTATAAATCAGAGATGTTCTGCAGGGAGGGGGAGGGAAAGAGATCAAAATGAGGGCAGGAAGAACACAAGGGACTATGGTGATAGTGCATGGGTGAATTGGTAGGGGAAATTCTATAGGGACTACACCTGAGGAAAGAAAGTGAACATTGTAAGAAAAATAGACAAACAAATAAATACATAAATAGAGAAAAAATAGTTCATACAAAAGCTAAAAATTTCTAGAAATGAGGGTGGATACACTTCCTAAGCAGGTCTTTGACTGTGCCACAAGAACCCCCCTCACTCTGATTCTCTTCCTCGAGGAAGGAGTTTGGACACACCAGAGAGCTCAGGAGGGGGCCTCAGGTTACTGGCTGGCCCCAAAATAGGCATCAAGTAGGGACAAAGTGCCATAGTAACAAGAGGAAGTTAGACTGAAAAACCACCCACCAAAGTTCTATTTCTAGCTTCTCAGTCTTATCTCCAAAAGCAAATGCAACCCTAGGAAAACCATCACTGTTCTTATTCTAAGTCACTTAATTTGCATTACTAGGTGTTATAGTTATTGAATTATAGACCCATTGCAGGTCCCTAGGTCTTTATCTTCTGACAAATGGGTATATCCGAGTGTGTGTGTGTGTGTGTGTGTATACCTGAGAGAGAAAAACATGAACTGGTTGGATCTCAAGTTTGAGAAGTACCACTCTACTGGAACACCCTCATGGTCCATTCTACTCCCAGGGTTCAAGCTTGGTTTCTATTTACTGACACATGAATGGTGGGGGATGCTCCATTGAGAAATTCAATTAATGTTGTTTCTGAGAAAAAGTCCACTCTCTGGTGCAATGTGGCCATGAAGACACATATCTGCAGTTAATCTACCTGTTTCTACTAGAGACACCACCCTTTATTGGCTGTATAATCTTGACCAAGCTATCCATCTCTCTGTGTCTTAGTTTCTTTACCTATTAAATTGAGAAATTAATAGTACTTCTCTCAGAGGGCTGTTTTATTGAATGAGTGAGTTAATATATGTAAAGTATGAAGAGGGGTGCCCGAATACTGTGCCATCCTTCCCCTTTTGTTCTATGCAAATGTCTCATGCTAATGCTATTTAGACTGGCTAACATCCAAAATTTAGACTTCTGCCATAATTATCTACACATGGCAGTAGGATCATTCCAGGACCTCCCTAATGACTTTGATTAGAACCAATCACCTGTGCCTATTTAATACACAGAGTGATTGGCAGGGTTTTGGAAGGACTTGGTATTCCAATTATACCTTCATTGGGTATGGACTGGTTTAAGCAAATATGCCAATCAGAATCATGCTAAATCACATCAGCTTCTGTAGATTTTGTACAATGCAAGGAGAAGCCAAAAAAAGAAAGAGGAGAGGAACCAATGATTCACTCAATAGATGTTGCTTGAGCTTCTCCTACACTTGAACATTGTGCAAGGTAATGTATCAAAGAGGTGAACAAGCTGTTTGACGCTTGAGGAACTCACCACCTGTGGAAAATGCAGATTAGACAATGAGCAATTAGAAAATCCTGCTGCACAGGATCATAATAAATACTGACATGGGCTGATAGAAGAGGGAAGAGGAATTGCCTAGAACTGTGATGTCTAGCTTGGCTTGGGAAGATGAAGTACTTCTGAAGACAAGAAAAAGCAAGCTGAAAGATGAGTAGGAATCAACCATGCCAACAAGGTGGGCAGAGGCATTCTGAACAACTCCATGAATAAAAGTTCAAAAGTATAAATGACATTGAATAAGGCGGAAGAGATAGGGAAGCAATATACTAATTCTTTAGGGTTCTCAAGAAAAAACCAGGGAGTATAAAAAAACAAGAAGCCAATAATGGCGGGACTGGGTGAGAGATTAATCCCATGCAACCAATGTGTCTTTATACCACATGCATACATGCTTGTATAAATGTGTAACACAGAGTATTCTAAGGAGAAGCCAAGAAACCATTAACTAACAATTGAGAATTAATTTTCTGTGCAGAGGTAATAAACTGGTGTGCAGGCTTGGATAATACTGACACTGGTTATTTGTACAAAAGGATACGTTTCAATGAGCTCTTCTGTGATGATCACATATATTGTCTATCCCTCTGGAAAAACCAGCAGTTACCAGCTGGTTGGCAAATTGACTTGGAAGAATAGGTAGCAGGTCTGTGATTGGGATGGGAGCTAAATAAATCACCAACCTATGCTGGCTGGGAAAAAGTCCCTGGATCAGTGGTTCTGCAACAGGACTGCAAAGTTATCACCTGGGGAACTTTAGAAATTACTGACATCTGAGCTCCATCCTGGAAGATGACTTAGTTGGGGATGCACTTGGGCAACAGTTTTTCAAAGCTCTGCAGATGTCTAATGTATATCCCAGGTTGAGAACCATAATTCTATACCTTTGTTAGCTAAAGTTTGCTCCTGAGTCAGCAGTAGCCCCAGGGACTTGTCAGAAATGCTGCCTCTCGAGCCTAGTTCTGACCTACTGGGTCAGAACCTGCATTTTAACATTATTTCCAGGTGACCTAAATGCACACAGAAGTTTGAGAAGCACTGATCACAGCTGTGTGACATTTATCTTAGACATTTATCCATGTTGCAGACTTGCACTTCCATAGATTAAGGCCCAGGAGGTCCTGGACGGAGTCTTTCATCTGCATGTCTGTTTAAAGTTTTAGTGAGTCTGATAAACAAGTGGAAATGGAAACCACCATCTTACCGTGTAGATAAAGTTGGACAGAGGGTCCATGATGTCGGGACTTAGGTAAGATTGCTCTTATGTTGAAAGGAGGGGAGAGGCAGATATTCCCCCTTCTAACATAAAGTTAGTGCCCCATTGAGGTTGTCCTTGTGCTATGAAATAATCACAACTTCAGAGTGATTCTCCAGAAAGGAAAGTTAAGGAGGCAAAGAGTTTAAATATCCTTGTGATCATCTGGGGGGAGAGAGAGAGAGAGAGAGAGAGAGAGAGAGAGAGAGAGAGAGAGAGAGAGAGAGAGAGAGAGAGTGTGTGTGTGTGTGTGTGTAAACAGGGCATAGGGCACTATTGTGTTCCTCAGGCAGCCTTCAGTTTTCATAAGAAAGTCTCTCCAAGATATATTCAAAAAACTGCAAGACAGCAAATGTCAACCTCGAATTCTTTATCCCGCAAAGCTTTCATTTGTATATGAAGAAAAAGTATGGACTTTCCCAGACAAACAAAAACTCCATAAATTCAGCATGAACAAACCCCCACTCCAAAAAATACTACAAGAAGCAATAAAGCCAAAACCAACAGGAGAATGAATAGAAGGAACAAATTAAAGGAAAACAAAACACAAAAA
>JAGFMF010011456.1:5977835-6003677 GCA_019455555.1 Galemys pyrenaicus
GTTAGTTCTTTGTGGATCTGTGTGATAAGTCCCTTGTCAGTAATGTTGTGTGCAAAGATTTTCTCCCAGTTGGTGAGTTGTCACTTTGTTTTGGTTAGCATGTCCTTTAGAAATTGATGGATATCTTTTTAACATGAATAAATCTAAACAGGGGCCTCCCTCGAGATCTAGGGGTTAAATCTCATCCCTGTCACCTCTACAGCATGAGTTTTATCTCTGGCCAGGGAGCTGACCCACATATGGCACAACAGACCTCTCCTGTCTCATCTGCTGCTCCTCTCAACAGTGTGTTTCAGTAAATCCGCCTGTTCTCCTCTTCACTCTGTCTCTGGTGATTTCTCTCACACACGTACACACACACCCCGACATCTCTGACCTACTCCCCAGTTTTTTTTCATTTTTTCCCTTTAATTTATATGTATTTGACATCAATTGTAATCCCCATGTATTCCCCATCACCATATCACCAGTGCACCATCACCTCAGCCCCCTGTGTTCCCATCTTCCCTCAATCCTTTCCTTCCCCACTCCCCACCAAGTATCCCCAATTTGTCCTTGTCTTTTCATTTTTGGTTTTTTCTACACCCCAGTTCTTACACAAAGAAAAATAAAATATTTTAAAAATCTCTCTCTCTCTCTCTCTCTCTCCTCCCTTCTTCCTAATGGTAGCAATGAGAATGGATTACAGCATTTTCGCTAACATCTGAAATGAGACAAGGATACCCTACACATCCAAACATTGTACCAGTGAAATTAACAATACAGTAAGTGAGAAAAATCAATTATAAGTGTAAGGACAAAGAAACAAAAGCATTTCTATCATCTATGATAGGATGCCTGAAATATTAGTGACAAAAATAACTCAAAATATTAAGACAGCAGAATATATAAAAATCCTTTGTATACACAAACATGACCAGACTTAGAAAAATTCCATTTACAAGTAGCAACCAAGTTGATCGAATGCTTAGAAATAAACCTAACAACATTTGATCCTGAACCAGGAAAAACAATTTTCTTTTGCTCTAAAGAACATTAGTGGTACATTTGAATAATAGCTATAGATTAAGTAATGGCATTTTATCAATGTTAATTTTCTGATTTTGATAATCACACCATGGATATATAAGAGGATGTCTTTGATTTTAGAAAATACACATTTATGTATTTAGGGACCATCATAACTGCAAGTTATTCTCAAATTCAAATTTTTTCATTATTTGTATGTACACACAAATATGCATGCATTTATATTTTAGAGAACAAACAAATAATGCACATATATATGTGTCTATACTTACATCTTATGTATATTGGAAATGTGAATGTTTGTATCTGTGTACATAAGGAGACTGATATGAGACAGAAACAGAGAATGATAAAACAAATTGATAAAACAGTAAAACTTGGAGAATTTGAAGATACACAGGAACTCTTTACATTATTTTTATACTTGTTTGTATATTGAAATCTTATTAATAAAATATTTGAAAAGTAAAATATCAGTAAAGGTAAGTGGTAGGCTTAATACTGCTTGTGTGAATGACAGTGTAATAGAATGGACTACTAAGCAATCATTGATTAAAAAAAAGATTAAAGTAGATCTGTGATCAAGAAGATGTGGTATATATACACAATGGAATACTATTCAGCAATCAAAAAAGATAAACTAATGCCATTAGCAGAAACATGGATGGAACCTGAAGGGATTATGCTCAGGGAGGGAGGGAGGGAGGGAGGGAGGGAGGGAGGGAGGGAGGAAGGAAGGAAGGAAGGAAGGAAGGAAGGAAGGAAGGAAGGAAGGAAGGAAGGAAGGAAGGAAGGAAGGAAGGAGCAAGATGCAGAGATGCAGAATGGTGAATAGTGGTTTTGTTTAAAATGCATATGACTGGAATTGTAAAGATACATAAAGGGTATAGTGATGGTTCAAAAATGGTATATCAGTTCTCACAGGAGACAGATCTGCTTGGGACATGACTTAAGAATAGACATGGTCTCTGAACTCACAAGGTCGGGAGCATAGGACTAAAAGGTGTCCTGTAGAGGAGTTTACAGGTAGGGAGATTCACACCCAAAGAGATGAAGTGATTTTCCCAAGACCACATTCACCTGGGCTAACTTGTAAGGTTTAGTGTTTTAATATATTCCCTCGCCCATTAACTCACTCATTTACAAATATCCAATGAGCACCAACTACGTGCCAAACACCATGCTAGTCACAGGACATGTAAACATCTGCAGAACGGTTCTTGCGCACATAATTGGTGACAAAGGCAGACATCAGGCAAGAAATCATACAAATTAAAAATAGTCTCTTGAAGAATATAGGAAAGGGGAAATGGAGGGTAAAAAATACAGTAAAAAATCTGATTTCCGTTTGAAGGCCAAGGAAGATTTTCTTGAAGAAGGGACATTAAGGCACACACTTGATGAGGACTAAAGGGAAAGAACATTCCAGATCTAAGAAAAAGCTTGACTGAAAGGTCCTAAGGAGAGAAGGACAGGAAAGTTGGTTTTGGCTAAAGGACAATGAACAAGGAGAGCAGCACCTTAGGAGACTTCAGAAGTGAGCAGCAGTCAGATTGTGTGGGGCCTTGCAGGCTATGTGTCCCCTGGGTCATACTGTCAATGGAGAAACAGAGGAAGGGAAGAGATTGTATGTGCTGCCATTTAAGTTTTGAACTCAGTCAGTATTTACATGATGGGCAAGCACTGTTATGTATAGCTAGACTCTGGTTCCAACAGAGAGCCTCTAGGTTTTATGTTCTAGGTTTTTAGCACAGGACAATAGATAGGTAGATTGGGTTAAGTCAGGTTAAATCTTGTTAGAGTAAGTTAGATCACTCTGGCTACTCAATTGAGGACAGAATGTGGGTTGGAGAATGGAACTCTGTATAGACCTTTGTGAGTTTTCTAGTTGGAAGGTAAGAGAGTTGTGGACTAGGATGCTGGGTAAGAAAGAACAAAGAGTGGGCAGGGTCAAAAGAATGGAGTGGAAATGGATTTAGATGAGGCTGGTGAGGGAAAAGAAAGATGTCAAGGACAGCACACAGGATTCGACTAGAGCACCTAATATCTAGAGGTGCCATTTACTAAGAGGCCACATCTGCATCTGCACAAGCAATAAGCTTCTGTCAAATATGCCACTGTCCCATCTGGGCATTGCTGGCATCCATGTCATGCTCCCATCCATTTCAGTTAAATGGATTTAGAATTTAGGCATCTGTATCAATCGCTCTTAGTAAAAAACAAAACCCAGAAAATTATTATGCTCCCCGAATCACTCTCCAGGGCAAAAGCAAAATGATTCACTGGGAAGCAGATGAAGAGAAGAAGGTTGTGACATTGATCCTAGTCAAGGAATGAATACTTTATAAGCTCTGGCCCCTGTGAACCCAAGCTGCACACTTAGCTATCGCTGGTGGAAGGGCCTTATGGAATGACTATGAGCAAGCTGCTGTTTACCTGTCTGGCCACTGAGAACACACACGAGTCGCACACTCAGGGGCCAGGGAGAGAACAGCTCCCTGCCTTATTCTCTGCAGCAGTTCTACATTTAGGGAATATCTTACCCTGAAACTATACAGAATATTGGAAAACAGAGGCCTCATTAATCCTCAATGCTCTGGTTTGTAGGAGAAAAGAGGCCTGGCACAGAGCAACCATTAACACCGCAAGTCAGAAATCCCATGGTGGGGCCCTAGCTGAGTCTCCATGGACACTGAATCTATGAGGCACTCAAATCCTTTCAGCTCCAGTCTTAGATACATATGATTCATGCAAGAGAGAACACTCCTTCCAGGGGGAATAGAGACCAGGGAGTTGACCATATGTTTGCTACATCCACCTCTGCCAGTTTCACGTAGAGCCTGCTTTCTGTGTGCTTGTTTTGCTTTGTTTGGTTCTTGAAGGCAGATGTAGAAAGAAGGAAGAGGTGTGGGTACTAATGGTCAACTAGAATTTGAAACTCATTCATATTTGCTCCTTGGAGGACTCTGGGCACTGCCTCTAACCCTTCTGTCTTTATCTATTTCCTGCAGCATATATCCTATGCCCCCTAACTTTCTGGCACATCAGACAGGTGTTCCATGCTCCCATTCACACTGGCTGTCCACTTACACAATTTTGTTGAGTAGGCACCCCTACTTACAAGCCCAGCCTGACCCACTACGGGTCAGCTCAACTCCTGTACCCTGAGGAGACTATTAGGGACGCCTCCATTCAGAGGCAATGTTTTCCTTCTCTTTTTTTTTCAAAATTAAAGAAAAGTTCATTTAGGAAAAAAAGAAGTAAAGAATAAAGACTCCCAGGTATACGATACCTGGGAGGGGCAAAGAGAGCCAAGTGTTTTCCTTCTTAAGGCCCCCTCTACTTTCTTCAGGATCTATTTCATGGACCCCCAACTTGCTTGGCAGAAATTGTGCGATCTGTCTTCTTGAAGGCAAGAACTATTACCCATCTTTGCCAACTAATGTAGATTTTCATGGAAATGGACAAACCCCCATGATCCTGTCATTTGGAACAGGTGCCTGTAGTCTTAAGAGGTCTTTGTACCACCTTGTGGAACTCAGGTTTCTCCTCAAATTCTTTCCCTCCCCAGATAAAGGACAACCTGTCTTCCAGCAAGGAGGACATCAGAAGTCTCAGAAATGCAAGTGAGTTTGAAGGCCATTTAGGGAAAAACAATCTTCTATAGCAGTGTTTCTCAAACCTTAATGCACATATGGTTTGAATGCACATATGAATCACCTGGAGAATCTTGTTAAAATGCAGATTCTGATTCAGTAGATTCTGGGCGGGGGGTGGGGGAGGGAGAATGAAGAGTCTACATTTGTAACTAGTTTCTGGCATTTTCCTTTAAGTGGTTATCTATAGAACTCTTGAACTACCATTGTTCCAGTACTCAGTGCTCTGGTGCATAGATTATCTCAGACAATCCCCACATCAGCCTGTGAGGTAGATGGCACCATTACCTTATTTTATAGATGAATGTCACAGACATCAAGGTCACACAGCTAGCAAATGATGAAGTCCACCATGAACAAGCATACTGGACCCCAATAACCCATTTTTTCATCTTTCACAATCATCTAATAAGAAACAATCCATATCACTGTTTGGGAGTAAGACTGAGATTGAGGCCATGACTCCAGGCAGGGAAGACCAGGGTTTCTTTCTTCTGTCGCATATATAATCTACTAGAAGCAGAGTAACAGAACTATATGGCTATCTTCCAGAGTGTGGTGTCCTGAGAACACTAGTACCCACCCTTCTTCTAGGCCACCATGGTCCTGGCAGCTGTTGATGGAGAGGCAATCTTCTCCTGGCCTGGGACTCTAGCTGGCATAGAGATGGCATACCCACCACCTCCCCAGAACCTGATAGTCCTTTAGCTTAGCTCTTAGGGTTTGTGAGACTCTTGGCAGTGAGTGATAGAGGAGGAAAGTCAATGCCAAGGGCTGTTTCCTGGGAAGTGGGGGGAGATTCCAAGTTGGATGAATGGTCAACACCTGAAGCAATGCCAAGTAGACTGCACTGGCCACAAACCTGGCCCAGGGACCAACCTGAACCAGAGACTGTGGCCAGGGAAAGCTCCTGGCTGGTGGTAGCTGATGGAGGCTTAGAGCAAAAATGTAGAATAAGCAAAATTAAACTCTGACCACTGAATCATATTTCCTCTTTAGAATTAACTGTTAAAACTCACTAATTTCTTGCCTCAAACCCCATTCTCATGATCAACCATTAAGTGGTTCTAACTGCATTCCTGGACACCCTGCTGGGAAATTCAAATGCCTCCAATCCAGTCTCTAGCCTACTTGTCTCCTGAACCAACCTCAGCAAAGATAGGGATGATTAACCTAGCCATTGGAAGAGCTGCAGGCAAAGCCAGAAACCAGAGGCGGGGTTAGAGGGAGTTAACAATCTTTTCAGGAAATCAACTTCAAAGAGATAAATTTGACCAAGAATACAAAATTTCACCTAAGAACACTATACAAAGATGCCCCTCGCTCTGTCAAAACGCAAACCTTACCCTAAGCCCACCCAACTGTGTCTATGCAGGTGTCTCCTGGTAATAATTCTGCCCCTTTCAAAAGGCAAGTTCTTGCCCTTTAAGAGCCACCCAATTGCACCTATGTAAATGTAATTTTTTCTTTTCTCTTAGTAAACTTTGCCCTTTTGACTTACAATAAAGCTTCATTCTTAACTCACCACTACAGACTCCCACACTCTTTCTGTAAAAAGTCAAGAGCCTCTAGGTCCCTCAGCATCCCTGGGCCCCATCAGTAGCAATTAATGGGGAAACAGAAGAGTTTGACTCTATCTTTCACCAGTGGGGATTTAAATAGACCACCAAGATTCAGGGTGCAAAGGTGTCCCATGCCCCTCTTCCGCATGCCTGAGTAGAAAAGAGGGTGAAGATGGAGGAGGCTGGGAGTAAGGGCTGCTCCCTGGTCAATGTGTCCAAAAGACTTCTCTCTTGCCCCACTGCTGGGCACTATGGGAAATCAACCCCTGGGTTACTATTCCTACCATAGAGGTAAGAGTGGGAACTTCCCAAGTCAAGGAGACTTAAAGGTCATCCTGATTCTCCTCCTTTGCCCTGGATCTCTCCTCTCCTTAAACCAGAGTCCATCAGGCTATCTTATGGACTGCCTGGTACTCACTGGCATTAGGGTCAATGGCATTAGGCTCACAGACATTAAACAGGGGCATCTGTGGTCCAGGGCTCAACAAATGGCCTGCTGGATGGGAATTTTCCTCTGTGCCATCATTTACAGAAATTGAGGTAGCCTGAGTTGATGGACAGTGTCAATATCCCATCATCTGTCAGTGTGCCATTTCAACCCAAACATGGCCCATTGGAAAAGGGGCTTGTAAGATGGACTTCCTTGGTTCCTCAGATGAGTCTGCAGCTGGCACAAAGGGTGGTCCTACCTTAGACCTGGATACTCAGCAGCTCAGAAGTTGACCCGGGGCACCATGCTGCTCACATAAAGTTGCAAAACTAAATTAACTGCTGCCAAGACTAATCTCGGTGGAGACAGAGTCCTTGGTGCAACTGAGGAAGACACAGAATCCTTTTTACTTCTTGGAGGATCATGGGTATTCTTGTTAGCAGGACTGCCACAGGAATGGGGTGAAGCTAAGCTCACAAATGGAAGGTGCAATGGAAAGACTCTCAAAGGTGTTGTAGTGGGTTGGATTTTGCCTTATTTATTTTGTTTGAAGAGCAGCTCTGTTGAGAAATGGATTCACTAGGTATGCATGGAATTCACCATTTCTGTAGACTTGTCTTTGATGTAGTTGGTTACAAGCAACTAACTACCATGTAGCGTTGACTCTATTCTAACAAAGCAAGGAATCACACAAATGCCACAAATTTCCTCAAATGTAAGACCTTGGGATGGCCTGTGTGTGCTGCCCTGGACGCTGTAAAACAACACTGAATAAGCTGCACACACCAAGTCCACACCTGCTTCTTGGAAATAACTAAGGAGGGATGAAAAGGCTTTGGGAAAACAAAGAGGGCTGTTTCACATGTGCAGCTCAGAATCATCAATAGAAAACTTAGAACTCTGGTGTCCTCAGCCTAGAACCCGAGTTCTTTCCCCCGACTCTGCTCCCACTCCTTCCTGCCCACCCTTGCCCTCTGGAAGCACAAAAAATAATGATCCCAGGTGGTACCAGCTTCTCAGAGGCCAACTTCAGGAGCACCAGTCCCAGCCTTCCTCTCTCCTGTTGTCCTTTCTGACTCACTGTTGCCATAGAGATCAGACGCCTTCTGAGCTCTGTGCTTCATCTGGAGTCCAGTCATCAAACACCTTTATTTAGTTAAGCCTACTCACTCTGGTTCCCCAGAGTATGAAAATATCAAACCTTGATTTCTTTAGCCAAATGGCTCAGAGGTGCCCTTCAGAGGAAATTCTGAAGGTTCTTGCTCAAATTCTAGTTTTATAGAAGCTTATACACCCATTCTTTCTTTTCTAGGAGAGATCTAATTACTAATCCTGTGAATACATGGCCACAGTAGCACCCAGACAAATGGGCGGGCAGAGAGGTGGGCTTAGGCCAGATTTGCATGAGGTTCAGACCAGCAGTGGGGCCTAGTAAGAGCTGAGAGAAGACAACTAAGGAGAACAGTTTTGGCTGGGACATCCACAACCTACCTGGAACCCAAAGAAGCTGAAGGAGGTCCCCGGCCTCAGGCTCGATTAATTTCTCTGCTTCAATGTGACACCCACTCCCACTCCTCAAACTTTGTCATCACCACCCATCATACCTACCAAAGCCTCTGGTTCTTGCTCTTCCTTGCCCTGGCATCTTATTTTTGGTAGATCATCCACCTACACTCATCACTGGCTGACATGAATGTTTACTGAATGTTAGAACGCATCTCTGGCTTCATTCCTGTCTCAGGGAGCGGGGGTGATTGACCCAGTCCCTAGGAACTCTCCAGCTCCTACCTCTGACCACTGTTCTTCCTCCTTAGATTTGGGCAGCTGGAGTGCCACCTTTGCAAGTCACCTCATTATTGAGGGTCACAACGTGGCAGCAAGATAGTCACGGGTCACTTTTCTGGCTTGGATTTCAGAACCTGCACTGATGGCCCTCCCCTTTTGCAGCATTTATGCCTCTCCCTTATGTTCTGCTTCAGAAACCCCATGAAGAGTCCAGATGTGGGACTGACCACACCTGTGCTCAGGATTGTCATTGAGAGAGTGAAAAGGTCTGTTCAGGATTCTTCTTTGGGGTCCAGAATGGTTCCATAGTATAGCAGCTTCATGTATTTTGCTCTTTCCCCATACTCAGGTAATCTCAGGGACATCCCAAGATTTCTGAGGTTATGCATGTACCAGCTGCAGGTAGCAGCATTTTCGATCCATTTCTGTGAGCTCCAGAAATTGGTATGAAAGATACTTTGTGAGCAGACATGGTGGGCCTGGTCGCGAGTCCTCAAGGGTATGCAGTTGTTCCTACCAGCCTGGAAGTGAGGAATTCTCAGGACAGAGACCTTTTTGTGCTAAAATTGGAATAGTCTTGGGAAAATCAGACAGTTGGTCACCCTAACCCTCACTCACAGTTGATGATCTTGCCTCCCAAATCACTGAGCAACCTTTACAAATGCTCTCCTGGAGCATCCGGGGTCATATACTCCGCCCTCGTCTGGGACTTTGGTAAATTTCACTCCTAACCACCCCCCAGCCGGTAGATCCCATTTGCTTTTACCTATCAAGGACATCACTTATGAAACCACCCCCTCCCACTCTTGTACAATCAATTTCTCCTTCTTTATTGCATCATTGCAATCAGCAATTAAATATACTGTGCTTTCTCCCATGTTGCCTTCCAGCATCCTCTCCTCAAGCTATTGCCCTTGTTCTCTGCTCTCCTTCACATTACATCTCTAAAGAGGTACCTGCACTGCACTCTTCTTCTCTCATTCCAAAAATCTTTTATAAAGTCTTATTATGGGAGATTTCAAAAACATCTGCAAAGAGGTCTAGCACAGTGACTCTCCTTTTCCCATTGCCCAGTTCACCTGATTATGTAGATGCACACTCCAGGCATCACGCATTTGCTTATGCCTCCATCTGACAGACTTGTTGACCCAACACCCCACCAAGCTATTGCCAAACTCACCAATGACCTCCATGGTAACAGGTTGCACCTCCAATCACTTCTCAGACCTTATATCATTGGCTCTCTTGACAGCTTTCAACAGCCGACAGTTGACTTTCTTGGAACACTTGTTTCTTTCCACTGATTTCCAAGACATCACACTGCTCTGGTCCTTATTTCTGGGCTTTCCACTCCTAATTAGTCTCCTCTGTAAGGTCCTCTCATCTCACCGGCTTTGACATGTTAGGGTGCCCCATGGCTTCATTCTGGAGGGAGAAGCTCTCCCTCCCTTGCTGATCTCATCTGGTCTCCCGGCTTCAAGAGCCATCTCTGTACTGGAGACGCCCATGTTTATAACCCAGCCAGAACATCTCCCCTGAACATGACATTTCTACATGGATGATTAATACACATCTAAAACTTAATATGAAGCCAGACTGAATTCACATCACCCACAACCTCTGCTCAAGCCCCATCCCTCCCACAGACTTCCATCTTCTAAAGCCTCAAACCAAAACATTCTGCTTTTCATCTCACCCAGAGTTCCAAGCAGATCCTTAAATGGCACACAATTCTTGGTGGTCCAGCCTCCGCCACCTTCTGACTTCATTCTCTACTGCTCAGCTCTTTTTTGCTCTAGCCTCTTAGCTGTCCCTAAAAAAGCAGGTGAGACATCTGGGGCTGTTCCTTCACTCTGGTAGACCCTTCCCCAAGAGTCTGATTGGCTTGATCCGACTTTCTCAATCTGCTAAAATGCTACCTTTTTAGGGGGCTTCTGGAAGTTCTTTTAAAAATTACAACTGTTCTCTCCCTTGCCCTGCAGCATAGCTCTTAGCTCCATCATTTATTCATTTATTTATTTCTTTTAATTTTCCCCCATTCCTCTATACCTCCCTCCCTTTCTTTCATCTTTCACTGGCATATAAGTTTGTCTGCTGCATCCTCAGTATCTAGAACAGAGCCTTGCCCAGAGCAGGGGCTCAGCAGGTGTGGAGGAATGAATGATTAAATGGGCAATAGTGTCTCCAATAAGAGCAATCACAGTGGAGATGCTACCTTTTATTTAGCAAGGGTGTCAGGGAAGTCTGTCTGTCCCACACGTGTGCACGTGCCCACATATATCCTTCTGGTTTCTGGCATGATGGAAAGGACTTGGGGAACCTTTATAGCTTCTGGCATCATGGAAAGCACTTGAGGAGCAGTGAGACTCCTCAGAGGAGGGACGGGCAGTCGTCCGCACAGCACATGCACTCTGCACACAGCCTGGTGAGGAATTGCCACTGCAGGGACACATGTGCACTGGCTGCCACTGCACGCACAAGGACTCAGGTGTGGTGGGGCTGGGATACACTCATGAGACTACCAGAATTAACATTATTGACACTTGGGGACTTCTGGGTGTTTTAACCAGATTTAAAAAAAAAAAAAAACCTACTGATAAAGATGTTAACCAGACTGCCTAAGTAAAACAGAGCCTCTCGAAAGTGTTTCCATTTAGATAGACTTTACAAAATTACTGTAATGAACACGGAAGGACAGATCCCGCTAATCTGGTATTAATGCGCTGACTCTTGTTCTGTCTTGTTTCTGTGACTTCCTGTCTTAAAAAATGTGTGCCTCTAATGAGAACAGTCACTGAATATTGAGTGTTGGCCTATGTGGTCCCCATGAGTCATTGTCCACACACAGTCTTTGAAAGCAGGCTGAATTTGTAACGGTACCCAGCCTGTTTGTGGGAGTTGCTCAGTGGCTAGCTGCAGTTTTCATTTCTCGTCTGTAAAATGAGAACAAGCATTCTGCAACAGGGCTATTGTAAGGGTGAAAATAAGAGTGTATGTAGCAAGTGCTTAGTGAGTACAGCTTCTGTATTTCTGTTGTGGCAGCCTCCATGGTTTGGGGAAAGAAAGGTTTAGGGGGAACTTGGTCTAGACTCAAGTCACTCTGGTCATTATCTTTCTTCCTTACCCCTGGCTTCCACTGACCCTAAGGGATGAGTAAACAGCTTAAAGGAAGAAATAAGAGTGGGGGGCAAACGCAGTTCCTTAGAAGGAGAAAACAAGAGGGAAAGCAAGAATTATGGGGAGATAACATGAGGACCCCATTCAGTTAGTGCGAACAGGATACCAGTACAATTCTGGTGCCCAGCGCATAGCCTAAGGCTGTCATGAGCCACCTTGGAGGTGAGCCTCTGACTGTTAGGACTCCCAAAAGGATAGAGGTGAACAGGGTGGTGGGGTGCTGGTGGTTATGAAGTCCACTTTGTCTGAATTCTGTTTCTTCTCATGCCTCAACTTAATCCCATTATCAAAAACCCCATTTCTTTAAGCTTCCTCTGAGAGGATTTAATTAGCCACACATCTATGGACCTTGTTATAAAGCAGATCCACCTATGTGCAACATCACTATCAACTTCTCTGAAATTGGAGAAGCCCCCCACTGCAGCCGGAGTACATTTCTCTGTCCATGACGGCTCTGGGGCCTGTGAAACTGGACATGGTGCTGATGGTATCCACATTTCCCCCCACAAGATGCTCCCAAGGGACCATCTAGACTCAACTATTTGTAGTCTATAAGAAATAGTGCTGACAAGGGACTACGGTGATGGTGCATGGGTGAATTGGTGATGAGAATTTCACAAAGATGAGAAATATACTCTGTACAAAGTGAAAAATAATGTAAAATATATATAAAATTTAAAAAATAAATAAAGACTGCTGAATACAGTGACACTGGCTACCAGGACCTCACCATTTCCTCTCAAGCAGATATTATCTTTCCCATTAGTTCTGAGGAGTCAGGTATGGTTACCATGGCCTGTTGCCACCAGAGGCCTTAGCTAACATGGAAAGAAAGAAAGAGAGGGATAAAGAAAGAAGAACCAGACAGGCCTAACTGGGACTGAAACAGACAACAAAAATTAGAGAAAGCAAAGGAAGAAAATTAAACGTACATGAAGGGGAATGGCCCCCTGTGAGGTGTCTCCAGTGGTTTCCTTCCCACAGATGTTTACATGAGGCTGGACTGCTTATTGGCAACACTCAGAATCAAACTTTTTTGATCTGAAGGAAGGGAATATGGAGCTTGGTCCTTTTCCAGAGATCCAGAATATTAAAGGTAAGTCCCCATTTCTATCCCTCCACATCCCAGTCTCTGCTCATGAAAATTTATTATCTAAAAAGGAATATATGTGCCAGGTACATTCCTGGAAGAGGAAGTTTCGGGAGCCTTGGGTGGAAGGGAACAGAGAAGAGGATCTGGAAAGGATGATGGGGGAGAGCAGGCCATGCATGTACAGAGGGCTACCTCTGATGGGAGGAGAGGAAGCAATGGTCACAGAAAAGCCCTGTATGCCTGGGCAGGGTAGAGTCTCCTGGCTGTCCCAGGTGATAGAACTGAAAGGTCAGATAGGGACAGAGCATCACCTTTCTGTTTCTCTGGTAGAGGTCTTACTCATCTGAAAGCAGCCCTATGTCCACAGCTTGATAAATACATGATCTGGCTTCCCTAAGACTCTGAGCCTATCTCCTTCTGCTCTTGGTCTCTCCTATTCTGCCTCCCACTCGCACTCCTCCCCGCACCCACGCCTGCCCCCTAGTTCTTGACACCACAGAAAGCTCCTACCTCAGGGCCTTCCTATTGCCTCTATGAGGGATGCAGATCTCCGCTCAATTATCACCTTATCCAAGAGGCCTTCTCTGCCAAGAGTAGCTTCCTGCCAGATCACTCCCTGAGCATTTACCTGCTTTATGTTTTCTTCCTGTACTTATCATTGAGAATTTATTCTGTCTGCTTCCCCCCATGGGATGCAAGTTTTACAAGGACACAAATATTACTTTGTTTACTTCTGAACACTGCTTAGAATATAGCAAGGCTCATGAAATATTTGTTGAATGAATGTGTGAACCAAAAGTCATAACTATGCGTGCGTGTGTATGTGTGTACTATACGTGTGTGTGTGTATTTCTATCGATTGAACTATTTGGTGTTTAGGTTGGGCCATCACACAGGGGCAGGAGTAAGGGGTGGGGGGGGGTGGGAAATTGCAGCTGAGAAGCCTTGGTAAGAGTCGCCATGCTCTCTTAGAAAGATGCAATTTGTACCTCCATTCCAAGGTTGGCAGAACTGTAGCAGCCCGCCTCCAAAATGAGCCTAGTGCTCCCCAGCACCTGTTACTGACACCCTGCACCGCCCCCTCCCATCCTAGAAAGAACTAGCTTATGTAACTAACTGACAGTGTGACAATGGTGATGATGTATAACCCATAAACTTGGTCATTAAAGACACTGTGATTTCTGTCTTTCTCCTTCTGAGACTATCCTCTGTGATGAAACCCAGTTACCATGCTGAGAGGAGACTTCAATAAATGAAGGAGAGAGGTCAGCAGGAAGAACTGAGAGGAATGTGTGAGAAACCATCTTGGAAGCAAACTCTTCTGCCCCAGTCGAGCCTTCAGATGATGCAGCCCCTGCTGAAATCCTTACTATAACCTGCTGAGAGACCCCCCAAGTCAGAAGCACCCAGCTCATCTGCTCCTGAATTCCTGACCCCGAGAATCTATGTGAGATGATAAATGTCTGTTACTGTTTTAAATTACTACATCTTAGAGGATTTTTGTTTCACCATAATAGGTAAATACCACAAAGCAGATGACCTGGGGACAAACCATCCCAGGTCTGAGTCTGATGTGTGTATGACTAGGACTGTGTCTTTCACTGGTTACATGTGCAGTCCATTTGCCCTTCGGGAGTTAGTCAGCTGGCTCCAAATTTGATTCTGTAACTCTTAGTAGCCACAAATGCCACCTGTATCCTCAATAAACTTTATTTAGACACAAATAGACACAACAGAAAATACATACACAGATACAGATTTTTTTTTCTATATAGGATGAACAAACATCACATAGGGGATTTAAAAAGTTAGTGCATGGAATGTAAGAAAAGATTGCAAAGTTCCTTAATCACTCACACTTAAAACAGACACATATTTCAGAGGAAGACAGGGATATACCATCCCACAGCAGAATTCACAGTTGGTCTATAACAGTACACAGGTGTTAGGAAGGTAATCAAAGGAGTTAGGGCTTCAGTTACTCTTGATATGACAGAATTCTCACAACACTAGTAGGACTCTGTTTAAACAAAAGACAGAATCAAGGATTCCATACCCCCTGCACAGATGCTCTGTAAGCTGTCAGCTAGGGCATAAAGCAGCTCAGCAGTAATGCCATGTTAGCTTTCATCTTGTGGTCTGAAGGTCTGCATAACCTCTACCTTTGTGTCCACATCACAGAGAGTTTAGATAAACACATTGAGGACGTGGAAATCTCAACATGCACGCTGGCTTAGAAACCCACAGTACAGAACATTGACATCAGTTTTTAAAATGTGGCTTTAAAAAGAAAAAGGAATAATAGCCAAGAGGAGAATGAACACTTCGCATGTGCTGCCATATCCACTGGCAGTGTTTCCCGCCATGTGCCGGAGTCCCGCCCACAGGGACCATTGGCATCTGTGCCCTCTCCCTGCCATGGGTGAAGCTGGGTGGATGTCTCTTGGAAGTCTATTATTGCCCTCAAAATCACACCTGTGACCTCCTGATCACACCTGTCAGAAGCCACACTTGTCACCAGGACACGATGCAATGGAACCACCCAACTTACTCCTGTCCTGGATAAGTCTCTGGCCTCCATACCATCTTCACACCTCAGATCGGGGGGCCCTAGGCAACCTCTGTATTTTAGTAAAAAATGGTTTCCACTGTACCCTTCGTGTGTCCTCTTCCTAATGTGACAAATCCAGATGAGATGAAGTTATGGAGATCAGCTCCTCCACTTCGGTAAGCATCCTTCCCATAATGTCCTGCAAGAAGATGGGGCAGAATTACCTGGCGCATCTATGACACCAACAAGAAGACAATTGGATCTGTTTCGGCTCAACACCCGTGATGATGAACTTCATCTCAAATTAGTAGCTAAGTCGGATGGTAGAAGCAGTCAAGAGAAAATATACATTATTTTATATATTAAACATTATATATATTATATATACAATTGCTGTTCACCAGTATATATAATAAATAAATATAATATATAAATATATCTGTATATGAATATATGTGCAGACATATGCATGTATATGTGTGTACGTGTGTATAGTCATATACTCATATACACTCATATACATGTGTATGTAAAACTGCAACAAGGAAGAATCTCGGAAGGTTCTGTTGAGAGCAGAAAGGAGAAAAAGGAGACACACAGTTTGATTCTAGCATTTCTGACAAGAACATCAATCCATGTGGCCCATCCTTTTTTTCTTTTGTCCAGTTCTGTCCTTCTTCTTGCCTTGCTCATTTATTTTCTTTCTTTCCAAAGTATGCAGGCGTGGGTCTGCTTGGGGCTGCACTGTGTGTGTACGTTTATGAATCATCACATCCAATGGACCTGCAGCCTTATGGCTGAAAAACCCCACATCAGCTGAAGGTGACAAGAAGAACGGAGGTTGTAAAACACTGTAAAGATATTTATGCGCTTTTCTTTCTTGACTGTGCAATAAGATCTTGGCCCTCATCGGCCTAATACATCCTCAGGAAAAGACGGAGGGCAGCTTAGGACTTTTAAGAGAAGAAATTCAAAGAGAAAGAGATTCAATGTCCTGTTTCTGACATTTGAGATAGAATTTTACAACGTACTTGAAATAGAGGCATTGTCAGGGAAGAAAGACTCTCTAAATGCCATCCTAAGGTAAGTACATGTGAAATGGAGAAAAACCATTTTTTGTCATGTTGCCAAGAGCACATTAAAAACTATGCTTATAATTATAACAATGTGCAAGAACACCTGAGGATGCACTATTAAGTTTAAAAGTAGACAGAAAAATGCTACGTTAACAATGATCATAATGCTCTGCTGAGAAAAATCAAACCAATTCCCACATACAAAACAAAACAGACGGAGCCACTTCCTTTGGATAGCTGCAATAAGATCATCAAGTCTTAATTTTTCTCTCACTTTTCTATATTTTTAAAGGTTTTTTCCCTATAAGAAGTATGTAATTTTGGCAATTAATAAATTGGTGAAGTAAAATTTTAAAGGCACATTTATAGTAAAGATTAAAACAACCTAAATCACTTTTTTTCTTAATGGGGCACACTCTATGAGTAGGTCTCCAACTTGAGTGTATATCGGAATGATCCAGAAAGTTTTGAAAATACAGATGTAAGATACAACTCCAGAGACTGCGATCCTGTTGGTGAGGATGTGGGCATAGGTAAGGGTATTTTTAAAGGCTCTCTAGGGGATTTTAATATGCCACTGAGAATGAGAACGACTGCCCTAGAGTAAGTGAAGAAACAACCTATATTCTCTATATTTAGATGGGTTCCATGGACATTTGCAGGTGTTGGTACCACCTACGATTTAAGTTCTGAGTTCCCCAGTTTTACCTCTGGGTTCTAGCTGGTCCAGTTTCTTCCTTCTTCACTCAGATCAATGGTTCTCAAACCTGAGTGTGCACCAGAAAAACCAGGAGGCATGTTAAAACAGACTGTAGGGCTCCACTCCTAGAGGGTTTGAATCAGTAGATGTGGGGATGGGACATGATTTCGCATTTCTGTCATCTGGTAATGCTGCTGGATTCAAGGGTCCCACTCACAACCATTACCCTGGCAGCTCTGGAACATAGGAGAATCCCACCACTGTGTTCTTTATGCCCTCCACTGTGGGAAAAATACCTCCTTCCTTAGGGTACTCAACTTCCCACAAAGAACTCTTTTGCTGTAAAATACTGTGATCATAACCTGGTATTTTATAGGATCAAATTACTGGAGCTGAACTAAGTGACTTTTACCCATATCCTAAACCATATCACAGCTCCAGAAACTGGATTTCAGTCCCTAGATAAATGCATCTTCATCAGGGTGTGTGTGTGTGGGGGGGGGGGGGGGCGGCGTTTCNGGGGGGGGGGGGGGGGGGGGGGGGGGGGGGGGGGCGGCGTTTCTAAGGGGTGCATGGAGAGGTGCACTGCAAGTCCCAGGCTGAGTGGGGACCCTAGTCCGACACCAAGGTCACTTTCTACCTAACCCCCTTCTGAGCAACAGAAGAGTAAGAAAAGGAAGCAACAATTAAGAACTCTCATAAATTTAGGCCTCATTAATTCAGAATCTGTGATACAGCCTGCAGAATTTGGTTTATTTTTATGCTCCTTATAAATAAATTTTTTGATAAATCAATATAGAGGGAGGTGGAACATAAAAACAGTGCCTGTGCTACTTAGAAATCATTCTTATCTGTCAGCTAGAACAAGGTCCCTCAGGACTAAGTGTTGCCCTAGTGCTTTGGGTTATACTTGTTTGGAAAAGAACTGGAGTTTCTCAATCACTTACTAGGTACCAGAGGGACAGACATTAATTTTTTGACAGAATAGTGAATATTTTCTAGCATTATATAGTTTACTGAACTCTTTCATGTATATTATTTATTTCAAATCTTAATCACTAGCATATGATAAGTTGTTTATTATTACCATTTCTCCAGTGTATTGATGAGCAATCTAAGACCAAAAGCCTGAAGCTGGTTAGATGACTGACTCAGGGTTGGCATCCAGACTTGTTGATTCCAAAAACCAGGTGCATTCTGTCAGGCACACCCAGTTTCATTTACTACTCATAAGAAACCTATGTAAAAAGCCACTTCTCCAAGGTCATGAAGCTAGTGGTGGTAGATTTGTGTCCCAAACAGGTCTTTGGCCCCCTGTCTTGATGACTGGAGGAAGGGCATAGCCTTGGAGGTATAGCTGCAGAACAGAGAAGTGACAGGAAACAGGTCTACCTTTCTCCAATCCAGTTTTTCTGCAAGCCCCATCCTACCTATATCACCAGTGGTCTAAGCATTTGTAGTTGTGACTCTTCTTTGAGACTTTAGTAGGTTCCAAGAAATATGAAGTCACTGGTGATATCCAAAGTCATAGACAAGACAGCTCAACTGTGTGCAGCTTCAACTACTGAGTTTTGAGTTGGGAAAAGGAAACATGTCGGGGTGGGGGAGGTCAGGATCAATAACATTTAACAAGAATAAAGAATTCCATGTTCAAGTTATGTCTGGAACATGTTGAACTAAATGAAATGAAAATCAAGCCTAAGGTCAGGGCCATTGGGCCATTTCTCCAGGGAGTCTTTATATTTTGCCTTGGGACACTTTTTGGGAAAGTTGCCCATGAGGTTTTATTGGAGGAGGCACAACGGATGTTTCTGCTTTTATTGGTGCTGTGGACCTCAAACTTGAGTCCTCCAGGTACCTGGATGGCACACCGATTGCCAGGTTCTAGCTGACTTAGTAGGCTGAAGGTAAGACCTGATACTTTCCATTTCTAACAAGTTTCCAGAGGATGCTGATGCTGACCAAAAGTAAAGGGCCCCCACTTTATGAACCCCTGAGTAAGACAGAACTAGTGATGGGCCAGTTTTCAGCTGGGTCCAAGGTCAATGTTAGGCATTTAAGGTCTAGAATGATATAATTCTCTATGTCTTCAAAAGGAACAGTCTAGAATGAACAAGGCCAAAATGAAAACAAGAAAGGTTGGGAAAGCACAGTTCTAAACAGGTGGATGGACAATAAAAGAGGAAAGTCAATGCCTCTTTTTTGCTTTGGTGATGCACAGAGTTGATGCATGGATGGTATGAATGGGCATTATAGAATTCTTGAACCATTACACAAAGCAGCATTCTCTTCTCTGTTCTGCAGCTATGACTTCAAGGCAATGCTTGTCTTCTAACCATCAAGGCAGGAGGCCAAAAGTTTTATACAAACTTTGCCCAAATTATAATTCCAGGGAAATAGCCATCTATCCAGCAGAGCTACTCAGCAGAGGTAATTAGCAGGAGCCATGAGAGCATCCTTGTTAAGTAGCATCAGCATGCCCATGTCATAGACAGACAAACACACGGCCCCTGACCCTGTCACCCCCTACTGAAGCAAGCTATGCAGAACAGCATCTGGATGACTCCTCCCCTCCAGTCTGCTGCTACCCTCTCACTGTCACCACTGACCAGAAGTCAGGAGTCATAGGGACAGCACTGAGGCAAAACTGTCCTTGGGTAGGACACAGTAAGTCTCAAGGGAGAAGGCCAAGGCTGGGTTCCTTGAGTTATGCCCCGCTGGAGGCTCTAATAAAGAAGGAACTAGTGGGAAAGTTTCCTTTGTAAAAGAGATTCTCTAGAAGTATCAGATGTAAAAAATGAGTTAATATCTGAATAGTGATCTCAATAAGATTTAAGAGAATTTTGCATCTGTGAAATTTTGTCAATAGCCAGGGGAGATAAACAATTATTAGGAAAATCTGCCTGAGCTGCAAATACAGACAACAGAGTAGATACTGAAGTAAATCATTAAGTAAATTCCAGTGAGAAAGTTGAGTTAGGGAGAGACAAAGGGATGAAAATGAGATAAAAGAAGATAGAGAAGACCACTCTAAGAGTTACTATCTATTTAAAATAATATACCCAGATGAGAAACAAAAGTGGTAATTCAAAAGCAATAGTTAAAAGTTAATCGTTATTTGTGTGTGTCTGAGTAAATGGAAAATTTTAGATCAAAAGAAATAATCAAGCACCAGGCTATCAATTAGATGGGACCAACATCTAGATAAGACAGAGAATTGTCATTTAGAAAAATAAAAGTAGCTAAAGTCATCTTCATAAAACACTAAGCCTATATAAAATGAAGTAACCTTTTCAAGAATTTTGAAAATTTTGTTTCTGTAGAGACAGGACAGTATGCTGGCTGAAAAATATACATTCTGGAACTTTCCAATAAAATTCAAACCTTTCTATATATCTGTTTCCTTAAACATGAAAGTAGTGATAATTCCCATCTCCCAGTTCATTGAGAAGGTTAAATGAGTTTACATACATACATACATAGAAATACATGTGTACTGGGGTCTCCCTGGTTGCGTAAGGGGTTAAGTCGCAACACTAAAGCTATCCACAGCCACTGCAGCATGAGTTCGATCCCTGGGCAGGGAGGTGACCCACATGGCACAGCAGACCTCTCCTGTCCTGCTCGCTACTCCTCTCAACAGTGTGTTTCAGTCGATCCACCTGTTCTGCTCCCCATTCTGTCTCTGGTGAATCCTCTCACCCCCCACGTCTCTGGCCTGTAACCCAGTTCTTGTATGCATAGATAAATAAATCTTTTAAAAAAAAAGAAATACATGTATACATATAATCTATGGCATTCAGAGCAACACTACAGAACACAACTTAAGAGCTGCTGGTATTTTTCAGAAGAGATGTTTCCATTCCATTCCATTCATTTTCACTGAAAATAATGAAAGGAAAGAACAGAGCAAAAACTTCCTGGGGAAAAAAGCCAGACTTTTCACTAAATAGAGGCTGAAAATTGGGAAACACACACAAATAAACACAAAAATAACTTCAAAGAGGACAAAAGACCATAAACTTGTTAGAAAAGAATTATAGGAGAATATGTTAATGATCTCACCACAGGAAAGGACTTTTAAACAAGAAGCAAAGGCACAGACTAAAGAGGAAACAATTGAAAGTTTTAAACAGTGATACATCAAAAGTAATCATGAAACTACAAGTCAAAGAGTAGAAAGATGCATTTACATTAATATCTAGAACACATAAGTAACTTCAAGGTAATAGGAAAGCAAAACTCAACAGAAAAAAAAAAATAAGAAGAGATGAATAGGAAAGTCACAGAAGAAAAAACCCAATGGGCCAATACGCAGAGTGCTGTTCAGTCTCACTAGTAATCAGGGAAATGCAAATTAAAACCATAATGAGATATCATTCCACACCCAGTAGAGTAGCAAAAAATGAAAATGCCCGAGACTATCAACTATATAACCAGGAACAAGAAATCTTGCATGTTTCTGGTGGGAATGTAAATTGGTACAATCGTTTTGGAAAGAATTTTGGCAATGACTAATAAAGTTGAAGATGGACATATCAGAGAACTGGCAATTCCACTTTTAGGAGTCAAACCAAGATAAATCTTCACACAGGGACATGTTCGCACATGAGCTGATTCTTATAAAAAGAAAAGTGATAAACAGAGATAATCCCATTCAAGGTTACCTATTACAACAGTGCAAGGGAAATGAGCCAGAGTTCTGAGTATCAACGTGGATGATTCCCAGTTAAAATGTCTAGAGGATTACGCCAGCTGAAGAGAAACAGTATCACATCATAGAGAGAGAATTTTAAAACAAGCAACACAACACTCTATACCATTTAAGGATAGTTTACACGTAGTTATATACAAGGTCAAGGCAATGCAGAAAAATGATAGATGCTGACTTCAGGATAACAGATGTTTCTGAAGGTAGGGAGAGGACTATGACTGAGAAAGGGCATATAAAATACTTCTATATTTATTGCCTAGGCTGAGTAGTTGGGGACATGTTTGACTATTAAAAATTATTTTATAGCTAGCTATAGCTATCTATCTATAGAAGACATGTTTCCATTCCATAGATAGCTATAGATAGGCCTATAGAAGGGCTATCTATAGCTAGAACTAGCCATCTATAGAGATGGTAGATAAATGACAGATAGACAGACAGACAGATATAGATAGACAGATAGACAGATAGATAGATAGATAGATAGATAGATAGATAGATAGATAGATAGATAGATAGATAGATAGATAGATAGATAGATAGATAGATAGATAGAGACTTAGAGACTGCTGGTTATTTTGGGATTAAGAAACTGTTACCTAAGAATTTTACTCACTGCCAAATTATCTGCCAATAAAAAACGAGCCTCTAATTTTTAAGAAGTCAGAGACCAAAATGCCCACAAATCTTCAATGAGAGGAAGAAAAAGCTACCTGATGATAAAGACTATCAAGATGTAAAAACCACAGAATCTCTAAATCCCTGAATGTATTTACTTGTAATCTTCAAGTGGTACACAAATCCAAAAATTCATTAACAGACCAGTAAATTAGATTACACATTTTTAACATTTAACAAATTCTTTTTATTGTGAGAAATAAAGTTAAGTGATATTGGGTTGCCCTGGAAAATTTGGTATGCAAATAGGGCAATAAAAATACATTATTGTGAAGAAATAAAACCAAAAGTAGCTTCTGTGATAGGAGGAACAATTCTCCATCTTTACAGCCTACTTGAAATGCACAGCATGCCCTTGGAACAGACTGGGAGCTGAGCTCTGAAAACTGACAGAGAGCTCAAATGGCGCTCAGGCCCCCCTAAGAATCACATCTCTGCTAAACTTCTCTATGGAGGGAGAGGCCATGGACAAAGGTCAAAATACATGTTAAACCTGGGGAAATATTTTCAAACATGTGGGCAAACATAAGGACTTTTATGTTTACAAAAAGCTCAATCATTTCAATAATAATTTAAAAACTACTTGAAAATGCACAAGAAATACGAACAGGCTATTACCCTATCCAAAAAAGAGGAGAATTAAGAGGATGCAAATCAAAATACGAGGTGCCTTTAAAAAAACAAACAAAGAGGAAAATGGGAACACGAGGAACTGAGGTGATGGTGCACTGGTGAGATGGTGATGGGGAATACATGGGGATTACAATTAATGGCAAGTATATGTAAATTTTAAAATATTTTAATAAAAAAAAGGAAAAAAAGAATAAACTATCATTTAAAAATAAAAAAAATAAATAAAATATTTTAATAAAAAAAACAAAGAAAGTCTTTGATGATATGCAGTTACAGGGCAATGGTTCTCTGGTTGATGCTGGTGTGAGTGAACATTAATTAGTAGGGTCTGCTGAAAAATGTGCCTGTGACGACTCCTTCCACCTGAGGGTTTGAAGTACCAAAAGGCCCCCTATGTAGGGACTAGCTCTATGAGGCTCCCCTAATGTCTTTCCTGCCAGTAAGTGTATACCAACTTTGAACTGGTGGTGGGAATTTCACAGGGAAATTATACATTGTACAAATATGAAGGATGATGTAATGAATACACATTAAAAAAAGAATGTGTCTTTGAGTAAGTATTTGAATGCTAGTTTACCCTACATACATGCTCTCAATTTTTTCCATAATACATTAGCCAGGCTAGACAGTGAGGCATTCATTGCAATAGTCTCTGTCAATGGGGGACTGACTGAACTGGAATCCAGTTATAAGGTGGAATACTATGCGGTTGTTAAAAAGAATAAGGTAGAATTGTTCATGCTGATGTGGCTAGATCTCCAAGACACAGAAACTCAAATTGAAGAAAAACAAAACAAAACAAAACAAGGTATGGCGAGAACAAAGTTTCAGTATGATTCTTTTAAATAAATAACAACACACAGAGATAATATATAGAGACTTATTTCAGGTAGGACAATTTATATAAACAGGCTATTCTGAAAATAAGTACACAGGGCCTCCCTGGTTGGGCAAGGGGTTGAGTACCACACTGTGGGGCATCTGTAGCCACTGCAGTGGGAGTTCAATCCCCCACCAGGGAGGGAACCAACATGGCACAGCAGACTTCTCCTGCCTTGCCTACTGCTCTCCTCAGCAGTGTATTTCAGTAGTAGATCTGCCTGTTCTGCTCCCTACTCTGTCTCTCGTGAATCCTCTCACCCCCCACGTCTCTGGACTGTACCCCAGCTCTTGTATGCATAAATAAAACCTTTTTAAAAAATGAAAATAAGTACACACACAAGCTACTAAAATCTCCTTTGTTTTGGGGAGAGAATTAGGGATTAAGGGAGGGAAGAGTCTACCTTTGAGTTTTATTATATTTTTTACTGTTTGAATTTTCTAAATATGTATGTTTTTATTTTTAAACTTTTGGCAGAGTTTATCTGGGATTAAGAAGTGGGATCCTGGGCCATTTTTAGCATTCTTTGTATTTCTATATATGAACAAAACTCTAATAAATGTCATTTTATAAAAAGAAGTACAAGGGCTAGTGAGAGGGGCCACTTTTCCTTGTATAAATGACAAAGCATTTATCCAATGTAGATACTAATATCAGCCTTGCAGGAGGCTGGCAAGGATTAAATGAGAACCTGTATAAAGTGTTTCCACACCAAAAAACCCTCAATAAATGGGAGCTGCTATTCATATTAAGAATAGTCTTTCCTCTTTCCTATGTAAGGAATTCCCCAGTGTCCTCTGTCTCTGTGTGTGTCCTGAGCTGACCTAATCAGAAAGAATCAAAAGCAGAAGGAGCTGGAGAAAGCTTGGGCTTTGCTATGGGCCAGAGGGCTCTTCACTCCCCCGACTCCCCAGTCCCCAGGGCTCCTTCCAGTTCCCAAGAGCCTAGACCCATTGCTCTATGATGGGGAAGGAGCTGGGAGCCAGGAAGGCGTGCTTCTCCATGCTGTCACAAGAGCAAGACAGGTCTAATTGCAGATTGCACTGACAATGACTATGTACTACTTTACAAATCTCTAGAGAGCAGCTACTGGCAGTGCTTTGTTTTATGTGACAATTCTAGAGTTTGTTCACATGGATGCACAGGGGCTATTGCTCGAGTTTGCAGAGCTGCTGGCAAGTACTCTGGGCAACTCCAGCCCCCTCTGGGTCCTCCCTCTGCTGACTCTATAGCTGTGAGATCAGGGGATAGTCATCAGGTGTACAGCCCACCTGGTGAAGGCCATGTGCCCACAGCTGGGAGGCTCAGGTAAGCAATCCAGATTGTCACTGACAAAGAGCAGGTAACTCAGAACAGGTGAGTAGAGGTGTTCTCAAGGTACAGAGGTGGAGAGTTTTGAAAACTGAATCCTTGGCCCTTCACTTTCAGGATGGTGATTTCCTTCCAGCCTCTCATTTTGTTTAGAGAAAGTGGGAAATCACATCAGATACAGAAGAGTGAGGGTCACAAGCAGGGTGGGGTGGGAGGCAGAACCTAGAGAGACTGCTGATAGTATGGCAGTAGAGGACAAATCCTCCAGAAAGTAACTTGTAAACCAGCCACTTTCAATTCAAATTAAGCTCTCTTGGTTCACCAGTTTTGGGGTTTGGATTTTGAAAAACTGGCACTATTTGAAACCAAAGCAGACAAACAAACAAAAACACAAATATGCACTCTATGGCAGTCTCCTGCTGTGGCCAAGGGCACACTCTAGCTCAGTCTCGTCCATTGCAGTAGAACTCCACTGTGGTCTCTTGTATATCATATAGGCTTTGGGGAAAGTTCTGTTTTCTTTTTTTTTTTTTTTTAAGATTTATTTATTTATGCATACAAGCACTG
>JAGFMF010011456.1:6003727-6047712 GCA_019455555.1 Galemys pyrenaicus
TCCCCTCCCTGGCCGGCAGCAGGGATCGAACTCATGCTGCAGTGGCTGCGGTTTGCTTCATAGTGCGTTGCTTAACCCACTGCGCCACCACGGAGGCCCAAGTTCTGTTTTCTTTTAAGAAAACATTACTGGCTCATAAATAAAAGTTTGAAAACCACACCTTTGGTGCATCCTAATTATTCACCTAGGGAATGAGAGAGCCTTACTCTGTGGTAGCATTTCTCTTCAGAGATTTTAGACGGGCTAAACCCTTCTCCTCCTGCCATTGAAAGAGAACTGAAAGAACACTCAAAGTCACCTTGCTAGCCTCAGTGTTTACAGATGTGGAAGTTGACCTGAAAGGGAGAATGTAGAGTGGCAGTTCATGGAGGTGTTGACTGCTGCTGGGGTTAAAATCCCATCTTCCCAGATCAGAACTCCATGTCCCAGGCCCTCTGTGCTAGTCAGTGCAGAGGTGATTTCTATTTCAGGGGACCCCAGCGCACTATTTATTTTGCACTCAGATGTACTGGCTGTAATCCCCTTCGAAAGATGTCAGAGTCCAACCAAATTCCCCATGTTCACTGTGACCACCACTTCACTCTGGCTCATTCTGGAGAACAGGACCCTGCCCCTGAGGCCCGGGCAGAAGAGGCAAAGAAGGCTGTCTCTCTGTGTAGAAGGGCAGGCTCTTCTCTGGCCCCCAAATATCTTAGATTGGAGTACATCTCATGATAAATCGGGAAATCTATGGATTGGTCAGATGCCTGCCCTCTTGTTATCCCTGTTCAAACACAGTGAGTGGCTTAGCCCCTTAGCCCCTGGAGATGGGGACGGAGGGGAGGGGTGTGGGCGGAGTGGGAAGCAAGTGAAACCTGCTTTCTTCTCATTTTCAAAATTGTATTTTATTAAAATAACATTGGCTTAAAACATTGTATAGGTTTAAGGTGTGCTGCATTATAATTTGAATCGCTCTATACTATATACAGAATGACGGCCACCAAAAGTCTAGTTGCCATCCACCACCATACAATTGATCCCCTTTACCCAACTGACCAAGCCCCCTGAACTCTCCTCCTGGGTAATCACCATTTTATTCTTAAAATCTCAGAGTCTGTTGTGTTTTTTTGTTTTGTTTTGTTCATTCTTGACTTCTCATATTCTGCAAAAGTGCTGAGCTTCTTTTTAATGAGTATATCCAAATAAGTGGGGTCCACAGAAAGATGCCAAAAAATTCTACCATCTTATATTATTTCATCACATGTGATTAGAAGGAGATCTGGCAATGTTTTTTATTCTCTAGAGGAAAATATTAATACTATCTTCATTCTGCAGATGAGTAAACACTCTCAGAGGTTAAATAATTATATAAAGTCACAGAGCAATTAACTTATGATTGAGGAAAAAACCTAAATCCTCTATCCCTAAGTGGGGGTTCCTTCCATCCTGCAATCCTTCCAGGAAAGTCAAACCTGATACATCAAATGACACAGATGTGTTTTAGTAATGAACAGGTGGTAAGCTTCCAAAACCATAAATCATTCTGGTTCTGACATCAGCTTTGTGGCTCAGAACAAACCAATTACCCCTTTGAAACCTCAGTTGCCCTCACCTACAAAATGGGATTTGTGTTTGTTTTATATGAAGACCATGAATGTGAAATTAAATGCAAGCGCTCTTATAAAGAACACAACCCTAAATGGGGAAAGCAATAATAATTACTATTAGAGAAGCAAACCTCTTCTAGAGTACTGGATATTTTAAAATACTCCAGGGAGAAAGAAAAAGAAGAGTGTTAGGTTCAAAATTATTCAAAGGTCCAGGAAGTTATTCCATGCTCTCTCCTCTCCTCACTATTTCTAAGAGAGCTCCGAGACTGATAATAGCATTGTCTTGAGATAGTTTAGAGCACTCTCTTCAGTTCTTGCCAACATACTCAGACAAGAAAATCCTTAAGCTCTAGTGGGAGAAACACTCAAATCCAGCTCCTCTCACTCAAAAGGAAGGCGCTGATCTCCACACCAGCCTGAGCAGTGTCTTCTCTGATTCTTGGGCCCCTTTGGGCTCCAGAGACACTGAGGAATTTGATGCTTGTGTCAGTTGCACCACGTACTTGCTTCTGGAAACAGACTTTGGCTTAAAGTACCCAAGAGTCTTGTTCTGTGTCACCCCCAATGGTCTGGCTCATACAGGCTTCTAGTGGTATTTTATGCCACCTTCTGATGCTGGTTCATATCAGAGACTTGAAATTAATCAAAGCTCAGGAGCTAATGGAACTATAAACACTCTGGGGGGGTGGCCCTGGTAGGCAGTGACTCAGGGACCCCCCCCCTTCAAAAACAACTATGAGCGACCTTTCTGATTAAGATGGCGTCACCTAATAAATTGGAGAGGGAAGACTTTTTTGCATATTTTATCTCCCCTGGGCAAGGTGATTTAATTTGTGAACTACACCCATCTCTGAGAAGTTATCCATGAAAGTAGTTTCATATTCAAATTTGGGGCATTTTTACCATGATCTGGGTTAAATTTTGGTATTATGTTGAATTACAGAGCTTGGGAAAATGTGTGATGAGAAACCAGAATAAGTGAATGTTTGGCATATGGCGTAGTGCGGCCTTCACGTTTAAGGAGTTAATGTCACATGGAGACTCTGTTCTTCTTGGGAACAAAACAAGATTTCCCAGCCTGGGTTCCAAGAAGAGGCATAAGGGGGTCTTTGGCTGTTTCATGTGGGATGAAGAGAGGGGGTAGCTAACTCAGTGGGAGCATGATAAGCTTTTATCAATCTCCAGTCTCCTCTTGTCTGATTGGGGGTGAGGGCAGCACACCCTTTTTAAAAGGACAGAGAAATGGGGAGAACCGTATGTCAAAAATCATCCTGAGACACTTTCCGCCACATTCCAGATCTTGGGGCTCCAAGCCATTTTTAGTGTCACATCCATTCCTTTGGTGGGGAGTTGACACAAGTGACAGAGGAGATACTCTGCACCTCTCTATCTGCCCATGCTTTTCTCCCTGCTCTGGTGAATTTATAGTACATCCATGCACCAGCCTATAGTCTCCTCACAGGGGAGTACAATCTGCTTCTCCATCTACTCCTGTTGTATGTGCACCCCTGTCAGGGCTGCTCTGGTTCCGCTCCTTCCTGCTGCTCTAAGATATGTCATCTTCTTCCAGAGGGAAGTGAGGCGGAGATGACCCTCTTCAAATGGCCTGAGTACCTTCCCTGCAGCCCAAGACTGGATTTTGAAGTGGAGGTGGCAGCGCTTTCTTTCGGCCTCTGTGAACTGCGTGACAGGGCTCATGACCTCTGGTGAGTCTAGCCAGGGAGAGGCAGCATAACCATCCACTCTTCTCCATCTCCTGCCACTTCCTCCTCAAAGCCACCAGCACGTCCCATGACATCACCTGCCTGATCACTCAACTCTTCATCTACTACCGTCTATTCTCTACATGGCATAATTCAAAGTTCATCTCCTAAATATAGACATCTCCTAAATATAGACATCATGCTATGCTCTTCTTAAATCTTATAAGACTTCATTATATGCTTAAAATAAAAACAAAATAATCTGCAAGATGCTACACGCCATGGCCCTACCTGCTTCCTTCCACTATATCACTTTCCCTTGGCTCACTGAAGTCACCGGGGATCCTTCCTGTTCCTCAAAGATGCCCAGCTCATGACTTTCTCATAACCTTTGAACTTGCAGTTCCCTCAACTTGGCACACTCTAACCTCAGATCTTTGCAAGGAGGGAATCTATTCTTACTCAACCAGTATTCTGGTCCCCTAACTGCTCATATTTAATTAGATTTACAATCCAAAGGCCATCATCAGAGCTGCAAGAGAAGTTAGAGATCATCAATATGTACTCCCACACTAGAAAAATGACTTGGAAAGAGCAAGTGAGTTGTAGGACTCGGAGGGCTCATAAAGAGCAAGATTAGTCTAAATCAACATGCTACCTCCAAGTCTAGCTGATGTTTTCCTTTACACAGCACAGTTCAGAGAGATCCTCTTTGCCCTTCTTCTCCAAGAAAAACTATTCACAGAAATGTAAGAAGTGATTCTGGGAGAGCTGACCTTCTGATAAAGAACAGCCCAGCAGAATACCTCCTGGGGCTGGCCAGGAAGGAGAAGGGATTTTCAGGGCAGACTCCCAAAGTCTTCAGAGACTGAAAATCTGATTCTAATAAAGTCAAGACATCTGTGCCTGTTCACTCCAGATGAGCAAAGCGGGAAAATAGTCCAAAAGAAAGTGGGGTGTACACATCAGGATGCAGAGAATATTCATCTCAGCAGCTGGCCCAAGACATTTATTACACTAATAAACTCAGTGCAACAGTTGACAAGGGGTTTAAGGCTCGGAACTCCTTCTAAAGAAGTGATTTAAGTAAGAAGAACTGTTTTCACCAAAAGGTGAAGTCAGGTTAAACCCAGAAGACATGTGATAAATCTCTAGATTTAGAAGACCTCTGTCCAAGGGGAAGGCCAAATATTAGTAAAATGGTAACCACTTCTAATGTGGCACTTGATTATATGCTCTATATAAAATCCCACTTAATGGAATCTTTGAAACAACCTCACAAAGGATGCATTCATTATCCCCATATGGCACATAAGACATATAAAATCTTCCTCATTTGAAATAATTTGTCCCAAACCATACAGCTAGTAGGTAAGAGTTGAGCAAAACATTGTTTTAATGCCAAAGCCTGTGGTCTTTTAGCAGTATCAGGTGCCACGATAGAGATATACTGCAAGAAAGTGAAATTAGCGGGAATATTAGAGAAGGGCATTGAGGTCATGCTTAAAAGAACTTGGCCCAGGGAATATGGACTCAGGGATCAAAAATTTGAGCTACACAGAGAAGTGGAAAGAATAATATGTTTAAGAGCTCCTAAGCCTGGGCTTGACGAAACTCTCAGCAAACCCCTTGGTGATGATGAGATTTAGCTTACAGTCTGCTCTATCCATGAAAAGACGGCCTGAATCCGTGGGCTGGGACTTGAGGGCCTCTCTGAGTACCCATGGCACTTGCTGTGCTCTTCACAGTCTGCTCCCATTTCACTTCCCTGATGGCTGATCAAGTCCAGTTTCACTTGCTGCACAATCAGGAACGGGGACCTTCATCACCACCCCGCAGCCAGCTCAACACCTGGCACCTGGATTAACTAATAAACAAATGCCAGTTTGTGGGCCCACATTCTAATCACTTGACAGTCTAGGTCATGGAACATCATGATTTATTTACATGTAGACAAGGGCTGAGTGATTATTAATAGTCGCTGGGTCACAGTGATAGAGTGAACAAAACCTCCAACTGTTTTTATCTCCAGGTAGATGCCGCCTTCCTTGTGTACCCACACAATTGTGACATCTTTTTAACTCCTTTTAGTTCAAGTCCATAGACATGGACTTAAACACAACATTCACTTACTTATTCACTCAATAGGGTGCTGGCTGTTATTAACTATGTACTTCCCAAGTTGGTCGGGTAATCAGGTAGACCCAGCTTGGGGTGTGAAATCTTATAACAACAAAACCCTCTACATTAAATTCAATTTATTGTTTTAAAATAGATGAAAATAGGATGTACAATATATCTTATGAAAATATAAATCCCCCTCAAACTAATTCATGGTTTTTGATAAATTCTAATGAAAATCATACAGATGCGAACTACACAGCTGACAAATTGAGTCTAAAGCAGTCTATCTGGAAAGAATAAATGTAAAAGTAATTTGGGGGAAAAACATGCAATGAAAGAGAACTTATCCAGGTATTACATATTGCAAAACTATAATTGTTAAAATAGTATGGTAGTGCCGTAGCAATATATCAATGGAATAAAATGGAAATCTCAGGAGAAAGATCCTAGTAAACTTGCAGAATATGATAAAGATGGCACCCAAATCAGAGGAGAAAAGAAATGCTGAAGAAAGTATGGGTTATTGATTTGATAAAAACAAGAATGATATCTACAGTATCTCTTCACACACACTACTGTCCATATGCCCTTTTGGAAGTGCCTCCATTTTTCTTATTAGTTATATTTGACATCATTTGTAGTCCCCAGGGAGTACCCACCATCATTCCACCCGTGCACCATCACCTCAGTCCCTTGTGCACCCTCTGGCCTCTTCCCCGTCTTTGCCCTTCCACCATCCGCTCCCCTTCCCATGGTCCCTTTGGTTTATCCTGGCTTTTTGGTCTTGTTGAGTTTTTTTGTTTACTTTTGGTTATAATTGCCCAATTCCTTGAGCTTATTCTTTATTGTTGTTGTTGTTCTTTCATATTCCTCCTAATAGTGAAGCCATCCGATATTTTTCTCTTGCCACCATTTTTCTTATAAAAGAGTGGTACTAGAAAGTTTTGTTGTTATTCCACGAGACCTTTCATTTCCTGGCCAGAACTAATTGAGCAAGAAAAAAAAAAAAAACCCAAAAAACTGACACAACCCACTGAACTGAGTCAGTCAGAAGTTTGATCTCAAAGTTATAAGCTACAAGGCTAAGAGGCTGAGATACTCTCATCAGTGTTGGACTATAAAGTCATATAGAATTGGAGCTGAATTCGTGATCAAGATACCTCAAAGCCACATGCAGCCTGATAATCCTGTTCCCTCCCCAATGAAGTACAGGCACAGGGACCTAGTCCAGACAGATGCTGCAAAGACAGACTTCCCGCCCAGTGCCCAGGAGACCAACGGCTTCTGGACCATAAGAGGTCCTGTATTGTTAAGTAAGCCCCAAAAATGAGATCATAAATAAAGTAGAAGACACCTGTGAATCTTTCCTAAATTTTGGCTGAACAAAACATGCCTAAACATAAGAGCAGAGAGGAAGCACAACAAAAAAGTTTAGAATTTCTATGTCAAAAATCACCATGAATGTACATTTATCCTCATAGCAGCATTATTCACAAGAACTGAAACAACACAAGAGCCCATTGATGAATGAAAGGATAAATATGTGTAATTATTTCAGAAAATGGAATATTATTCAGCCTTAAAAAGGGTGAAATTCTGATACATGCTACAAATCCTGAGTACATTATGCTGAGTCAATAAGCCAGTCACAAGAAAGAAACTGTATGGTTTCACTTCTGTGAAGTACATAGAATAGTCAAATTCATGGAGACAGAAGGTAGAACAGTGGTTGGTGGCCAGGGGCTAGGAAGAGGAGCAAATAAAGAGTTGCTGATTAATGGTTATAGTGTTTCAGTTTTGCAATATGAGTAAGTTCTGGAGATAAGTGGTGGTGATGGTAGCACAGAATTTTGAATATTCTACTATACTGTACACATAAAATGATTAAAATGGTAAATTTTATGTTATTTGTATTTAACCACAATTTTAAAAAATAAAAAACAATTGAAATATTTAATGTATAAAAAAGTCCTCACAAATAAAGAGGTGGACTTTCTTAGGGGTAAAATAGGCTATAGACATGAACAGCTCTTTGAACAGGTAATTCAGAGAAGAAATAAAATGGGACAGTAGCGCTTTAGGGCAAGATAGTGATGTATAATAAGAGTCTTAAACATGCACACCTTTTGACTTAGTAATTCCACTTAGAGCAATCTATCTAGGGGAAATAATTACAGACATAGCAGAGATTTATGTACAATGATTATCATCACAGTATTATTTATAATAGTGTAAAACTAGAATCAAGCTAAATGTGATCAGCAGGGGAAAGCCTGAATAAATTAAGTTACCTCCAAAGCCTGGCTGTCATGCAGTCATTCCGGGCTATCTTTTAAAAAATATTTTAATACCATGGAAAATTCTCATGAAATGCCATTAAGTGAATAAAAATGTATAATTAATATATAATTTAATTACATCTTCGTACAAAGAAAGGCGAACAGGCCAGAGGATAGATCAGTTGTTCTCAAGGAAGGGGATCATTATGATTATGAGTAATTTGTTCTATTATTTGTATTTTTTAAAGATTTATGTATGCATACAAGCACTGGGGTATAGGCAAGAGGTAGAGGGGGTGAGAGGAGTCACTGGAGACAAAGTGGGATCACAGCAAACAGATGTACAAGAAATAGTCTGTATTAGAAATAGGAAACATTTTGATGGGAGAAAGTTGCTAAGAAATTGAGAAAAAATCAACCCAAAACTCATAATGCAAATGAGATAGGCATCACACACCTCACCCTACCAATCTCCAAATCTGTGTAGCCTCCCTGATTCTTTCTGCCTCCCCTTTTCAGGGCACAGCAGAGACACAGGGGGATCCCTCACCTTCAGGTTTCTTTCCAGTCCTCACCTTCTGAAGCCTGAAGAAGCCAGCAAGGCCCTTCTTTGGGTAATGCACAGATTGCTTCTCTTGAGTAGCTCTCAGAGGAAAGGAAAACTATTGACATCAGCCCCCAACCTGCCCAGCAGGGACTTGGCTGTGCAACTTCAAGGGGACAGCTCAGGAGCTTGGGACCAGGAGTCGACAGCTGCCTTGCTGCGCTCCTTCAATGAACAGGAGGGATGCGTCGTTACTGGCAGCTCTCCAAGGTGGTCTCCACCCAGAGGCATTAGAGTCAGCAGGGGCCCAACAGATGGACACAGACCCCACAGCTGTCAGCCAAAGGGAAGAGGCCTCCCGAGATTCTCTTCATTTAGGGGAAATTAGCCATCAACACCCTCATCTCCTCGGGTGTGAACTTTAAATAAGATGTTCCAGCAAAAGTGGGTAGAGAAAGCTATTTTTCTGTGACTGGGAAGAGAATAATTGTTTGCCTCTACTAAACGGCAGCTCTGGGAGTTGGCTTCATGCATGTGAGACAGACCAAGGAGGGGAGCCTGGAGGAGATGGGCTGGAAACAGCTGCCTGCACACAGAATGATGGGGTTGGGGTTTGAGTTGCCTGGCAGCACTACTTCTAACTTACTTGATATGGGTTGCCAGATAAGCGCTTGAGGTTCTGAGAGCCCACACTGGGCGGAGTTTGCACCAACAGCAAAGATGGGGAATTGTTGAGGGCCTGTTGATGAAGCCAGTCTTTGCAGTGTGTGAGCCAGCTGGTTCCTGGTCCCATGCCCAGTCAGAGCCCCAGAGAGTGAAGCAGCATCTGCACTCCCCACCCTCACCAGGAATGGCTAGAGCTCTGAGAAACTGCTTTGGTCAACAAAGCTCCTTATTCGGAGGTGCTGGGGGTGTCTCCTAATGTGATTTGGTGAGAGATAGTCTCCCTAAGAAAAAGTCAGGAAAAGGATAGGGTTGGGAAAGCTTAGACTGATGGTTGGAGGGGTAAAGGAGACCAGTATAAGTCCCTAAACCTCTAGACTGAAATCCTGGAGGGTGGGGCCCAGGCCTGGCAAATAGGCACTCAGCAAATAGGAATTCCCCTTCCACCCTCCCCCCCTTCTATTGGACCTATGATCACCTTAAAAGGGAAGAATATCATCATGCCCATTTGACCAGAAAGGAATCAGTTTCAGAGAGGTTAAGCAGACACCCAAGGTCACCTAGCTATTGAATAAAGAAGCTTCAAAGGCATCACCCTAAAATTAATTCAGATACTGGTCATGGTGTAGTCATGAGTTTGCTCAAGAATGTAAAGGCGATGCAGGGTGAAAGTGCGTGTGTGTAGCTTTCTTCCTAAGTTTTAGGCAGACAGGTAAGTCTGAGGCTGTGTCCAGCGTGCCTGCCAGGAATGGGGCAAAGCAGGGGTTTGAAGTCAGAGTGCTCAGGGACTACCCATGGCTTCAGAAGACTAAGAAGGGAGAGTGGGTATGGGACAGGAGTATAACCCACCTCATTTTCCATGTTGGAAAAAATGGGTCCACTTTGAAAGAAATAGTACAGATCAGCTAAGAGAAGCACACATCTAAATTTGCGGGTTTGGTGGGCTCTGACTTGGAGGAAGGCCTTCTCAGGAAAACAAACACGCCCAACCGAGTTCTTTTGGGTTTCACAACAGCCTTTGGTCTGTCTTCTTACCACATTTTGGGTACAGGGACCTAGAATAAAATAGTCTCAATCACCTCCCTGGGGAGATTTAGGTCCACAGTTTAGGGTTTTCCATATACCTCCTGTAATTACTTGCATTTCATAGGAGTCCCTATTTAGGGGCTGTGTGTAGAGCTAAGTATCTTTTCATTTTGCTTTGGATCACAACCCTAGTTGGCTTCCAAATAAAGCTGGCTGTTAGGACTTCTAAACAAAGTTCATGATTAAACATAGTCACATCTGAAAGGCTCAGAGGCATAGACTGGGAAGAAAGAGAGCCTTCAGCCACATTTCATTTGAAAATGCCTATTCTGTTTCCGGAGGGAAGAAACAAATGAGGAAATCACTGTGTGAGTAGCGGGGAGGCACATGCCCACAAACAAGGCTCAGACCATCTGGTCCCATTAGCTACTGTGCCCTCTGAACCACACCCGCGGACTGAGACACAGCTGCCTTGGCTGATGTGAGCAGTTCCAGGCCTCTCAATCTCCCTATGCCCAAGGATTCTGGTGTGACATTGGAGGCTTTACCCACACAGTGGAGGTGCACTTCGTTTATTTACTCCTCTCTGCCTTATGGCCTCCCACCAACTGAGAATGTAGTGGGGGGATACTGAATAGGGTTCTATGGTGAATGTCATTTCTGAGATGAGAAGGAGGGGTGCTGGGAGGATGTGTGCTGCCACCCAGGCTGTCGCCTAGGCAGTGGGAGGGTGTGCGGGAGGAGCAAGGCCAGCCAGCAGCGTGAATTCCTCGACACAAAATGCAGTCCTTGGAGCAGCAGCATCTGTATCATCTGTGAGTCTGTTGGCAGCAGAATTTCCAGGCTGACCGAATCAGAGTCTGCCTTGGCACAAGTTCTCAGGTGATTCTCATGCACCTTAAAATTTGAGAAGCAGTAGTGTAGAACAATAGTTAGATTAGATGAGATTGTTGCCCTTTTAGGAGATACTTGTCCACTTACAGAGATATTTGTCAATGTCACTTGTGATGACACTGAAAAAATTTGTTATTTTTAGCCATATAAACTTGGAAGGGGGGATGCCCTGGGAAGAGGCCAGAGATGTTGACACGTATCTGACAATGGACAAGAGCAGTCTCCCAGCAACAAAGAATTATCCAGTCTCCACTGCCAACGGTGCTGAAAAAAGCCATCTCTCTGGAGTAAAGGCTAAACTACATGGAAATCTGTCCCTGTCTTCCTCATAGTTCACCTGAAACTATTATTCAAACAGAATTTATACAACATGCAGAGGTCAACTCTAAAAAACAGATGCCTCCGCCTAGCATTTGCTCCCAGAAGGCAGGAATGATACATTACAATGCAACATTAAAATAAAAATTATGAAGAAATAAATCATATCCCTTCCATTCCTCAAGTGTTTATCTTTTCTTCAAGTTTATCACAGTGCCCTTGAAGTATACCTGTGACTGTGCCAAGATCTCTGTGACTGTGGGCAGACCTGTTGCATGGTTTTTCCTAGAGTTGATGGTTTTAACTCTGCAGCTTCAGCTCGATTCCCAGCCAGGGAGCTAACTCACTATACAGTGCAGCAGACCTCTCCTGTCTACTGGAGATAGACTGGAGGTAGACTGCCTTAAACTCAATTTATACAGCATCTCAGTCTGGTCCTATTTTCCTTACTTGTTGGTTCAAGTGACACAAATATCTTAAGTCTTGAAGCCAGTTTTCTGCCACAAGCAATGAGGACCCTGTAGAGTAAATGGAAAAGTAATCAGGCTTTTCTGCCCTCCCACCATTGGTGTGATGATGGACACCTAAGGTCCTGCACGCTAGCCTAAGTTTATGGGCATGTGCAAGTGGGTGCACATTGGCTGAGACAGGGGCACGTAAGGTCGGCATCACAAGAATGCCAGCAGAGAGGAGAGCAAGCAGAGAGAAAGAAAAAAGGCAGAAGAAAGACACAGAAAGAGGAGAGAAGAAGCTAGAGAGCCCAGAGAGTGAAGATGTGCCGGGGGCTAGGAGGCCTGCCAGCCTCTTGGCTCCCCGGCCCCCGTCTGCTGTGTACCTGATCACCTCTAATAATAACAGCCTGAAAAAGCCACCGAGGGCTCCAGGACTCCTCCTTGACCCGTCTGCTCAGAATCATCGAGAACCTGCCTCATGCCTTCCTGGCACTACAGACCCTTTCCAAGGTCAGATTCTGGAGCAATCACCCAAGATCCTCATTAGCTGTATGACTGGTCATCAAGTTCCATTGATTTTTTTCTTCTTATGTTTCACTCCTATCTCCTCCTCCCTAACTTCATTTAATTTATTGACCATTAAAATATGCTTACTGATTTCCTCCTTTAGTCTCACCCTCTCTTTATTCAAGCACCATAGAGTGACTAAGGTATCTTTCTAGCACTTGAATCTGGTCATGCCATTCCCCATTCCCTTGCCCAAGAGTTTTTTTTAAAAGATTTATTTATTTACTTAGCAGAGGAACTGGGGTACAGGCCAGAGTTGCGGGAATGAGAGGATTCACCAGAAAGAGATTTGGGGGCAGAACAGACAGATGGACTGAAATACACTGCTGAGGGGAGCAGCCAGTGAGACTGGAGAGGTCTGCTGCACTATATTGTGAGTTAGCTCCCTGGCCAGGAATCAAACTCGGGCCATAGTGGTGACACTACTGAGACTAGGCCACCAGGGAGGCCCCCAAGAGTCTTAATAGTTCCTGCACTAACTAAAGGTTAAATGCTAAACTCTAGTAATGCATAAAACATTACCCTGTTTTCATCTCTGTCATGCTCATCTTTAAACATGCAACTGTCAAAAATCCTATGCAGTTGTTTAAAAACAATTATCTTGGGTATCTGTGCATATTGTTAAATGATTTTTCTTTTCCTTGGACACCTAGCTCTGAAACTACCTACTTACAAAATTCTAGGCAGACTTCAAATTCCAGCTCAAGCATTACCTCCTCTGTGAAACCTAACTTGCTTCTTCCAATAAATACAGTTCTATCTCTTTTATCATTTCTTAATCATGTCTTCATTAAAGCAGTGATCACATTATAGTCATTTTGTTTGCATATCTCTATTTCCATTAGCCCCTGAGCTCTGTGAGGACAAGAAACATGTTCATTATCCTTTGCATCTCCATCTGCTCATATAGGTGCTAATAGAGACTATTAGCTCAAGGGATACTTGTTGAATGAAGAAAACATTTTAGGAAGATGAGATAATCAATATCAATATGGAAGAGGGGCACTAAAGAAGTGTATTTTATACTCACAGAACAAAGTCATGTCAAAGGTCCACATAGTCCAAGAAATCAATAATGACCTGTAAGTTTTTGAATCTGAAATGGTGGCACCATTTGGGGGTGGAAGGGTAGACACAGAAAGTCAGAAAGAGACATGTTTATAGTGAAAGATGGCTTTAAGCTTTTAATGGAATATTTTATAGGAAAACAGTCATCTGAAAGTTAGAAATGTAAGGACAGAGCAGAGGCAAGAAGTCAGAACTCAAGAAGGTAATATGAGAAGACCCTGCTGGAAGTAAAAGTGAGACCCCTGAGAATAGAATATATTCATAAGGGAAAGAGGAAAGAAGAGCTCGGAAATGTTAAAAAAGAAAAAAAAAACTTTGTGAAAATGTAATTTTAGATGATGGGACAAAGAGAAATCCCAGGAT
Organism: Galemys pyrenaicus; assembly: GCA_019455555.1. Classification (NCBI taxonomy): domain Eukaryota; kingdom Metazoa; phylum Chordata; class Mammalia; order Eulipotyphla; family Talpidae; genus Galemys; species Galemys pyrenaicus. The sequence goes on from JAGFMF010011456.1 coordinate 6,017,318, forward strand.
CTGTGGAAAAGACAGGCAAATATGGAGATAGTGTTCATGCTGGGAAATCAAAGGGAGGAAAGCTCTCCAACGTGAAGTTAGTTCATAGCTTCAAACATAGAAGAACTAATCAATGAGGCACTAAGGAAAAGGCAATAGGTTTAGTAGCTAGGTGACCACTAGTCCTTAAAAGCTGGGTAGTTTCAGAGACAGAAATATTACATCAGTGGTTTCAGAGGACTGTAAAATGAGGAAAACAGCAGGGTGGGGCTGATGGAGGCAGATATCGCCATTTGAGTTTTTGGAGCGGGTAAGGTTGAGCAGGGTCACTGCCGATTTAGGGCTGCTGAAGATGGAGAGATTAAGTGATGAAGAAACTAGAGTACTGATGTTCCAAAGATGGAGCAAAACAAGAGCTGTCTTCCTGGGCTGAATTGACTGAGCTGGTACATGTAGTAAAGGGAGGTTCGGAAGAACAGGATGTGTTGGGACAAGTCTGAAAAGTGGTTCCTGCAGCTCCTTCCTCTACTGGAAGCAGAATGATCTTTATAAAGAGCAATTCTCATTGTTTTCTCTCTCCCAACTGCTACCAACTAATTTTCCCTTGACAATAAATTCCAAATGCCTATTATTATTTGCATGTGATGTTGTATTTCTGTATTTTGATAAATATTGACAACTGGAGAAGTGAGGAGTTCTTATCCACTTGACCTATCCACACTGCTCATAGTTTTTAAATTCTGATCAGGTCTTGCTCTAACCTCTATGGTTGCCAAACTGAAGGGCACTGATCCTATGTCTCAACTTCCATATGACAGCCCCCAGCCTCCATTCCACCAATTATTTTCATATTCTTCCTTCTTGACATGTGGCAACCAGAGCCACACAGAGCTTTTCAGCTGTCAGTGAATAATAGTTACAAAGAAAGAACGTCATTTTCTATAGCTTCAGTAAGTCATTCATTACCACATTGGGGAGCAAAGGACATGCCAAAGAAACATTCAGTTAGGTAAGCAAAGTATGCTTTGATATTTTCCTTTGGGCCCTCTTGGGCCCTACAGGACTCCAATAATATCTGTGAAGAGAAGGTCCAATGCAACAAACTTCAATATCTTCCATTTCATCCTTTTATCTATCTACATGCTTCATCGTTGCCTTCTGCTTCAAATCTATTGCTACGAAATTTAATTTGAATAATCTTTCTTCTTTTTTTCTCTTCCCCTTCTAACTATATTCCAAGCTTTTTTTCGATCAATCATCAGACTTTGCAGATAGCCAAAGACTCCTGACAGCTAGAACACTGCTGAAGCCATCTTAGGCACTGGTAAATCACTGGATCTTTGTAAACAAAATAGTTGTCTTTGGCAGTAAGACCTGATCATCCCCCCTAGGATATCCAACTCAAATCCAGGGTGCACAGTCACTGGCATTAATAGTTTCCTTCCTAAGTGTTGATGCATAAAATCCATACTGAAATAGCTCTATTGTTACATGTAGGTGGGAGAGAACAGCCCTACTTAAATAACTAGGTGCCGGCAGGCATAAAACACAATGCAAACCACCGTGTTCTGGTGGACTTATTCCAAGGCTAACTTTGAACTCAAGAAATTGGAGAGGTGATAACCTGAGAAGATACAACTTTGAGTCACAAGTTGATGACTCTAAATCACAAACTAATATGGGCAAAATAATAAAGGCAGGTGATCAGCTAAGGCACGGTTCTATTGATGAAGCATGACACAAAGACATGATGGGGGAATCAAATGGTAAATTTCCGATGGGACTCTCAGAAAAATCATCATGACCCACTAAGGTGTTATACTGCTTTGTATGGCACTGACAAATGCAACTAACTGACAAGGTATTTCCCAGAGGCATAACATTAAAGCATTCCAGGCCATACGTGACCTTCAGCTGTTTTGGGCCACAACAACACAAAGCCTGGAGGGGGTGCTTCGGCTTAAGTACCTGTGTGTACACCTAAGTATGCTTGCCCTGACCCCCCAGTGAAAGCAGAGCCAGGTAACAAAGAGGAGCAAAAAAATGGCCAAATTTCGTAATTCCAGTTTTGATATTTGTTCCTATTTGTGCAACTCTTCATCAGTGTGAAGATTAAGTTCTTCACAAAATAATTATGAGGTTTAGGAATAAGTAATCTTGATATAGACATGAAATATAGATTCCACTTTACTACTTAGGTTCTCAAGTGTTAAAATATACAGATTGGGAAGACTGCTAAAGTTAGGTTCAAAGGAACCATTTCTTTCTAAGGAAAAAAAATAGAAGGAAAAAAAAAGCTAGGTCAAGCATTATTGAAAACCAACACAATAAAAAGAATCAAACTTCAGTTACTAATTCAGAACAACAGTGAGAAGGTCCTTAGGGACCACAGAAAATTTTCAAAGAAGTCATATGATTATATAATTATTTAATAAAATAATTGTATTAAATAATTGATTACTTTTAACACAGAGGGTGGCATCATTAACCAAAAATTGTCAAGAAGGTCTTTATGGTCTGCTTTAATATTAGGGAAAAAAATTGTTCTAGTTCCCTGATCTTGTAGGTGCTTGATTATTATTAAGTTTGGGGCAACTGTTTCTGTTCTCTTAAGGAGCTATAACAACCTCCATTATATTTATATAAAAAAAATAACTTACAAACTCTTTGCCCCCTACCCCAAATTAGTGCAAAGCTAAGCTTCAACCTAGTTTCTACCCAGACCTTCACAAATGTCAAAGGAATAGGGCCCAATTAAATGCTGTTTCACCATATGTATTCTCAACATGTGGAAGAAGGAGGGCTTGTTAATTCAGCTTGGACACATTTCTTATGGTGCTATTGTGCTTTACAGAGCCACTATATTCTGCAAATAAAATAGAATTTTATATCCTGTTATGGATCACCAATTAGCTCTGCCAGTCTGAAAAAAATTCTGTTTATTCTCAGAACTTAGCTCTGTGTTTTGGCTTTATATGTCCCCATGGATCTTTCTTTCTAGGTCAAATCAGTTCATGAAAGAGAAGCAGAGTGGATGATGGGGAACGAAGCCCCTGAACACCATGTGAAATGCAGCAGTGAGTGTCCTCTGCTGCCCCCCAATCAGGGATCTCAAAGGATAGGGTGCCCACTTACACTCTTGGGCTCTCTTCTGTGAATCCTCTTCCATCTTCCCTGATAAATTGTGGATCTCTTCTGCCTGCCCACACTGCTTTGATTCTCTTTATCCCCTGGCTCCCTCATTCAGAGTGAGATTGGGTTTCAATTTCAGCTTATAATCTACTTTCTTTTTGACCTTGGGGCAAGTTACATAACATTTCTGAGTCACTGTTTCTTCATCTATGAGATGGAAATAATAAGATCTCAGAAAGGAGTCATTAGTATTAGTGAGACAGTAAATGTGGAATATGGAAGCTGGTACATAATAGGTTCCCCACTTGAGCTATAATTGAAAATGTCCCCTTTAATGTTACCAACTGATTTCCTAGTAAATCTGAAGGGCAGAGCCATTTGGTCCTTTCCACTGTCCCATTCTGTTGATTATCCAGGACGACTTTCTCTGCCTTTCTGGTTCTCCTACCTCTCTGATTGCTGTTTTATCATCTATGCTGCTTCTTTCCTCTTGCCACTGTAGCTATTCATCAAGGTTAGTCCTTGCTCCTCTGATATACCCCAAATTTTCCCTAAATTGCTGACATTCAATATTTAGTTGAAGTCTTGACCTCTATCCTTAAGTTTTCACCTTTCTACCTTCCTTGTGAATATTTGTATGTAGAGAAGTATCATCATCATCTCAAACTCAGTGTTCATATACATGAACATGCAGTTATAGCATAAATAAAGTTATCTATTCATCTCTACAAAGGTGCAATACAGTGGTCAATAAAGTTCACGAAATGAAAAAATACTATTGTCCTTCAAAGAACAGTTCATTATATGAAATATAATATCTCATATAAGTATTCATGAGAATATCATCACTATACTGACTGTACCATAAATACACTGGTGAGTGGCAAATGAATATATTGACTGTATTACATCAAATGACATATATTGTATTTCATGATATATCATAAGTATAATCAATATATAACACTGATAAGTAAACATTTCTATTCATTAAGTCAAATGAAAACCCCATATGGGCATAAGTCACCATTATCTCATCATAGCAAAAAAAAAAAATTCTAGACTCAAAAGACAAGCATAGAATGGTATATTACTTGGGAAAATTATTTCAGTCTTCTTTAACTATGCCTAGAAATGTTGATTTATGGGATTATCTTGGATGATTCCATCTCAAAATGTATTGAAAAATTTACTTTACTGGTTTAGAATTTAGAATACTCTCAAACAGACCCAAATTGTCAAAGTAAAACTAATTCTTTAGGCAATCATCTAGCTTTGAAATCTCTGAGAGCTCATTTTAAATGATGCTTCAAAGCTTAGATCTTACAGAGGCAAAACCTCTTGGATACTTATAACTACAGCTATAAAAATTTTTAGTAATATACTAGCAAACCAAATCCAGCAATATATAAAAAGGATTATACATAATGACCAAGTAGAACTTAGCCTATAAATGCAAGGTTGATCTGACATCTGAAAATCAAATGCTATAATTAATACACCATATCAATAGAGAAAAAAGGACACACACACCAAAGAAACCTCTTATGATCATCTTGATAAATGAAAAGAGCATTTGACAACATACAACTTACCTTCACGATAAGAACGCTCCACATTCTAGAGAAACGAACAGCCTTACTTAACAAAGAACAGCTGTGAAAAACTCACAGCTAACATTATACTTAATGGCAATAAAGCAAATGCATTCCTTCCAGCAGCAGGAACAAGACAACAATGAACACTCACAACTTGTATTGCACCGAAGTTCTATCCATGACAAGCAGACAAGAGTAAGAAGTAAAAATCACACAGACTGAAAAGAAGAAAAGAAACTACCTACATTTCCAGATGACATGATTGTGTATATATAAAATTCTAAAAAGTCCACTAAAAATACTACTCAAACTATTAAACAAGTTTGGCAAGGTTGCAAGATATAAGGTTAACATACATAACAATCATATTTTTTCTATACACTAGGAAATTTCAAAAATGAGATTAAGAAATCAATTATATTTATAACATCAAAAATAATAAATGTAACAAAAAATGAGATTTTTATACTAAAAACTATGAATGCTACAGAAAGAAAGGACTAGATAAAGGGGAAGACATGATGTCCCAGACCAAAAACTAAATTGTTAAATGGCATCATTTCCCAAATTGATTTACAACTTCAAGATAGTCCCTACCAAAGTCCAAGTCACTTTTTAAAGGAAATTGACAAGCTGATCCTCTAAAATGCATGAAACCCAAATAACCAACCCAATCGTGAATAAGAGGAAAAAGTCAAAATACTCTAATTGCCTGATTTTAAAACTTATTAGAGAGCCACAGTAAATAAGACAGGTGATTCTGGCATAAAGAGAGACTTGCAGGTCAATGGATTTGGTATGTGTGTTGGGGTGGCAGGGATGGGAGGTGGCAGAAGTCCAGAAGTAAATATTTACATTTATGGTCAACTGATTTTCTACAAAGAGAAAATTTTAGTGAGCTTGGATTTGGGAAAACTTTCTTAGATACAGCACCAAAAATATAACTGACAAAAGAGAAAAAGTAGATAAAAATTTTTTTTCAGATTTAGAAATGTTTGTATTTCAAAGCATAACTTCAGAAACGTTAATAGACAACCCACAAGATAGGAGAAAATATTTGCAAATCCTACGTCTGATATGGAATTTGTCTCTAGTTACATAAAAACTCTTTTAACTCAAAGATAAAGTGACAATACAATTAAAAAATAGACAAAGGATTTTTAAAAGATTCAAAGGCCACCTAGCCCATCAAGAGATGTTCAATGTCATTCCTTAGCCGTTAAGAAAATGCAAACTGAAATTGCAATGAGTAACCACTTCACATCCACTAGGGTGCTATAATCAAAAAACAGATTCACAGCAAGTATTGGTGAGGATGTGGAAAAATCAGAACTCTCACTACTGCTGATGCAACCACTTTGGAAATCATTCTAGCTGTTCCTAAAAATGTCAAACATGGGGTTACCATCTAACCCCATTGACCTAGCAATTCCACTCCTACTTATATACACAATGGAAGTGAAAACATATTTTCATACAAAAACCTATCCACAAATGGTCACAAGAGCATGTTCATAATAATCAAAGTAGAAATGACCCAAATGTCTAACAATTGATGAACAAGTATGGCATAGCCACACAAGAAATGTTATTAGGCTTTAAAAAGGTCTGAGTGCTGCTGTACAATGCAATATGGATGGACTTTAAAAATATTCTAAGCAAAAGAAGCCAGTCACAAAGGAACATACATGGTATGAATCTAGTCATATGAAATATCCACAGCAGACAATTTCTGAAGACAGAAATCCTAAAGCTGGGGTGGAATAAAGTGGGAAAATGAAGGGAGAGTGTTAAAAAGAATGGGGTTTCTTTTGGGGTGATGAAAGTGTTCTAAAATCATGGTGATAGTTGTACCATGAAAAACCCTTGATTTCCACATTTTATGCAAATGAATTGTATGGCATGTAAATTAGTTTGATAAAACGGGTTATCCATGTTGGAGATGTTATTTACCTGCCACATCCAATGTGCAGGGGCAAATCCAGCATCCACTTTGAAACACAGAGTGAAAGATGCTGTTTTAGATGTTACAAGGGCTAAACCTTGAACACGAATTGGTGCTATTAAATCTAGGGCTGCTAAAAGCCACTCACTCCAGATGCCTGTCCTCTCCATATGAGGTTCATGATGGACAGTGGCACATGGGGAAAAAGCACTGCTTTATTTTCAGGGCTTTTCCAGAGAACCCCATGCTAAAACTCTTTATAACCAGGACCAAAGAAACTGGTTAGAAAGCTAGTCCTTGATGGTGAAGATGCGAGAATTTCTCTTTCCCTTTTCCAGGGACTAACACTGGAAATACACATGATTATTCAGTTACTGTCTGAAATAAATTATGAACTTATCTCAAAGTTAAAATCACATAACAAACAGGGGGAAAGGAATCAGTTGGAGAGTCAGGAGCTCCTTCTGTTACTCTAGGCACCCTCACAGAAACTCTACCAAAGGGCACTTCATATTTTCCATCTTTGAGATATTCACACCCTCAGCTGTGTGGAGACACATCTCCTGGTCGACAAAGCGAAGAGGCTTGGCCAAGAGCTCCAAGTTCTCTCCCAACCCAAATTGTCCCTCCCTAGTTTCTGGAAAGATGTGCAATTCACATAGCTTGAAGAATATATAGGAAGTGGGTAAAAGTATCCTCAGACCAGACAGGCACTGCCTTTCCCACCTACAAGTTGAACTTTCTAGAGCCAGGACCTTGCCTGCTTGTTATTCCAACCTGGTACTCACAGCCCATTCCTGCGGACATTAGCCCTTTATAAAAACTTGTGCAATGAATGTGAAAATTAACAGAATTCCTATCAGCACAAAGGCTTGCTTCATACTCCAGGAGGAGGGCAGTCCTTCTTTGTTGTGATCCCTTTTTGGTACTCACACCACAAAGGCTGTTGTTACTGCTTGCTGACGGGAAAAGAGGTTTGAAAAATCACCTGGACCCTTGGGAGCACCTTCATCCTCACCCTTTATTACAGGGTATTCCCCAGATGCTGACAGCTGGCTCCAAGTTCTTCCTGTTTCTGCACCTCCACTGTCCAACTTGGGTCTGGGCCTTTGTATCAACTGAGTGCTGTTCCAACATTTCCCTCCTTCTTTCCTTCTTCCTACCTCCCACCTTTTATCTCCCCCTCCTCATTCCCTCAGTTTATCTGCCTCTTCCCGTTGGCTGGGTCCTCTTCTCCCTGCTGAGACTTCCCCTACCAGAGGATTTTGGCTCTTCAGGGATTTAATATTTATATGGCTTAAGGCAGCAGCTCCATGGGTCTCAATTTCTGTAGCTGTCTTTGCCTCTCTGGGCCCTGGAGTAGCTTCAGGACCTCTGGAGACCCTGGGGTGAGCAAAGAAAGAGTAATGCTGGAAGGAGGCTCACTCCCCTCCCCCACTCCACTTCATCAAGGAGGTCATTCCAGAGGCAGAGTGAAAATGAGTCAGAGAGACAGCCCAGCTGATGATGCATGCTGGTCTCTACGAGGCTCTGGGGAGGACAGGCAAAGAGATGGTGGGCTGCCCTCAGAATCCCTAATTCTTCCCCCAGCTGAATGCAACCAGGAAGTGGACTAAGGCAAGCCCAGCAGAGAATGGTATCCCATCAACCCTCAGAACTGTGAGAACTAATACAGTGTGTGGCTTTCATTCACTAGATCTTAAGATTGTTTTGCAGGGACAAAGAACTGATAACCTGGCAAATCTTCAAACTACATCCCATATCCACCTAATTTGTACACAAGCTTACATAGCATGCTTCCAAGATCACTGAGAATTCATGCACTCTCAACTTTTAAAATGGTAGTGGGGACAATGTACAGGAACAATGAATATAGATACCCAGTTTCAGTACTTAATTAGCTTGACACAATTAGAATATTAATTAGTTTTTAACAGGTTGTCCCTTTGTTTCTCTCCTGGGTCTTATCTGGGGCCCTCTTTTAGCAGCAATTCTTGTACTTCTCTTACTTTTCTGCAAGTTCTTATCTTACTTCTACCTCAGCTCCAGTTTAAATATCTTTCTTATACTTCATTAACACCAGCCCCTCCCACCACCCTGGCATCCAAGGGCCACTGAGCATAGGTCCCAGGTCCATATCCCCAAGCCAGAAATGTTCTCTCTTTGTGGCCATAAAATTCTTCCCTGAGCTCCTGCTGGTTGGCTCCTTGGCCTCACCTCACTTCTACCTGACTTCTTATTCCTTACAGAATAATAATCTGCTGCTAATCAGAACACAAGGGGGAAGGAAGAGAGTGGTTGCAGAAAATCTTTCCAGATATAGCATGTCGAGGTCACTTTGGGTTTTTTTAATCTTCAGAATGAGCAGACTATTCCTAAGGCATACTATTTAGACATATAGCTTAGCATAGACTACTGAACCATGAGAGACTACGAGAAGGAAACCCCTGCCTTGCAATGCCAGGAGGCACCCCCAATTCCTCCACCAGCTGAATGCAACCAGGAAAATGAGCTCAGTCAAGCCCAGCAAGGAATGGTCCCATCAACTCTCCGAACTGGGAGAACTAACAGGGTGGTGTGGTTTTAGTTCACTAAGTCTTGGTATAGTTTGTTACACAGTGACAGATAACAGATACACTTACAAATCCCTCAACTACCTCTCATATCCAGTTCACTGATAATTGAACTATTTCCAGTTAGCCTTCAAAATCTTTTTTGTTTATTAAATACACAACTGAAATATGATTCTTATAGAACAGTCATAAATCACAGGCCCCTAAAAAAGGTGGAGGAAAGGGGTGGTGAGTCAATCTATCATATTCTCATCATTTTGAAATAACTACAATAAACATTCAGAGATTATTATTCCTTATCTTTTCACTTGTATTTAAATAATTATAGTGAAAATAACTATCATTATCCGTATGCTAACATTTAATTTGTTCATTCTACTTGGTAGATTATAAGCAAACTCTCATTCACACACACACAGTGACAGCAAATTTAACGGGCCAGGATGTGGTTGTACCACATACATACATATACATCTTTTGTTTGAGTGAATCCCCTATTGTTAAGCATCTAGATTTTTCTTGTTATTTTAATAGTTTAAACAGCATTGCAAGTTACACATATTGATGTTTGTAGTTTTATGTACACCAGTCAATTGATTCAATAATCCCCTGTCATTGTACATTCAGGCTATTCCCAGTTTTCCAAAAATCTAATCAGCACAGCATCTTTCTTTGCAATTTCTTTGCAATTTATCTTTGCAATTTCAGTGGAAATTTGTGAGGGATCAAGATTAGCATAGCCAGCTAAAAATCAAAGTCACCTTGAATCACAAATGAGAGGAGGATAGCCAATTAAAAGACCATAAACCTTTTGATAAAAGTATTCTGGTATTAAGGAGACTTGCTTAGCAGGCCATGGCTCTAGGACAGATTCTAGGTTGCTTTTTATATAAGTAGCTGCTCCCGTGTCCATCAGTTTGGGGGTAAAGTATGATGAAACTGGTGACCCCAACATCCTTAATAGCAGATGGATGTCCAGCTCCTTCATGTTTGCAAGCAGCTGTTGAACACCAGGTTTCTGTGGGCCCCACCCATTGCTAAAGACCTCACCCCAAACAGATGCTGAACCCAAAAGATTCTCAACAAATGTTTTCTACATTGTTCCAACCTGCACACCTGTGCTAGGCCTCAATCACATCTTGGGCCACTGTAATAGCTCGTGATAGATACTTGTGCTTCCCATTGTGCCTCTTCCAAGTCTCCAAAATTTCAGAGCTAGTTACCCTCCTACTCAATAACAATGGCAAAGAGCAAAAGCAAAAGCACTTTCCATAGAGGGCACTGTTGAGTGATGAATGAATAAAACAATTAGGATAGGTTATGTAGCTCTCCAGACACTCAGTTACAGCTGAGTTACAGCTCCTTGTCCTCCAGATACTCAGGTCTGATAAGAAAGACAGGCACACCAGCAGGAGGACAGCGGTGGGCTAGACTGTCCTGAGCCAGGTAGGAGATTCCTCATTGTACCTGCCCAACAAAACCAGCCTGGAGCAGGGAACTCAGATGCCAGTCTCAAAGGTAAGGGGGGCTTCTGTTGGAAGGACAAAAGAAGTCCCTGCCTCTGCCTTTTTGTGCTTTCATGGGGAAGCCACATTTCCTGGGAAGAACTCCACTCTGTAGCCAATGCTGATTGACTGCCCAAGGCCCATGTTTCAGGCAGTTGTGATAGACTCTTCTCTTCACATTGTCAACGCCCACATCAATTACACCAGGAGTCTCTCTGCTTCCTGCCTGAGGTTTTGCACAACCACATTCAGGTCAACCCACAACCCTTACACCAGGGTGCTCAGCAGGTGGTCTGAGGGTCCTCCTCTACCTCCCACTTCCCACAGGGGCAACCCCAAGGCACATTCTGTGTGTCCCACAGAGGGTCCCAGTGGAAGCTGAATTCCAGCTGCTGCAGAATAAGCAGCTCCCTTATGCACCCTGCTTTTCTTCTTAGCCAGTGGCACCTGGCTCGCTCCCTCACATCTGTCCCCAGGGCCGCTTCCCAAATAAACTACCAACTTTTTGTCTCAGAGTGTTTTTTGAGGAAGCTAAACTAAGACACACTCTAATACTCTCTGTGATTCAGGAGCCTGTAGGAAGATTTGGGGCTCAATCTTCAACCGAGAGGGCCAAAGAGAAAATGCGTCCATTTGGGGTTTCCGTCCAACTTCTCCTTGTCTGACTTTATTCTCATCTCGCCTCACAGACTCCAGCTCCCTTGAACTTGAGGAATCCTAGTGTGTTCTTGCCACCTCTGTGCTGCCTGCCCTGGAGGAAGTTTTCAGACACTGGAGCAGCTCCCACACAGGTCTGCTTAATGACTTTCTGGAAGAAATCAGAGGTGACACGAGCACTGTAGAGTATCACAATGTGCCAGCTCTGAATCCCTGTGCCCTGGGCGACTGGGGAAGGACAGGACAGATGGCAACTGTCAGGCCCTTAATTGCATGATGTTCCTCGGAGGTGGTCACGGAAAGGCTGGGCTCGAGGCTTGGTGCCCATCTCCTCCCTGACAGAATGCCTGGTGGAAGAGGGGCACAGTGGCTTCACCCTTCCCCTCCGCATCAGCTTTCTAGCCCCAGGCATGTGTGGAGAGGCTTAGCTTTATCACAGGGTCACAGCCAGGGTGAATGTCCCCCAGTCATAGGTGAGCAGCCTCAGGACGCACCCATGAGCTCAACACTGGTGTCTCCAGGGCAGAGTCCACCCTGGGCCACATTGGTGTGCTCCCTGGCATGTACACCCTTTCTCACTCACCCCTCCAATGACTTTCCTGGCTGCGCCTTAGGCTCCCAGTGCCCCCTCCCAACACTCCCTACCCACATGACGATTATTTAGGCAAGAAAGGTATAGAAAGATGAATGCCATAAAATGGAGAAATTAATTGAGGTAGCTAACATTTCATTGCACTTTGGCTTTATTAAGGTAACACAGAAATACTTAATTGAATTTCCCAACGATGCTGTGCAGAGCACATATCTATGACTTCCATTATTCAAAGGAGGAAAAAACAGTTCAGCGACCACTGATAGACCCAAAGTCGCCTGCCAATGAGCAGAGGTGAGAGGGAGGGAACCCAAACCTGCCTCTTTCCCCCATGCTCTCTGGAAACTCAGGCACCTGCTAATTTGAGGGAAGAGTCCATTCTCCTTGGGCGGGAAATCTGTTGAGACTTGAGGTCTCTGTATAAGGACCCTTGCCACGGAGCTGGCTTGGGAGTGAAAGAAATAGGAGCTATGAAATGGGTGGCCCTGGAGCCTTGTCCCTCTCTTCTGGCCTTTGAAGGCCCCAGCCCCTGAGACCCCCACTATGGCAGCTGGACCCCCTGCTCTGCAGAGTCCCGTGCCCTTGCACTCACACTGAGAAGGGGTGTTTTCATTTGCTCCTTTGTTCTTCCTTCCCTTCATCAGTGTCCCTAGATAGCCAGGACTTTGTGAAACTGTAGAATTCCCAAGGGAGTGGCAGCTTCTAACCAGGGACTGGCAACACCTTTGGAGCACTTCCTAGGAGGGAAGAGCTGACCTGCCAGGCCAGTGGAGACCGAGGAAAACGTCCTGCTCACATCAGATCCCCGTTTCCAACCTGCCGTTGTTTTTTGGGAGTCCTGGCCAGGACTCCAGCTTGTCCTCAGCTTCAAACCTAAAAACCCTGCACATCAAGACTCTCCTTGGGGGCAGAGCCCAACGAGCTGTGCTGCAGTCCCCAGTGTCCTATCAGTTCCTGGTTCCCCATATGGCAAAGTTCAAGGGAGAGGCCACCTCATGAGTCTGAAGCAGTGATTGTCAGGCCTGGCGGCTGATTCTCATGTACTGTGAGCTGTTTTGACTCACAGGACTTTACCACCAAGTGTGTGGGCTTCATTTTTTTTTCCCTCACACCAATCAATTCTCCAGTTCTCCAGGCACCGGCCGGATGTGCTATCCAGCTCAGTATTGACACTGTCACCTGGAGAGAGCATCAGAGTCTGCAGGTTAAGGGCTCAGTCCCACGAGACCACCCCTCTTTAGATCCCAACCGCAGGTCCCAGTTTCCTGTGCTTCTGACTGGTTGGCTAGAGATCAGGGGTTCCCACAATGCCCCTCTCATGTTTGATAATTATGAGAATGGCTCATGGAGCTTAGGAGCATCCTTTAGTTGCTATCACCAATCCAGGAAACTATAGCACATTCCAATAGAAGACTGGAACTCTCATGCCCTCTGGGGTGCACCTGATTTAACCAAACCAACCATCCTCAGACCCCCTTTGCTTAGAGGATTTTATGGAGAATTCATCACATAAGTATAATTGATTACATCATTGGCCACTGATGCTTGATTCAGTCTCCACTCCCTTATCCCTCCCAGGATTCTCTGATCATAAGTTGGTCTTTCTGGTCACCAGACTCCATACTAAGCTATCCAGGAGCCCCCCAAGAGCCATCGCATTAGAACAAAAGATGGTCCTAAAGAGATGTTTATGTCGGCCCTGATGACAAAAGGAAATTACAAAAACTTTAGGCGCTCTGTGTCAGCCAGCAGAAGCAGATTAAATATCATGTTCTTGTTATGTCACACCCTCTTGCCCTTTTGTTCCCAGGCCTCCTCTCCATGGGGGCCAGAGGAATCTACTGTTCCACCATCCTGAACCTCAAGAGGTAAGACATAAACATTCCCTACAATGTGGGAGCTGTGCCAGGTCCCTGAGCAACACCACAAGCAAGCTATTAACGGTGTGTTCCTGTCACACCCAGATGCAGGCTGTGCACATGGGTCTCTGTGAAGTCCACTCTGAAGGCTCCTGCTGTGGCCCACTGACTACTCCCAAGCACCGAGTTGGCCACATGGGTTCTCTCACCACCTCACAGGCAATGGCAGCAGACTACAGAGCCAGGGGTTGAACAGGCTTCCAGTGGAAAATCACCGGATGGACCACTCCATCAAATCCCTGTCCTGGTTTATTCATGATTTGTCCAAAGCAATGAAAGTACATTAACTACTGATCTGATAGTGTCACAAAGTCTGCACAGACATTATTTATCCACTTGGTTTAAAGCACTCTAAACCTGGAGGAGGTGGCTCCTAGCTGAATTGCGTGGAGTCTGGTCTGCAGGAATAGAGAAAACAAAAGTAGCCACCCTGCATCTTGGAGGCGGGAGGAGCTAAAGCTGTGCTTAGTTTATGACTACAAGGAACAAAGGACCCTTTTCTAAAGTTTTGGGTGTCCACGGATCCTAGCCAAGCTGTGATTACACTGCATGTTTATTCCTAAGTGCCCAGATAAAGCATTCATCATTTTACCCAGAGGGATGGACAAAAAGCAAGTTGTCCCCAGTCCGTGGTGCCCAGAGTGGCGGAGGGCTGTGTAAAACCAGAGCAAGCCCACAGATGACTCATCCAGCTGGGGGAAGGTAAACACATTATTGTCTTTATATTTTTTTCAACCCTGGCGCTTCTGCCTATTTGGTGCCAATGAGATGGGTAAGGTTTTAATTAGGATGCTCACTTGTCTTCACTTTTCAAAGGAAGGGGAAAGGATTGTGGTGTTTGGATAATTGAATCCATAATTCCTGCAGTTGTGTGTTTAACTAATCAAGGAAAGTGTGTGCAATGGGGGGGTGGGGCGGGGGGAGGCGGGAGAGAGGCATGTCACATGCATGGGACTGAGGGATACGGAGAAGAAAGGAAGTGACTGAGGTTGGCCTTGCACAATGGGTGTCTGTGAATGAAAGAGACACAGAGAAGGAGACGCAACTACTGAAGGCTTGTGTTTGTGTGCAGAACTGGGAGGGCCAGCGGAGGAGGCAGAGAGATGACCATGAGACTGGAGGTTTGTGTATATAAGAAATAGCTGGATAGAGAGAACGACAGAAATAAGGCTGTGTGTGTGTGGGGGGGGGCACAGAACAAACCATATGCACATGATGTGTAAAGATACAAAGCGAGACAGGAAGAAAAGCAAGCAAGCCAGCCTGCCAGTGAAGGAGAAAGTAGGCGGGTCTGTTGTGTTCAAGTGTGAGTTCATGTATTTTCATGTGCTTTGATCAATATATTTGGCTCAATGCATACCTCCTTTTTTATTCCATATTAAAAGTGAAAAGAGTCATGAAAAATAAGAACACAGAAAATTGAAGGGAGGAAGAGATCATCCACAGACCTCTTCACACAGATTTTACATTTCTTTAAGCACCTGTAATCCTATTTCATTGGACTTTCGAATCTGGGAGTGAAACCAACCTGAAATGCCTTATATTAAGCATTTTGTTATGGTTTATGTTGTCTTTTTGGGCCTGTACTTTTTTGAAGCAGCAGCTCTTCCAAGAGAATTTCTGAAGTTGCAAATAAAACAGTAACAATGAATTATGAAATCCCTCACTTTTAAGTTACATCCAGGGACAGGAGACAGGAGAACTCTACCTTCCACGGAACCATCAAGCAGGGGTTTCCTCTCTGGATCTCAGGATAGAGGATCCCACCAGGCTCACCACCAGGACTGCCAGCCAGTTCTTATAAGCAAAACATCCCGAGTTCCTAGCTTCAGCAATCTCTTGGTTGGCTAGAACTTCAAATCTACTGTTTTCCACATGTGCATATCCAAGAGGACTTCATGTTGTCTCTAAAGGTGGAAGCTATTTAGTCTGGGAATAAAGTATAAAGTTCTGGCCCATAAGCTCAGAACAGTGGATATTTCTAAATTGTCTTGTAGCCTCTGACACCAGATAGAACACCAAAGCCAGCCTGACTGTCTTTACTTTGAATATATAATAATTTGCAAATTATCTTAAATGATGCTTATTGAAATTTTTTAACTTTGTTTGGCTACTCTAGGAATCTTGCAAAGTTCTCAGGACATGGATTTTTCTCCTTTTTGCTCTTGCCTTTAATGAGGAACATCCTTTTAGTTTGGACCCTAGGGAAGTTCAGGGGAAGAAATCTATTGGAATGCTTGATTTTATTTCACAAAAATTGTTGGGAATTTCTTTAGGTACAGCTCTAATTTCAGCTTTTTTTCTGACATCTCTCTCTCTCTCTACATATATATATATAACTATCTCTCTTCTTCAGCATGACCTTTAGAATTATAGGAAAACCTCAATTTTCCATCCTCATTATTAACTAGACTTTTCTTATTCTCACCTGTCCTGGTATCACATAAGACAGGCAAGAGTTCTGCATCTGCCTAGAATCCCTAACTTTAGGAAACCCCACTTCACCTCTCACTACAGCAACTGTGGGAAGTCCAGGTGATCTACATGGATAACCCCACCTCCCTATCTCCACCCCCTATCCCCACATCGTCACTAGTCTCGGAGTCTTTACCATGTGATCTGACAATCAGAGGCAGGAATTTCACGGGGACTACACCTGAGAGGAGAAGGTATACACTGTACAAAAGTGAAGAATGATTTACAATATATAATTTAAAAGAAAGAGGGCCGGGCCCTCCCTGGTGGTACAGTGGGTTAAGCAATGCACTATGAAGCAAACCATAGTCACTGCAGCATGGGTTTGATCCTGCCGCTAGCTGGGGAGGTGACCTACATGGCACAGGCAGACCTCTCCTGCCTTGCCTGCTGTTCCCCTCAACAGTGTATTTCAGCCTATCTGGATCTGCCTGTTCTGTTCCCCTACTCTGTCTGGTGGATTCTCTCACCCCCGCACTTCTGGCCTGTACCCCAGTGCTTGTGTGCATAAATAAATAAATCTTTTAAAAAAAAAGAGTGCCCTCATCACCTGAAAATTGGTTTAGATGTAGGCCAGTCCAAGACAAGTCAACCAGGATTTTAACTAGAGTCCTGGAACATTTGCTAGACCTGCAAAGACAGGTCTCACCTTTGCTGAGCTATTAAGATGCTTAGTGTAATGTAAATTGGGAGTTACTGAGGGATACCTCTTATGGCAATAGTTTGCCCAAGAATGAAGCAAAGACAAATCAAGGGACATGGTGGGAGGAGGAAAGCAGGGAGACTGGGGAGAGAAACAGACTGGAAACAACACTCATGTACCTTGATGCAGATGATTTTCACAAGAAGCACATGATAAGTCAACATACTCCTATTTCAGGTTGATTTTCTCTCCACTCAACCACTAAGAACCCAAACCGGGCAGCCAGTTCTTCTGAGCTGACAATAGGGCTTCCTCCTGCTCCACTTGCCTGCTTCTTGCAGAATTCCATAGGGGAAACAGTAAGAAAAGCTTCAATATCCAGCACATCTGATTCCAAAGCTCTTTCTAACTCCACCCCCCACCCCTCCGCCCCAGTCTCACACATCTTACTTGCATGGAGGTTAAACTTGAGGTGCACTGGGCTACCACCCAGCTTGTTTCTCCCTTTCTTGCTTTCTGAACTCTGCAGGGGAGATTCAGAAAAGGAAAGGCCAGAAACTTGTCACTGGGAGAAGGGGTGGCTGTCTGGTCTATCTAGAGCATTTGAGTATCAGTGAACAGTGAGATAACAGCCTACACCCATCAACTGCACAGATTTGATGCCAATTTACATTTTGAATCCAATTCCAAGAACTCTGTAAAAATGTAGAAATTTCTCTAAGATTCTGCAGCAGCTGGCTCACAGTCAGCATGGCCACTAACTCATGCATGGCTGTCTTGTGTCTCCCAAATCAAAGAGGAAAGAGGATACATGAGGGTTGGCAACCAGATGGAATTTGTAACTGGAAGCTCTGCCATCTTCCCTTGACGTTCTCTCTGTAGACAGTTGCAACCTAAAAACACACACTGCCTATACTAACTTAGAGGGCTGAGGTGGCAAATGTGTCTCAGTAATTTTCTAAACATCCACTGAGCACTATTTATCAGAGCATCACTTTTATCTATCATTAGTATCACCATTATTATTAGCAATAGAATCCTATTTCAGCCTTAGGTCTCTGAGAGCCTCAAGGAACATCCTTCATTCTATTCAGCTCTTTGTTAAAAATATCATCTCCTTTGGGGTGACTCCATCTAATAAGTACCCTATTCCATCACTCCCCATTTTACCCTTTCTCTACTTCCTGTTGCTCTATTCCATCACACTTGCTTCCACCTGATCCACTACATATTGATTTATTCCTGTATTTTCCATCTTTCTTCTCTAGAATAGAAGCTCTATAAGAATTATGAGAGAGAGCCTATTTTATTACCTGTAACTTTTCTTGAAATTTTTGTTAAATTATTCTTGTCTACGGATTTATACCTTACAACACTCCCACAAAATTTATGATTTACTAAGCCCCAGGCACTGTCTACACACTTTACATTTATTAACTTCTTTCATCTTCAAGAAATCATGCAAGACCAGTATCATCATGACTCCCATATTCAGATGAAGAAACCAAGGTTGGGGAAATTAATTAAGTTGGTCATGGTCGTGTGACTAGCTAATGTCAGAACCAGGCTTAAAAACCCTTATTAATCCTGCCCTTAATATCCTAACCACACGCCAACAGTTCTCTGGGATATGTTGTTGTTATTATTATTAGCTCTTCTCATCAGTATTTACTGGAGGGTAGGCCAAGCCGTCATGGGTGAGGGACCTGCATTCAGCTCCCCCTACAAAGAACCTGCATCTCGGGGCGGGAGTCCAATTTCCTGACCAGTGTGCTGAGCCCCTTAGGGTCCATGTGTTGCCACATCAACTGTTTGACATAGTCTTCATTCTAAATGAATGAATTATCTTCATTCCTAAATGAAGAAATTGAGGTTTAGAGGGCTTTGAAAAATGTGTCCAGGTTACATAATGATTGCCACATGCTTTTAAAATAAACTTTCTCACCAAAAGAAGTGAGTGAATCTTTCATTTATTTAAAAAAAAAGTGTTTTTAGATTTATTAAAATGTGTGTGCATGTATAATGCTTCTGGAATAAATTTGAAGAGTTTCAACTTTAAATTATCTTTTGTCATGAGTTTATGCCTGTTTACTTTGGTGTCACTGGGTTTATAGTGGATTTACCATTGCTACTGCTGGCAAAGATCTCACCAATGAAGTGGACTGAGCTGCTCCTCTCCCCTGCTCTTAGAGTTCCAAAGTCTCTCTGAGCTAGAGCACTGGGATATGTTGGTCTCATGCTCTCATTTCTCTGATGGAGAATCTGATATTTAAGGACTGGCCCATGGTCCTCCAGCCAGTGAACAGCAGAAACATGAACTGCAAAAACCCTACATGGTGCTCTCTGCAAATTACATGAACTCAGAGTGTCAGCGTGCTCATGGTGCACACCCAGGAATAGTTCCTTCATCCTGGGTGAGCTTGGAAGTGAGGTCATGGGTAATGGTATCTTTGGTCTCTAACCCTACACACCAGATTTGAAATGCATGTTTTTAGACATATATCCTCAGCATAATCCATGTGGCCATCTGTCCTGGTCAGACAAATCTCTTGTATTTTTTAGTTTTTCCCCCAATTTTTAATATAATCAATTGATTGTATTAGCAGTAGTTGACAACATTAACTGATTTAGGGGTACAGGCTCATACCTCTCCAGATGTACGTGACCACACCACACCCAGCACCAAAGCAATTACCATACTTTTATACTTTGCAGGTGCACCCCAATCCTAGGGCTCCTCTTTCTCCATCCAAATGGTTAAAACTTCCACAAAGTTCTAGGACAAATGGACACTGATGCAATTGGTATGAGAAAGCGGGATTCGTGTTGTCTTCACAGGAAGATGTCCTGTAAAGTTGGTTATTTGGGAATTGCATTGTTTTAAATTGTTTCCCTTAAGCCCCATATAGATGTTGATGTGGTAAAATATACTAGGGTATGCTTCCAATTGTGAGGCGGCTCCCTAGTCTGCAAAGGAGAAAGTTGGGAAGGGAAAGCAGGGGTCAGAGGAAAGGCTTCTAAAGCCTACCTATTGTAGGGAAAGTATCAACAGTTCAACCTACCTAGGGATGGTCTAGTCTGATTCTAAGGCCAGGGGGATGTCACTCAGAGATCTGGGTCCAGAGAATTCTCACTGTGTTCACCTTACGCTTACTGAAATGTCCCCTGGGCACACATTCCTCCAGAACCAAGCAGTGCAGAGAGGCAGATGGTGTAGGGGTCAGAAGGCAGGGCCACTGGCCAAACAGGGGGTCACACCAGTACAAATAAATGACTAAATGAGCTTGACCCAGCTCCAAAACATCCCTGTTGGTTGTTAACTGTAGGACTTACTGGTTGCTGATTTCCTCTTTTCATTACTAGAATTTGGAACTCTTCATGCCACCCTACACACAGGCATCTCAATACCCCGGATGAAGGATTAAACCTACCTCAGAAGGAAAAGTGGAACAGGCAGCTAACCAAAATCACCTCCCAAGTCCTTGCCTACATTCCCCTACATGGGGCTTCTGACACTGCTTTGTGGGGTCCTGTGCTCACTAGATCTCCAAGTCTTTCAGTGAGGGGGGTGCATATTTTTGTTCTCCCCAGGAATGTCTGTTTGGTATTGTCAATTATAAATAACATACAGTCATAGGATTTCAAAGCAGGAAAGACCCTGAGGGATCATCTAAGCCAGCCTTTCATTTACCACTGAGAAAGCTAGGCTCTGAGAGGAAGTAATTTTTCCAGGTTTAGTGACCCAAATCAATGTCTCTTGACACCAGTCTTTCCCCCCCTAACATGTCATACTTTCCTGCAATTATTTTGTTTCTCCAGACTCCAGAACATAAAAGTAGATGGGGAAGATCTACTGTCATTTTACTTCCTAATTCTGAATGTTTTAAGACAGTCAAAAGGCCTCTTTTTCCTTATTGTTTGGGATAAATTTCCTGCTCAAGAATGGGCTTGATTCCATTTGGTGCTGTAAAGCTCACTTCCACCTAGAGAGCCTGCCTTGTCAGTGCCTCGGAATTAGGGGCTGGAATTCCAGATGGAGCCGGACAAGAAGATGACCATTTCTGGGTCACCCAGCTGCCCAATGCCCTCGGGTGGCCGCAGCAGCGGGGAGGGTAACCTAGTTTGCTTAGGAAATATTGCAGATGTCCCAGTTTATCTGATGCAGTCCTAGAAAAGTATTGGCACTGTCCTGTTTCTAAAGCTCAGGCAGCTCAATCTGACAAAGTCCCGTGGCCCCTGCAAACTGAGCACTGAAACCCAGAGCCTGCATTCTGACCAGGCTTAACTTAGCTCCAAGTCTCATCTCCCTCTGGGACGACCATAGCCTGGATCAAGGGTATAGCTGATCCTTGATATGTAAAGTTTGCTGTCTGAGAATGATGGCACATGTCTCAGAAATATTTTCAGTGATATTCACGTCCTATCTATGACGAACTGGAACCAGGAGCTGGAACTCTGGTGAACCTAGTCATCAGGGTTTGTGACTAGGTTGGTCAGTCTATTTGGCTGCAGGCAGCAAAATGAATGGTGATGGGAAGAGGGAGAGCTCCTGAGGTGGGGGAATGCACCTGAGATCAGGGAGGCAAGAGAATGGAGCACCTGTCTGGTTGTGCTGCTAATTAGCCATGTCACTTTGGGTAACCCCTGTCACTTCTCTGAGGTTCAGCTTTCTCATTTGTAAGCTAAGGATCCTTAATTGGAGGGGTGGGTGCAAAGGAGAATTGATAATAGTTCAAAATAACCACAGAAGAGCTACAGAACTGGATTCCAGATTCTACAGTTTAGTCTGTGGAAAATCTCAGACCAGAAAAAGTGAGTGGGTGGGAGGAGGAGGGAAGGATGACAGTGGGTGAGATCAGCTCTCCCAGTCAGGGGTAACTGACCTCCTGGCCCTATCCCCTGCCTGTTGCCAAGGGCAAAGATGAATTGCCAAGTGAAAAATTCATCCAGAAGCTGGACTCCTAATTTTTGGGGGGCTCCATGAGGGCAGAGCTTCTGAGTTTTGACTCTCCATGCCTCCCTTGGCTCAGGAGGCCCCAACACTCAAGAGTTATTTACTGGATGAGCAAGTCCACACACTTTTCTTCTGTTCCCTCTTATGCCAAAGACAACTCACAGATAGTTTTCCTCCTAAGGGCTGTACTCAGAGGAAAATGAAGGGTGTCACAGACAGAAAAGGAACTCAGGAAACAGACAGGAGCGTCTTCCTTTGTATACGGGTCTCGGATTCGACAGCCTACATGTGCCAGTCTGACACACTTGCACAGATCTTAGAGAGGATGAAAATGTGGCAACTGAAGCTGAGAAGCGCTGCAGATGGGAAGTAAATGATTTCCAAGAGATTCGGGGCCAGAAATTTAGAAACAGGGATCTTCTTGGGTTGTTATTTCCAGGAAATAGGGTTGCACCTATGACTGGGTCTACATCCTGTGCCCAGGGCCCCCTCTGTTGTCAGCTCCTTCCTGATTTAAAGTTTCAGGGGCTGGGATGCAGTGGGATGCAGATTTCAGGTGACAACAAAAAGTAAATGAAAAACAGGAGTCTTGTTTAGTGTGTAAAACTGCATGTCAATAAAGCTGTTTTAGAAAATACTTGAAGCCCAGGTAAAATTGGGATCTTATAGCCTATCAGGGAACTAACTGCATGCAAGGTCCCCTGGAGAGCATGCACAGGACAGGAAAGGATGGACAGGAAAGAGATGGTCCAGGTGCTCCTCAGCCTCATGCAGGCTGAGGAAAGTGAACATTACGGCCTCAAGCCATCCTGGTCACTACCAAGTATTGTGACCTTGAGCAATTCTTTCTGGAGCCTCAGGTTCCTCATTAGTAAAATAAAGGTGGTTGGGTTGATGAATGCCAGCTTTCTGCTAGTCTTTGGTTTGGGAATTATTTTAAGACAAGCTAATGAAGTTTAGATAAAATTAGAACTGTGTGAGTTTTAAAGAACTCACCCTGTTCTTGGTGACATATGAAGGAACACAATGGAATTCCAAGTTCCTTTGTGAGCTTTCTTGATGAGGAACTTGTAAAATATTTGTTCCTATGGGTGTGGGGTGGGGAAGACTAGTTAACCTGACCGGGACATATTTTTCCAAAAATAATAATGTCAGTGAGTGACTCCTTTCTTTTCCTGGTCCAAATCTTTCTCTCCTCTCTTCTCAAGCCCTCAAATGTACCCAAAGAATCTAAAGAAAACCCTCAAAATTAAATTCTAAAATAAGCATCTTACTGATATCCTTCTACCTAATTTTTGCCCTTTAAGAAATGAATGTAACTCCACATTTTGACTAGGAGCCTGAAAATTTTTAGATAAGATACTTGATGAAAGCGTTCTATTAGAGAC
Organism: Galemys pyrenaicus; assembly: GCA_019455555.1. NCBI lineage: Eukaryota > Metazoa > Chordata > Mammalia > Eulipotyphla > Talpidae > Galemys > Galemys pyrenaicus. The sequence continues at coordinate 6,040,678 of JAGFMF010011456.1, forward strand.
CTAGCATTTTACATTTGGAATGACCCACTTATAAATGCAGCAAATTCCCTCCAAGTGAATCAAATTCACTGGGCTAGTATCCGCCCAAGAGAACAACTTACTGCAAATTAGTTATAAAAGTTAGATTTTCAATTTTAGGACAACTTAAAAGGAACTATATTCTAGTATCTTAACTCTTGAGCTCCAGTTTCCAACATGGCTTGTGTTAACCAATCATGATATCTGGAAAAATTAGAAAAAAATAAGCTACTTGAAGTAAAAAGATGAAAAGCAGGCAGAAACTGGAGGGAGACTAGCCTCTTCAAACAAGAAAATCATGTGTAGATAGAAGTCTGTTTATCCCACTTTGTCCTGGTAAACACCCTGATCCATATGGCAAGATATAGAATTCAAGCAGGAAGACAAAGTATAATTGCTTGTCTGGAGGACAGAGCTTGAGATTGGAGAGGGGCTGAGGATTAAAGCAGGGAGATCCTGGAAATGAAGAAGCCATAGGAAGTAGTTTCCAAAAATCTGCATAAAACTCCTCACACCCTGAGCCAGATCCTGAACTTATGCGAACAAGAGAAGAGAAGCCAAGGGGAAAACATGAGCTGCAAAGTGAGATCTGGCAGATTTCAGCTGCTGTCCACTTCAGGGCAGATGGAATATAAAGCTTGAGTTTCACCAAGTTATAGAAACTAGTTAAACATCTCAGATGTTTAAACAAGGTCCCAGAAAGGCCAAGCTTTAAGGATAAAGTCTGCATCACAGGACTAGGATATCTGGCTTTGGGTTGGGACAAACCCAACAGAGACTTGCCCAACCGGTAGGAGGTAAGTTGCCATAGCTCATGACCCATCAGTAACCTCAGTAGTTGCTAAAACAAGACACGTTACTCATTAGAAAGTCCAAAAAATTTTTTTAATAAATTTGAATTCTTAAAATGCCTTTTAGATACAAGATTTTATTTCCCTGTTATGTAATACTAGGCATTCTTTGCAAAAAGTATTCAGTTTTAGGACTGAGTGGACATTCAGAGGTAAACAAAAAAGAAAAGAAAAAGAAAATAACAGGTTCCAGAGTTTCTATAGTGTACCATCCACAAAATCTTCTGTACAATAAAAAATACACTTTTCATGCAAAGAACTTTGACCAATATTGAAAAGAATGATCAGTTAATGGAAGCAAATTCATAAATGACTCAGATTTTGGAATAACTGAAAAATGATTCTAAATGTGTTAGACTCTTCAGGAGAAATTGAATGTGATGAGTGAAGAGATACGGAAACTGTAAAAATACAAAACAAAACAAAATCCAAAATGTAATCTAAGCCTCTACCCAGGAATAAGTGGAAATATGTGTATGTGGGGGTGGGAAGGATGGAGCAGGAGTGGGGGTGGGGGTTGGTTAATACAGGGAAAATGTCAGACATATTGGAAATCAAAAATTTTAAAATAAAATTGAGCTTTATAAACAAAAGTGAGGACCATGATGCAGTAACTGGTAGCAGACTACCCTCCCTGTTATGAGCAGCTATAAAACTGGACACAATATATGTGGCATCTGGTTTAAAGCTTGGAGAAATGCAGAAGATCAGGCCCACAATTACCCAGTTTCTACCTTTACGCATTCTCCAGATCGCAGCACAGAGAGGTCGGAAGCAAGAAGAGCACAAGGGTCTCATGAGCAGACATGAGAGTTCAGGGCTACTGAAGCAGCCGGAGTCTGCAGGACAGAGCTCCACAATCAAAAGAGCAGAACAGAGGCGTTCCTTCAGCCTGCACAGGATGTCTTTAAGATTTTGTTCAAATACCATGGTGCACAGGAGCAGGATAAAAGTCCAAGAGGCAGGCAGTGAGCGGCTGGTTAGGAGCTGTGAGCTGGATATACAGTTCAAGAGCAGTTCAGTGCCAGGAGAAAAGGGTTCCTCCTGAGCAGAGCAGAGTTCCTGTGAACAACCTGGACTAAAGAAGCCACAACCACCGACTAAGTCTAAGTCTACTGTCTGCCCTAGACGTAACTGACCAAACATTTACAACAAGCTTCAAAAGGACCAAACAAATCAAATTTCTACAAGACTAAGCATCAACACTCTCTAGAGAAAAATGATAAAAGCCAAAACCACAAGAACACAGTATCTAGACTACCTAGGATATAAATAAAAATCACTGGCCACAAAAAGCATCAGAAAAGGGTGACCCAGAACCAGAAAGAAATACCAGGTAATAAAACTGGCTAACAAACAAACAAAGAAACAAAAACCTCAGGATATTAGAATTTAAAACACAGGCTTTAACCAGTTATTAGAAATATGTCCAAATACTAAAGGTAAGTATGATGACAGTAAGTGAAGAGATGAAAATCTTAGGAGAGAAGCAAAAACTCTAGAATCAAAGACAGAGTCCAAAAAATATTCTATAACTGGAAAGGAACATCTAAAATGATTTAAAAAAAAAAGGTAACGAATGAGCTTAACAATATATTTGAGATGGAAGAAAAATGGGTCAGTGAGAAAAATGGGTCATAAGAGAGATCACTGGAAACAAACTAATTTGAAAAATAGAGGGAAAGCTATTTTTTAAATACCTCAGTATCCTGTGGGACAATATCAAGCAGGCTATCAATAATGCAATTGGAGTCCAAAAAGGAAATAAGAGAAAAAATTATTAGAGTAAATATTGGTTAATTTTTTCCAAAAGCAAAAAAAAAAAAAAAATTAAGTACACACAGTAAGCTCTGTGCCCTCAAGCAGAATAGTTCTTTTCAAAAGCATCATAAATAGACACATCCTAGTCAAATTGCTAAAAATCAAAAACTTTTAAAAAAATCTTAAAAGCAGTCAGAGGAAAATCGATCTATCACACAGAAAAGAACAAAAAGATCACACTGTCTTTATTGAGAAATAATGAAGGCTATAGATGATGAAGCAACACAGCTAAAGTGCTCAAAGAAAAAAAGTCAACCTAAAATTCAATAAACAAAAATATTTTTCAAAAAGGAAGGTAAAGTAGCTCAAACAATTTGACCAAGAAAATAAAGTAGTATTGCATTATAATGTGAGATCTAAAATAGATATTCACAAATCTATATGGATGTATATGTATCAGACAAATCTCCCAGCAGAAAATTTTGAAATAATATATGGAGAGATTCTTCTCTCAAAGAGATGCCGCACACATTCTGAACTCCTTAAATGTGGGCCACACCTGGTGACCTCCTCCTTCCACAGAATACAGTGTGGAAATGGGGGGGGGGGGGGTAAAGAGAGTACCTGAATAGTGGAAAGACTCATAAACACCACCTGAATCAGGTAATGAAGACTGTGGTATGTCCTATTGATATATGAAATCTTGATTTGTAGTGATTAAAATGACACTTTGTCTCTGTGAGCGTCCTCTCAAACACATAATCCCAGTCTAATCATTAGTAAAATACATAAAACACCATTTTTAAGACACAAGACAAACTACTCAACCAATCCTTTTCAGAACTGCCAAAGGCATCAGAAATAAGCAAAGTCTGAAAACTGTCACAGCCTAAGGAGATTTAACAACCAAATGCAACAGGGTATCTTAGCGGAACCCTGGAGCGGGAAAAAGATCTTAGGTAAAGATTAAGAAAATATGAATAAAGCACCAATTTGAATAGCAATAATGTATCAACTCATTAATTATAACAAATGTGTCATGCTTATAAGACATTAAAAAAGGGGAAACTATATAAAACTGTTGGCACTATCTTTGCAACTTTCCTACAACTCTAAAGATGTTCTAGATTTAAAATTATTTGGAGAAAATAATGAAAAACTCGAAGATAACAAACATACATATGACATTCTTAAATTGAGGCAAAAAAAGACAGTTTCAGATAAATGCAAGCTGAGAGAATCTATCACCAGCAGATCCACTCTATAAGGAACTATAAGGAAATTTCTTTTTGCTAAAATGAAGTAGTATGAAATTTAAATTTGGATCTCCAGGCAAGATAAACACAAAGTGCAACAGTTGGTACCCTAGAAATGGCAACTATTAAGATAAATGCAAAAAAAGAGCTATTTTTCTTTCTTTTAGTACATCTTTTAACATGCTAAACTAAAAACAAAACAATGGATGTAGAATGGGGTTTAGAAAAATACTTAAGTGAATCCATGTTACCAAAAGACAAAGAACGATCGTAATATAAATTAAATTATACTAGTATAATGATCTTACATTATACATAAAGGATATAATATTAATTCACAGTTTTGGTAGACACTGAACAGGTAAGGAGATATATTATAACCCTAAAGGAACCACACAAGAAATATTATTTGAAGGCATATATCTAAAAAGCCTGTGTAATCTGTGTAATAAATAGAATTCAAACAAAGAGCAAAACAGCATTAAGTTTGATTAACTTAAAAAGAAATAAGACTGATAAAACAATAGAAAACCAGAAGGGGGCCTCCCTGGTGGTGCAGTGGGTTAAGCAACTCACTATGAAGCAAACTACAGCCACTGCAGCACAGTGGCTGCAGCACAGCCACTGCCGCCGGCCAGGGAAGGGACCCACGTGGCGTGTCAGACCTCTCCTGCTTCACCCGCTGCTCCCCTCAGCAGTGTGTTTCAGTCAGTCTGCCTGTTCTGCTCCCCACTCTGTCTCTGGTGAATGCTCTCACTGCCCTGGATTCTGGCCTGTACCCCAGCTCTTGTATATATAAATAAATCTTTAAAAAAAAAAAAAAAGAAAACCAGAAGGGTGAGACAGAAAACAAAAAACAAGATTGTAGATTTAAACTCAGCTATATAAAAATATAAAATGTAAATTGAGTTAAATACAGCAATTGAAAGGCAGAGATTGTCAAACTACCCACGAAAACAAAACTTATTCTGTTTGTATTGCAGTCCCTTTAAATACAAAGTTATGGGTTGAAGGTTCAAGAATGGAGAAAATCTACCAAGCAAAATATCAAGTTCTTGATCAATGTTACTGGTTGCCAAATCAGGACTCATTCTCATTCTAATTTTACTGTCTTTCCAAAAGAAGTTGTGAAAGATAATCATTCATATTCCTTGCTTCCTTTGCAGTGAGAAGAGGCTATGTTGTCCACTTCTGCACTACAAAATGTAAATGGAAATGTCCTAGAACTCCACTCACCATCCTGATAACTACGATATATACATTATAATCATCCTTAATCTCCTGTGTTTTTCCTTGGATGAAAATTTGATGCATAATGCAATAGCAGCCATCTTATGATACTGAAGTTAGGCCAAGAAAATGACAAATGATGGTTAGTATATCACTGAATTGCTTAATAAATAATACTCCATGCCTCTTTTTATGTTAGGGAAAAAAATATTTATACAATACTAGTTAGGAATTTTATTTTGCTTTAAATAGAAAGAGCAATCTAAATGGACACAGTTTAATATAGTCATGAAGGAGAATTGTCTTGAATCTGCCTTTTTCATGGGTTAGCCTTACATCACACTTCCCAGCCAGCATGATACTCAGATGATACACATTTTCACAAAACACTGCTGCTCTGGAGAACAAAGTATCTCACAGTAATAAATGTTAATTTCCATATGAGAAATTAACAGTAACAGATGTTAATTTTCATGAGAACTATACACAGGACCACAAAGAAAGAATGTGCCAATAGTTGGCACCTTTCAAATGCAAAAGCTGTAGGTATGAAATTCTTCCCTCACTTTTCCTACCTGCCAGTCACAGTCACATCATACAAGAGGACCACAAGGTGGGCTGGGGAGGGTCTTTTTCTCCTATGCCTCTCCCTCATTTAGTTCCTCTTTCTCTCTCCAATTAACCTCACCCACTCATACAAATACTGCAAAACTACTAACTGGGGACTCAAGACCAATTACTTCTCATTTTTTCTGAAATAGCTTATTTGTCACTTACTTGTTAAGCATCACAGACATCTGAAATGCACTCCAAAAAGAGTCAAGGAATAACTAATGTTTGGAATCATTTTCTCTACTATGTCCAGATAAATAATTGAAAATACTTATTTGCCAAGAAGACTTCTGTTCTAGTTCTATATTCTCGCCACTCTCTGAATGTCTATTAAGGTATTAAAAATGTATCAAATATTTACTACAATCCAGACACCAGGTATGCAAAGAGAAAATAACTACTTACTTTCCTTGGCAGATACACTAGACATTTCCAAGTTCTTTTCTTCTAGTCTTCTGTTTTGGCAATCCATGATCATACTTCCTTTAATGCTGCAGTATTGTAAGGTACCTGTTTTCATGTACCTTCTCCCCTATCTTTGCTGAATTGATAAGGGCATGAGCGGGAACTTATTCATGTTTCTGTTAACAATGTCTAGGCATGGAGTATACGTTCCATTAATGTTAGGCACCTTCATGAGATGACAAATATATCTTGAATCATCCTTATATCCTCCAGCGGCACAGAGAAATAATTTGAGCAATAATAAAGTTATTATGCCTTCCATTTTCCTTTAATTGCCAAAGGGAACAAGTCAGATTAAGACTTCCTTAGATGGCTGGAATGCAAGTGAGAGAGCAACCCATCCTTTTAGCTCCTCAAGGAAATCAGTGCATAAAAGTGATTAAACAAACTAAACAATTCAAGTGAATTAAACAGATGAAACAAATGTGAAGAACTCCTGAAAAGAAAGTTAACTCAAAAACAGAAAACAACTTTAAGCTAAGACTTCAAAATGTTGAACTTCAAATAACTTGACTGTCATTGAAATGTATTGAGGAAGCAATGGTAAACTTTTTACTATGATATGGTCATCGTGGTGGTTGCTACTTTATTGTAGTTGTTGCTACTTGTGGTGGTGTCAATTTTATTATCTTTCATAGATACACACCATCTAGGAATGAAATCCTGTGATCTTGGGGACTGTACAACACACTCCAGTATAGGAGTGTGAGGTGGGGGGAGTAGGGGCAAGTGAGATAAAAAGAATAACTGGGGGCCTCCCTGGTGGCGCAGTGGGTTAAGCAACGCACTATGAAGCAAACCGCAACCACTGCAGCACGAGTTCGATCCCTGCTGCCGGCCAG
>JAGFMF010011456.1:6047762-6088889 GCA_019455555.1 Galemys pyrenaicus
TGCCCGCTGCTCCCCTCAGCAGTGTACTTCCGTTGATCTGCCTATTCTGCTCCCCGCTCTGTCTGTGGTGAATCCTCTCGCCCCCCACACCTCTGGCCTATACCCCAGTGCTTGTATGCATAAATAAATAAATCTTTAAAAAAAAAAAGAATAACTGGGAGCTGAATATAAAGGGTGCATCATATCATTCTCTATATAAATTGGATATCCTTGAAATTTTCTACAATAAAAAAGTTAAAATAAAAATTTTAATTAAAATCTAGAAAAGACTTTTTCTCAAAAACAAAAACACACATAATTTGTCACCCATATAGTCAATCTATTTTGTAAAAGGAATGGAGGCCATCAAAACCAAAACAAAGGAAGGAAGGAAGGAAGAGGTGAATGAAGGAGGAACAGATAGAAGGAGAGGAGAAGACAGGAGGAAGGACAGACAAACAAAAAACAAAACAGTAAAAATAAAGGAAAATGTAAATATTTATCCTTGTTTGTGAAACTCTTCAATTTTTTTTTCAAGGATTCCCAAGATACAAAAGAAAAAAATTATAAATATGTGTGTTTGGTTTTACCATATAATGCCACACAAACATACATATTCTATAAGCAAAATGATAGAGGAAAGTAGAAAATAAAGAACTGAACAAAGATAAACTATATGCTGATTTTTTAAAAGATTTATTTATTCATGCATACAAAGCACTGGGGTACAGGCCAGAGGTGCTGTGAGGTGAGAGAATCCACCAGACAGAGCAGGGGGCAGAACAGGCAGATGGACCGAAACACACTGCTGAGGGGAGCAGCGGGCGAGGCAGGAGAGGTCTGCCTGCGCCACATGGGTTACCTCCCCAGCCGGCAGTAGGGATTGAACTCGTGCTGCAGTGGCCGCGGTTTGCCTCATAGTGCACTGCTCAACCCACTGCGCCACCAGGGAGGGCCCTATATGCTAATTATTAATAAGGAAACTTGACTGGAAATATTTTATCAGATAACAGACAATACAAACAAAAAAAAGTCAAAAGGGTAAAAAGAAATAGACCAAAAAAAGAACAGCAATAATAATTTTTGAACATTAGAAAAATACAGTAGAGAGATATTTAAAACAAAATTCAAATAAATAAGAACTTGATAAAACTACAATGATGGTGAAAGATATAATTCACTAAGGTTTTTAAAAAGAGGATGCAGAAAAAAATACACTGGGCTTAGTCATGACGCATAACACGACTAATAAACATGGATCGGTATCCAAGTAAACCTAAAGTATAGATATTTTCAAAAATTCAAAAATCATTTAGAAAAATCAATCACTAAGCCATGAGGAGAAGACCCAAAAACCATAAAGAGATTCATCCTCAAATAAGATTTGCTAATATGTGAGCAATGGCCAAAACAATAATTGCGTGGACTATGATTAAACACAAACATGAAATGTAGTTTCAAATAATCTTTTGTATAAACGAAATTTCAGCTAAAGTTAGACATCATTTAGAAAATAACTGCAAAAGTGGCTATATCTCAAAATCTATGAGATGTGGCTAAAATCTTACTCAGAGGAAAGACGATATTCTGAAATGCACTTACAAGAAAACAGGAATGAACAAACTGGACAAGCCTAAAGGAAACAGGACAGAATGAATACAAACATGAGGAGAAACTAGCTGATGGACAAAAATGGAGATCGAAAAACCCAAATCTAGTTTACTGGAAAACTCAGCAAACAATGTGCTGCAAAACCTGGGTTTGGTGAAAGAAAGTTAACCAATACTAACCTAGACGACATCTGGAATGCCAAGAAAAAACAAACTACTGTAAAACTTCATAATTCATGGTCTTCAGTACTATGTTCAACTTTATACCCCTGAGTAAGAAACAATTATATAAAACAAAGAAACCTGCCTCAGGATGTAATAAAAATGAATACATTAGTAACAACAGATAAAGCCAAAGAGATATCTGCTTCAAATTCATGAATGGTCATGATTTTTATGACCAAGTTTGATAATTTTTTAAATAATACACAAATTCTATGTTATTTAAAGCCCATCAGAGCAGAGAAAGAGACTGAAAAATTTTCAGTCATCCTTTGCATCTAAATGATAAAAGCCTGGGGCCTCCCTGGTGGCACAGTGGGTTAAGCAACTCACTATGAAGCAAACCACAGCCACTGCAGCCACTGCAGCCACCGGCTGCAATCTCTCTCTGCAATCAATCTCTGCCACTGGCTGTGAGGGGACCCACATGGCGTAACAGACCTCTCCTGCTGTGCCCGCTGCTCCCCTCAGCAGTATGTTTCAATCAGTCTGCCTGTTTTGCTCCCCACTCTGTCTCTGGTGGATCCTCTCACCTCCCCCAACTCTGGCCTGTACCCCAGTGCTTGTATGCATAAATAAATAAATCTTTTAAAAAATAAATAAATGATAAATTCCTTGCAATAAATACAAAAGAAGTGTCAGACTATGTTTGGTTTCTCATACCAAAACCAAACAGGCTATTAGGAAAAATGTAAGTCCTAACTTAATCTCATTTGTAAGTTTCAATGCAAAACATCTAAATAGAATGCCAACATATTAAATCTCAGTGTACTAATAAAATAAAGTACCAAGACCAAGGTAGATTTATTCTAGAAACACAGGGACAGTTTAACAGTTATATAATTCACATTAAAAAAAAAACAACAAGAAAAATTATGTGATTGTTGTTTGAATACAGAAAAAGTCATTTTTCTATAATCTAAAAATAAAAGGTTTAATTTAATGACAAATCCCAATACCATTTCTGTAAGAAGTACTTGTTAACATTATAATTTGTTATCTTTTTTCTAAGAGATCACAATCAATGTACCAAGAAAGTAAGAGGAATAAATATTGAAATGGAAGAGGCAGAAGTGTCATTATTTATGGATGATCATTTACTTATAAAATCTAAAGCAATTAACTGAGCCACTGTTAAAATTAATGAGAAAATTCAATAAAGTGACCAACTAGAAGAAAAGCATATAAAAATAAATAGCTTTTCTACACACTAGCAAAAATCAATGAAAAATAACTAAAATGATAAAATGCCTTATGATAAATACAAGGGAAATATCAGAACTCTGGTAAAAACAATGAAAACATTGCTAAAAGATGGTGATGGGGAATACATGAGGATTACAATTAATGGCAAGTATATGTAAATTTTAAAATATTTTAATAATAAAAAAATAAAATGTAAAAAATAAATAAAATGTAGACAAACACTGAATAAATGCCTATGAGATAAAAAAAAAAAGAAATAAAAGGAAGTGTTAGATATCTAAAAACATGTACTACCTCACTGTATAAAAACACTTACAACGTTGAAAACGTCAGTTCTACAAATTTAAGACACAAATTCCATTCAAGCCCATTTAAAATCTCATTCTTTAAAAATAGAACTTGACAAGCTGATTCTAGCAGCCATATAGAAAAATGAATACACATGAACAGCCTGTAACATTCTGTAAAAGAATCTGATGAGAGCATATTTGCACCTCCAGGCATGAAAATGTACTACAGACTCCAATTTAACAAGCAGCATGAAATTATATAAAGGTATGCAGAAAAAATATACAACAAAAGTTTCCTACTTTATTTATATATCAAAGTAATTTCCAGATTCATTTCTAAATCTATGGGTTTTTAAAAATCTAAACATTGGAAGAAGAATATATGAAAGCACATTTTATAAATTTGCTAAAGGGACGATCTTAATGCAACAAGGAAACTCAGACCAACAAAGGAAAATGGGAACAAACGTGACATCTTGGAAATTTAAAACTTTAATATTTTGAATCATCAATATGTTATACAACCCTTTTTGAAAAAGCAATTGTGACCTAGATGTGACTTAGTCAAATGTATCCATTACCCAAAAGATAACTAAAAACCACCTAGGAAAATAAAATCAGTCACTTTCAACCTGGAGGCTCTCAGTTAAAACAGAGCACAGAGTGCAGTGTGGACATGACCCCCTGGAGTTCAACACGATATCCTGATCTAGAATGTGAGCACTTTTTACCAGGAACAGTACAGCACAGCAAACAGCCTCTTAATTGGTTCCTAGACTCCTTTTGTTTACAGATATCTAGGGACTCCCAGATCCCCATAATTCAGTCTCAGTATGGCAGTAAACGACATTTTTATTTATTTAAAAATTTCATTTATTGAATATTTTTCATCTTCAGAAGAATCACATCAATGGCTGACCACTCAGAATAAAAGGCAATTCCTCTCCATGGTCTGCAGGGTCCTGCCTGGTCTTTATCCATCCCCCTACTTCACCTTCATTATGTCTTCACTGATCTTTCCAACTCTCCCTGGATTCTCAGGGATCTACACATGCTATTGCTGCTGCTTATCTAGCAATAACCTCCAGTGCCTAACTCCAGGGGCCACCTCGTTGGCTAGCTTCTCCACCTCTTAAGATCTCAGCTTAAATGTGACCTCCCTCAAGAGCCTTTCCAAACATCCTCTTTTAGAAGGTACCCCTTTTACTTTTTAGCTCCTGGGTTGTTAAACTTCATGTTTTGATTTTAACTTGCAATAACTGTATCTGTCTTGTTCCCGAGAACATAAACTTGACTACTGCAGAAAATACAACCTGTCTTGTTCACTGTTCTATCCTAGTGGCTGCAGAAGTCATATGTAGGAGGCACTCAATTAAAATGATGTTGAATTAAAAAAAAAAAGTCAGTTGTATATACACACACAAATTCATAAGAAACAAAAGCAGCAATAAGCACCTGAAAAAATACAATCTAAACAATAGTGCTATGCAATTTTTAATCTATGAAATTGGAAAAAATTACAAAGATTCTTAATTTTGAGGGTTAGTGAAGTGAGATAGGAAAATCTACTATCACATGCTGCATTGAGTGTAAATTAACCCCATAGTTTTGGAGAAAATTTGGCTTTTCCCAGTAGTGTGCTGGAATGAGCTGGAGCAGGCTTAAAGCAGCTGACAAAATTCCATAGTTAAATATTCAGCTTGAAATTGGCTGTGGCAGTATTTACACAATGGAAATCAGCAAATGCTATAAATCAGATGGTTGTTTGGTTTGCTTATTTGTGTTTTTACAGTCTACAAGTACACCTATGTTTTTATGTATAAAAAGGAAAAATGGACATAATTTTTATTTTGTATTCCTGCAGAAATAATTGCACAAGTGCACAAGGAAAAAATAGACACTTTAGATGCTTAGAAGCCCAATAAGAGATAAATGATGAATTTATATTATAAAATAGTCATTTAAAGAAAACGAGTGAGATCTACAAACACTGCTATAGTTAATTGCTGAATAAAGGAATTTGGAGGACATGTATATAATCTCATTTCAACAAATTTTTCAAGTTTATAGTACATCACTTCATATGTGTTTGCACAAGGCCTATTTGGATGTATGCCATGCTGTTGAAAGTAGTTAACTCTGATCATAGGAGATCGCAATGAGAGGGGGTGTATTTTACTTTTTAATTTATCCATTTAAAAATTGTATGCATTTTCAAAACAACAGCAGCTCATATTTTCAGGAGAAAAAATCTTAAATAACTTTTGGATTAAAGAGATAAGCAAACTGTAATTACAAACTATCAAGTATCAAAACAGTGAAAATAAAACAGAAAATTATGGAATGTGGTGAAAGTTATAAAAAAGGAAATTCACTGCTTTGTATAATATCATCATTGAACAAAAACATAGTATCAAATTAAGCTCTCAGCTCAATAGGTTAGAAAGCAAAACTCAGAGAAATTAAGAAAAAATTCATGGAGAAAAATTAATAAATTCAGAAAACAGGAAAAATATAAGACTTACATACTAATTCAGTAAAATCTGGCACATTTCTTATATAAAATAGATGATATATATCAACACAATAAGATATAATTAAAAATGTGAAGATTAAAATTCGTGGCAGCAGTAGAATGCACTTGAAAATTGAGTCAAGAAAATATATAAATAGGAAGGATGATGTAATAAATATATATTAAGAAATAAAAATAAAACAAAAATGAAAATAAGGTGCTATTCATTTTATAGTACAATCCAAAAAAGAAAAGAAAAAACAAGTTATTGACACTGAAAGAGCATTCCAAATTTGTCCTCCCAAAATGAGGTTTTGAAACTTCCAGAAATGCATCATATGGAAGCTAAATAAATTATCTTCACACACACACACACACACACACACACACAAGTTAAGCATCCCAATCATCTATTATTGTACTATAGTTACCTGTAATTCAAGATGTCTGGAAGCATTTTCCTAGTCTATCCACACTCCACACCTGACACTATCACATACAAACAACAAAAAGTCAAATCCTACACACATAAATCCAAAGGTTCTAAAGAAAATAGTTTCTCTTTCTGACCATATAGTAATCCAGAAGTGATATATTTAAAGCAGAAATAATAATGATGCACACCTGAAACTTATTTGCTATAATACCACATCACTTGAATAAAAATAAATTGTAAAAATAAAATAAAGCATAAAAAAGATCATGTCTCTCCCTCTCTGGACCCTCTAAGACTTCCCCTCTTGCTTAGGATAAAGTGTATGCCTCTGGCCCAAAAGGCACTTCACAAAGAGTTCAAGCGACCTGTTAGACCCCACGCTCCTTCTGCTACTATTGTTCCTCTAAGCCAAATGTACACCAGTCTCAGGGTTTTGTGTTCCCTGTCTCATTGCTCGGGCATCCTAAATAGCAATTTGGATCATCCTGAATCTCATCACTTGCATTATTTTTCTGCTGGCCAATCTAGAAATTATGTCATGTCCTTGATTATTTACTCTCTATCCTCTTGAGTCAATGGTATCGTGATGATGAGGGCACAGACTCTGTATTGCCTGAAACACTACTTGGTACACACAGGGTCACTATGGATCATGATACTATAAATGTGATTATTTATTTACCTTCTTATATCAAAGTAGGCTTCATAAAGACACAGACTTTATGTAAATAACATGCCTGATGGACTCTGCAAGCTGTCACAACCCATTCTCCCCATGGTCCCTGGAAGAAGGAAGACCTGCAGCCTGACACGTAGGGGGCCAGGTACACTGCCTTCTCCAGCCTCCTCACAATCAGGTGTTCCCAGTTACCTATAATGTCACCTTAACAAGGCGACAAGAATACTATCTGCCTTTTTTTGGTCCTGCCTTCTCCCACTCTCCTTCTGAAAAGTAGAACTGAAGCTGCAAACAGCTTTGGTAATGCAATGAGGACAGTGCCTGAGTAAATGAATGAATAAATGAACAAATCTCTTTTTTCATCATTTCTATTCTACATTTGGAAATGGGGAATCCAGACCAAAATTAAGTTAAGTTACAAAATCTTTGCATGGAAAGAATCGTAGAGAGAAAGGAGCACTATTTTGTAAAGTGAATTAGGGACATCCTTGTGCAAATCCAGGAACGAGTAAATGCTTGCATGGAAACATCTATACCTTTGATTTAATGAAGAATTAAAGTTATTGACAGACCACTCTTTAAATTATTGATGACACGTTAGAGCATGACCACTTTATAGAATCCAGCAATCACTCACAGGAGGTAAATATCTAACATCAAAAGTTAACACATCAAGCAAGCCATCAGAATGAGAGCCGAAGAAACCAAACATGAGGGAAACTAGGGATCAGCCCACCCAGGCACACCAGTGTCTTCCTACTTCCAGAAGAAACAGCAGACAGACTACTATTAAGATGGGCTCCAGGTAGAAGAGATATAGGAGGAGGGGGAGAAACAATCAAATGAATCAATTCAAGGTATTGTAGAAACCAATTTACAAGCAAAGCCAACTAGCCTTAGTCTCCCAGAAGGACAAATGCCAGTATAGTGTCAGATCAACACCTGCTCCATGGATGCCCAAGTGAGTGATTTGTGTTTCACTAGCAATGAACAATCCTTGGGAGTTCAGGATCAGGTGAGAGCATGAAGCTGATATCCTCCTGTTTCCTGGCTTATGTGTCACTGTGCCTCAGGTCACTCTCGAGAGGTTGTCTGCCCTCCCCTTTATGTAACAAACATTCTCTTTACAGCTGTTGCCTGAGTTGCAGCCACCAGGCTGGGAGAGACCCCCCTGTGGATAGTTACCAAACAGAATGGAGTCCGGGCTATAGTCTGAGTCCTGGGCAAAGATCAGCTGTGAGATCACAGAGTATCTTTATTAAAGAACAAATCATACTGGACAAACCTGATTGCTTTTCAGATCAGCTCGTGAAATGAGGGGGCTTAGCAAACACAGGTAAGCACAGTAGCGGGGGTGTTCAGTGAGCTATTTAATAAACGCTCTGGAAATTAGACTCAGGAAGTCTGTAAGGTTGGGCCTTGGGTAGAGAGGGAATGAGACAGCCTACCGTGCATGTGGGTGTTGGAAAGGAACAAACCCTACTCCTGCCATTTTCAAGGAAAGTCATTTTGCTCTCTTTGTGTTTCACATGTGGACAGGAGGTTTCAGGGCCGGGTGTCTGAGGGTGTGTTGTGTGTTTAGGGAGCTGCGATCACACTGCGGAATTCTGGAAGATCTGCGGTTCTAGTTGGCTCTGCTCTCCCAGCCCCTGAACAGGAGCAGTGAAAAAGCCAGAACACTGGTGAAACACAGGGGACAAGAGTCTTCCCTCTGGATTTTAGACTTCCTGTCTATAAAATTAGAGGCTGGACTAGCATTTCCTGTGAGCCGTCTTACCTTGCCCTTCCATGATAAAGCTTCGCTAACCTAAGCAGTAGCCTTGTGCCCTTGTCTTCACCCACCAAAGTCAAGCTATTGAGACAACAGTTTGGACATCAAATCCAACTGGATGATTTGAACACCAGGGGGAAACTCCATCTGCTTATTGTTGCTCATTTTATAGTTATCCTTCTCATCTGTTAATTGAGCAGTTGAAGTAGTTGAACTAGAAGATTTCTAAGGGTCTTCTAACCCTAGTTAAGTAACAATTTCCTCCATACCCCCTGACCAGTATCATGCTTGTTCATAACATGACCCATTATGCAAAGTTATATTAAAAATTTGAATATTCACCAGTCCAAGTCAAGGCAAGCTTCATGCAGGAGCAGACTTGATGCAAATGGCATGTGTGATGGAGACATCATGACACATTCTCATCTTCCCTGGGAGAACTGCAGCCTGACATGCAGGTGACAAGACACACTGCATTTCCCAGCCTCCCTTGCTTTGAGGGGTGCCCATGCCCTATGGTCTCACTCAAGGAAGGTGATAAGAGAACTGTGGGCCATTTCTGGTGAATCTTCAAAGATGATGCATCCATGCCACCCACTTATTTTCTTCTTTCGATAAGCAGAAGAACTGCAGCCAGGGTCATCTTTGGCCATGCAAGTGAGAACAGTGACTTAGTGACTCAATGACTTAATGAGGGCAGAGGAACAATATGGAAAGAGCCTGGGCCCCTAAGCCACCACATGGAGCAGAGTTGTCACCAAACTGAAACTTAGACAGCTGGGCGAGCAACCACTATCTCAGGGTTTCTTTCTTGGAACAGCTTACACTAACTGGCTCAGAGACCAAAGTGCTAAACTAAATTCATGGTATTGTTTTAATGGTTATTTGGCAAATAAAGATACAAGGGAATAAAAATGTTCCAGAAATGGGGCAGGGAGGGAGAATGCCCAGGGTTAGACATGTCATGTATTTCCACACCCTGAATAGCAGTGATTTCTTCAAAGTCTTTTTTAAAGATCTGTTAAGACGTCAGAAACATTGATCCTTTGGGCAAAGATGAACTTAAGAATGCAGCCTTCCCTTCCCGCCAGCCTCTGTTGTTTGGATGGCTTGACAGCACCACTGAAATGAAAGTGGTAGGGATAGGCCCAAAAAGCAAAGAAACAGGCTGACCTAAGAACAATGACTGGAAAATAATAGTTACTGAACATGGAGCTGACCTGAGGAAGTAGACCAGAGGTCTATTAAACTTTTATGGAAATGCATCACCAGAGAGACACTGAATCTGGCCTGAATAAAAAAATAACCTGTCATTTTTCTATTCTTAAAACAGCTGCCAAAGTCCTGGATATGCACAAGAAGGAAGCAAGTGGGGACGCCATCAGTTTTCCAGAATGGCATCTCCCAGTGACCACTCAGGACCTGGTCTCCTGTGTGATTAGTCAGTCACAAATGAGGATGGATAAGGAAGATGCTTCCAGGGCAGAGGTAGGGAGATATCAATACAGTGTGGGCAGGGCAGTAGTGGGCAGGGAGTTCTGCCCAAATCACAGAAGCAAAGTCTCGGTCAGAAATCTCCTCCTCTGTCAAGGCAATTCCACCCCAGCAGAACTCCATGACTGCTATGAACCAGTCCCTCCTTTTTCCCTGTTCTGAGTGGAGCCTGTTGTGATTCTTTCCATCTCTGCTCCACCACTGTAGATTGCAGGCTAGATGAGAGGGTATGGTGCAGAGAGTGCAGGCCATTCACTTTAATATCTGGACCATGATGAGTTTCATCCAGACCCCATGAAGGGAGATCCGCTCCGGACCAGGGCTCTGGAGTGCTGACCAGATGTGCTAACTGCAAAACTCTGGTGGTTTCTGTGGGCAGGGTGAAGGGCTCTGCATAAGGAAGGGTATGCACAGTTGCTTGGTGGTCAGAGGAGCGACCGTGGAGGTAGAGACTGCCAGCTGCCCACTAGTAATGCCATCTCCCCTCTCTGTGAGGTAGTAAAATCAGAGCTGGTTCAGAGTTGACCACTCATCTCCTTTCCCAGACTTCCTTGCAGGTAGGCCTCCCAACTTACCTTAAAGGAAGTGATGGCACCACACTCACACAGAAGCTGAAGGTTAGAAGCCTCCTCATAGTCTTGTTCATCCCCCAAGGGCCAGGGCACGGAAGGCTGTCTGCATCCCAGCTTCCACAGCAGAGGGTGCACTAGGCTGAAGAAATGGCAGAGCCTCTCACCGGCCCAAACCTGACTGTTACAAAACAGAAAGGAACTTCCATTCTGGGGGTACATTTTTGAGCCTCTCTGTTAAAACCCCCAAGGCAGCTTTAACCGTCAATTCCAGTGTGCTGTGCACAAGCGTGTGAGGGCCCCACATGCTGCAAGCTGGCTAAGGGCTCTCCTGACTCCACTTCAAGCTGCTTTTTATTTTGGGTTTGTTTAACTTTGTTCTTCTTCTTGTGAACTGCCTATTGATCTTGGAGATTTACTTAGATTCACTGATTCTTCATTTCCTTACCTGTTGAATAGAAATACGAATTTAAGGAGCGCCAGTAGTGCAATGAGGTAGGGATATGAAGATGAATTTATAGTTAATAAGGTTGTAAGGAGATTTATAAAATAGCTAATTTCACTGCATGCTGCAATGTACTGAATACTTTTTTAATGTCTGCTTATGCAAGCAAAAGACCCCAGTGAGTTGATCTCAGGAACCCTGCTTTTCATATGAGAAGACGCTAAGGCACAAAAGACACTAAATTATTTGCCTAAAGGACAGCACTGGCTTTGCTTTAGCAGGGATGTGAGGTGACTATGCAGAAGAGCCTGAAAAGCACCCCCACTGCAGGCCAGAGTGGCCCGCTGTTGTTGAAGGACACCGACCATGTCAGAGCTGAACGAGGCTGTCCTTGGAAACATGTGGCCTGAGAACCCTGCTGTCATAGCAACTGCCATGGGTCCCCTTGGGTTTTCTTTGGTCAATTGGTCACCCAGCAGCCAAGCAGGAAAGAGAAGTCTTTTACTGGTGGTCAAGGGCTGTGAGGCCATCCTTTACTCTCGTTCCTGAGCCCTGCCAGGGGGTGTTGTAGCAAGCTCCGGACCAAGTCCCCTGCACTCCGCCTGGAAGCGGAGTTATTCTGAGTTCCCTCTTCTTCACCATATCTTACTGCCACTCTTTCTTCCACATCCTGCTTGACGCATGGCCCTAACGGCAGACTGGTGGAGCTGCGTCTCAGTGCATACTCATGTCCTTCTGGACACCTGGCACTCCCCAGCAACCTCCACTTAGTTCCTCTCCCATCAGCTCAAAATACCACTGAAAAACTACCCTTCCTAGGGCATCCCAGTCCATACAATGCTTCTCTTCTGGCTTCCCCCTAGCATCCTGGTAATAAGGCTTCCCACCCATGCACCATACATTCCCACATGCTCAAAGGGCACTGACAATTTCTGACTGCAATTGTTAGGATCAAATAGTTATGCGGGAAAGGTAGGCCTTAAACCAGGACACCAGACACTTATGGCTTATGTACAAGGTGGTATGCCCTCTCCTCAGCAAGCTTACATCTCCTTATTCTGACATCTCCTTCGTGTTTCCATGGCTTCATGTTGCCTCCCTCGCCCTCCCCGTCAGCTTTCATCTAAGCCAGACAGGTACAGCTCCATCTTTGGGCAGCACAGCATCCACAGAGCAGGCTGAGCAAATGCCCATTGAGGCGGAAACTCAGGGCATCAGGTGACAGACAAGTCAGGATTTTGCTCCCCTTAGGACCCCCTCCCTCACCAGGAAAAGGGCAGGCAACCCACAGGGTTCCCAGAAAACTGCTCCCAAACTCAGTGAGGCATCTGATTCCTAGAAATAAGAATGCCTGTGGAATTTATTTATTTGATCAATTAGTAAGCATCTCCCAGGCCCTGCTGGAATCTTGTCGATAACACAGCTTCTGACACGAGACAACCTAACTTCCATTTCCTGTGTCAGCTCCCTCCTCCTGAAACTCATGTGAAGGAACAACAAACGGCGAGAGCATGTCACCCCTGCCCTTCTCCCTGACCTCACTTCTATCCCTGCATCTCACCTCTGAGCAGAGAGCCCTTTGGGGAGAGAGCCCACCAAGGAGCTTCCTTTTCACCCACTAGTTCTGCAGGTGTTTGAGGGCAGGCAGGGTTGTCTTGGGAAATTGCAAGGTCAACATGGACTGAGAACCAGTAGGGAAGCAAAACTGATGCCCCGCTTTGTCCTCTGAGTCCTGGACATGACTCCCTAGGCAGGATCTATGGCTATGAGCTTTCGTGTGGTTCTCCAAACATGGAGTTTTCTGACTACTTCTAGATGGAGTGAGATGAGATCTCTCTCTCTCTCTCTCTCTCTCTCTCTCTCTCTCTCTCTCTCTCTCTCGCTCACACACACACACACACACACTTATACCTGCAACCACACAATACACATACACAGTCACACATATACTCACATATACCATTACATGCACAAATGCACAATCACAAACACAGGTCACATTGTCTCTCATACACAACCTCATACCCACACACACAACAGCATGCAGGCGGAGCATGGCACTAATGGGATGATGCCATATTCACCCTCCTGGGGCATCACCACACTCCTGTATCAGTTGTCCTTTCCCAGGAGCCCCCAGACCTATGAAGATCCCACCAATGCAGCTGGGAAATGAGTCTCCAGCCTTTGACTAAACTCCAGCAGAGCCTGCAGAAAGTTCCAGTTCCATCAAGAAGCCTCTAATGTCAAACCTCTCCCTCTACTCTACCTGGATTAAATTCTGCCTCTTTTCCTCCCCTCCCCCATGTTTCTATAGCAACCTCCAGCCCCTGGGTATGACTGCTGCAGCTCAGAGCTCTGACCCCTGGGGCTGCCTGCTTGGCCTCTTCTGTGAAATGCCGGATTGCACACCCAATACCCTCGCCTGGACCTGAGCACCGCCATTAAGCCGGACATAAAAGAGCTTGGACAACTTTAGGTGATCCAGAGGCCACTGGCCCACTGGGGCTGGTTTCTCAGCTTCTGCATCCCTCCCTTCCTCCACCACCTCCTACTCCTTCTCTCCTGACACTCCCTCTCCTCCCCTCTTTGCTCTCCCTTTCTGCTCCCATCTCTCTCCTCTAGCCCCCTCCTTCCTCTCCCTTTCCTCCCCTCCCCTCCTGTCCCTGTTCCTCCCCTTCCTCTCTCCCCAGCATTTTCTGAACAGAGGCAGGTGCACAGGTGACGATGTGGAAAAGTGAGCTGATTAAAGACCTGGTGTCCTGGGACTTGGGTCCTGGAACCTGGCCTGTGGCCACAGGTTTGCCACTTGCTGGCTGTTGGCCCTTGGGCAAACTCCTCATCTATAAAATTAGGGGTTCACACTGGATGAACCTGGGAGGTGCCTTCCAGCACCATATTCTGTGATCTAGTTCACTCTCCGCAACTTCTTAAATTTTGCTGGCAGGAAACCAAACCTGAGAAAAATTTGAATTCTTTCAAAAAACATTAACCACAAGCCTAAGGTTCAGCTCTAGGACCCTAAAGCTAAGTATGCCCAAAGGGAGGGAGCCCCCTCCAGCTCACAGCTTTCCTTTATGAGATGTCTTTCCTCAAGGTGCCACACCTGCATTCCCATCCTTTTCACCTGCATGACCTTGACTTGAGAATCTGCAAGGGGGAACCTATACTGCAAGAACCTTAATGGGAATGCAGAAAATGTGGAAGGTTTCTGGAAGCTTCCCCTGGCTGGAGGAGGCAGGAAGGAGGAGGGGAGAGGAGCTCAGACCAAGGATGTTCATAAGGGGAGAAAGGATAATTCATGCACAGTATGACCCAAGGGTGGAAAGCTGCCACCGCAGTCCTCTGGCCAGCACTCTGCAAAGGAGGGGACCGGGGTGATACTGACCTGAAGTGCGGCAAGCATCTGAACTAGCAGACTAGGCAAGGCGATATCTGGGCCCCAAAGAAGCGGGGAATTGGAGAGATAAACAAAGGTCAATGCACCATCACCTCCAACTGATACAGGGTTTTCTAGCCACCTGGAAAATGTGTGACTGGCAGTCCTGGAGGTTGTAGGACCCCAGAGGCTATAACTCAGCGTCCAGCTGAGAGTCCAGTGTTCCCAGCCTGACCTCAGCACCCACTACCGCCTTACAGGCTACCAGGGATGACAGGAAGGGTTCCAGTTGCATGTCCAGGAGTCTGACAGCGGTTCTAATGGAGGGAACCCAATACCTATAGGGGGATTCTAACACCTAGAAGCAGGAAGGCCTAAGATGAAGCTGAGGAAGGCGCCCCAGGAAGCTCTGCTGGGGACTTCCTTTGGCTTCAGGCCTTGCAAATACCCTTGAAAAGTGTTTCCCTGGTCTGATATGGAAGGCTGTTTGTTTTCTCTTCTGGGTGAACATGTTGTGATTTTCTCTTTCCTGCTCATGCCGGGCTCAGCAATTACAGTATGTTCTTGAAGCATGGGCAGATGGGGCGGGAGGGTGGGACTGTGCTCTCCCCATAGGCTCCTCCCCACTACCCCCTTCTGCCAAAACTCTGAAATTACCAACTAACATTTCTGGGAGAGCTGTGATTCCTGGCCAGCATGCCAGGGAATCAGAATAAGAAGACTGTTTTCTTGCAACCATCTCCTCCTAAGAAGTGAATGTTTACACCCATAGTCAGTGAGTGACAACAAATGCCTTGAACTTGCAAAAAAAGGAATTCTCCCCCAAGAAGGGCATTTAGGGCTGCTACAAATTACATTCTCACTGGAACCATAGAAGTCTTGGGTGTCAGATCTGATGAGACCGGAGAGATCAAAACTGCGGATGACTCAAAGCGTCATCAGGCCTGACAATTCTCAACTGTTATTGGGCTGCCTGGAGTAAAGTGTTGCAAAGTCGGGATTCTGAGAGGCAGCACTGCAGCTGACTGTCTATATTCCATGAGCACGAGAGTAAGAGTGGCTGCGAGGTGCCACACGGGGTCCCTCCAGACCAGCAGCAGGGTGGCACTTAGCCCAGTGGGAATCTGATGTCTGAGCATGTGTGGCAGACTGAAAAACGGCTTCCAAAGATGTGCATCTACTAACCCCAAACCTATAAATGTCACCATTAGGGCAAAAGGAACTTTATTGATGGGATTTATTAAAGGATCTTGTGATGGGGACAGACCCTAGAGACTGGGGGTAGGTCCTGTATAACTACAGGAACCTTCTAAGAGGGAGGAAGGATGATCAGGTGCAAAGAGAGGAGGGTGGGTGGGCAAGAGCAGAGATGGAGAAGGGAGCCACAGTTAAAGATATTGCAAAGGAAAGAAATAGGGATGCCACACACATCCCTCCCCAAGCCTCCAGAGGGAACCAATTCTGCCAACCTGTTGACTTTAACCAAGTACAACTTAATTTGAGACTACTGGCCTCTAGAACTCTAAGAGAATAAGTTTGTGTTGCTTTTAGGTATTAAATCTATAGTCATTTGTTACAGCAGCAGTAATAAACTAATACAACAAACTACTGATTCTCTGCATCTCAGTTCCTTCATCAGAAAACTTGGAATAATAATAGTATCCACCTCAGATTGAGCTGTCAGAGCAATTACATGGGATATAATAGATGTAAAGCACTGAGCATAACATCTGGCACTCAGTAATTCTCAGTAAATATTAGCTATGATTATTCGGGTCCAGCTGCTTTATTTCATAGAGGAAAACATTAAAGTCCAGGCAGAGAACAGAATGCCCCAGAGGTCACCAGGACACAAGGAGGATGCAATCATTCTGAGGTCCTAATGACTGAGGAGATCTCTTATTTACAAAAGGGGTCATGGATACTACAGAAGATCCAACTGTTCTAGGTCATAGGAGGATGGGGTCTGGGACTGAAGCATATGCAGCAGCTGACTTTTCCATTGTCCCTGGACAAATTGACAGTAACATCAAGGCACTCTCAAAACAGCCTCCTTAAATGGAGAAGAAGCTGGGCTCCTTCTGACCCCTCCAACTCAGCAATAAGCTGTGTCTCCTTGAGTGGGCTGCCAATAGCGAATGTGGCACATGGTTTGCTCACTGGGAGCCATTTGCTGGTGTTCTTAGTTCTCACTGAGCCTTCCCACAGCCATCCACCCACCCCCAGACTCCCATCTTTAGTTTTATTATCACCAGAATCCATATTCCTTTCAATGTCACCATTTCAGACATGCCACCGCACCAACTCCTAACAAGTTCTTCTGCTCTAGTGCCCCCTCATCTCATTCCTCAACTTCACTGGAGGAACCCCACGGCTGTCTCACCAGCCATCATTAACTTTCAGTTATCACCCCAGCCCACTGCGCCAGCCTAGATTGCTTAATCTGTCATTATAATGTCTGCTTTGCAAACAGTCTCAAGTTTCTTGCTGTGTCTCCCTTTGTCGCACTCACCTGGAACACTCTAATTCTGATGAAAGGTATCACTCTCCTTCTCCCTACCTGTGCTCCACAGATGAATGCCAGAAACAACCGCACAACAGAGCTTATGGGTTTCCAGGCAAACTCATGGTCACAAATCTCTACTGAGTGCTGTCTTGCCAAGTGCTCTCTTCGGGTTCCCCACTCTCAGAGTGCACTGTTCCACCTCTAGGGTTCCAGGAGAAGAGCAGTGAGTTCCAGGACCAAGCATGCAGGGGCTGGGGTCAAGCCAGGAGTTCAAGTTCTGATTCTAGCACAGGGCAGCTGTGAGATCTGAGTCAAGGTCACTAAAGCTCTTGGTCTCAGCTGCTCGTCTATTCATCACAAGGTTAAATCAAAAAACACGTTGGTGGTGCACAGCTTAAAGACTATCACTATCAGCTATTACCAGCCACTGCAGCATGAGTTTAGTCCTCGACCAGCCAAGGAGCTGACCCACATGACGCAGCAGACCTCTCCCGTCTCGCCCACTGCTCCGCTCAGCAATATATTTCAGTGGATCTGCCTGTTCTGCTCCCCACTTTGTCTCTGGTGAAGCCTCTCACCCTCTGCATCTCTGGCCTAGAGCCCAATTTTTGTATGCATAAATATTTTTTTAAAAAAACATGTAAAAATTTTAGAGCAGAAGCATAGGCAACTATCATTCTCTTTTTAAAACTTTCCTATACTCCATCCCCAAGCTAATGAGCTCAACTCAAAAGATGAGACCTTTCTTGCCATTTGACCATCACATCCCCAAGCCCACTGCATTACCATCCATTTTCTCTTCCTTGCTGCTAACACAGAGGAAATGCATCTTCTCATGCTGTATGTCAATCCTTCCTCTACCTGGGAATCCCATTCCTACTTGACCATGAGAGATTTTCAAAGAGGTGGACTCCTAAGAGCTGTCTCCTCTTTCTCCTCCTTCTGGTGAAAGAAACAAATTTGCAGGGCTGCAATACTAAGAAGAGATGCTACAGTTTTTATTCTCCATTGTAACTAGGCATGGCTGTGTGACCCAGTTCTAGCTAATATGACATGAGGGGAAGTGATGTGTGTAACCTCTGGGACATAACCTTAAAAGGACAGGGTGTCTCTTTTATTGCCCCTGCTTCCATCATGATGCTTGGAGTGTGGGTTTAGTGACAGGTTAATCTGGACCTTGAAGACAGGACCCTGGAGATGGCAGAATAAGTAGATTGAAGGAGCGGGGCCACAGAGCAATCCAGTGCAGTAAAACTTCATTCCAGTCCTAGAAAGTTTATTTTGGGCCATTATTTGAAAAGGAAATAACCATCTGTCACATTGAAGCTCTGTTATTCCAAGTCTCCCATACACACAATCATATGTAACAAGTATTAATGTATACATTCAAGTTCTCTTAAATTTTACTCACTTATGTGTCCTGATTTCATCTTCAATCTCCTATTTTATACTTTCTGTTGGGTTGTGCACTTTGGCATACACATATGTTCTGGTATCTTCCATCTGTATGAGACCCAGTCTTGGCTTCCCGTCCCCTCCAGGATCCTTACTTCACTCTCCTTCCAAGCAAAATTTCCTGAAATTGGCATCTATAGTTTCCTCTTCTCCTCACCCACCTCTCACCATCTAATCAATCAAAACTGGCTCGAGTCCCTGCAACCCCAGCGAGACTGCTCTTTCCAACGAAGAGGGTGCCCCCACATTTCACCCCACTGGGTGTCTTTTGGTTCTTATCTGACTTTTCCACAGCTTTGGACAGGATGGAAACACTCTTCTCTTGAGCCTCTAGAACAACACATTTGCTGTTTTGTTTCTGCCTCTTTCACATGACCATGTCCACAACTCTCTTTCTAAGTGTCCTTGAAGTGTCAGAGTGCCTAACTACTTACTTCTTGGCCCTCTGCTTTCAGACTCTTGCCATTACTTCCACTCCACTTCAGACACAAACAACTCACATTAATGTTTCAGTGCAGGCTGTCCTGAGCTCCACACTTACCTATAATACACACATGACAGCTGCATTCAAATGTCTCAAATAGAATAGGTCCAAAAGAACCTCAGTGTAAATATGTTACTTCCTGACACAGGGCTGAAGTGTGTACACCTAAATGTACATGTTGCAGCCTGAACCTTGAGACCTCAGAATGTGACTGTGAAGATAAGGTTTTTAAGTAGTTGATAAGTCACCATAAGGTCTTTGAGGTTGACCCTCATCCAATATGACTGGTGTCTTTATAAAAAGAAGAAATTCAGACACTAAGCAAGTATGCACTTAGAGGAGAGACCCTACGAAGACTCACACAGAAAATGAACAAGTACAAGTTAAAAAGAGGCCTCAGAAGAAACCAACCCAGATGAAACACTCATCTCAGACTTCCAGTCTCCAGAACTATAAGGAAATAGATTTCTGTTGCTTAAGCCTGGTCTGAGATGTGTTGTTATAGTAGCAATAACAAACCAATACAGTGGCCTTCCCGGGACACCCACTAAAGAAGCACAATAGCTTCTTACCACAGGGTTCTGCTTTAATCCGTGCACAGGAAGCATCTTCTCATCATTATCTGCTGGAAAGACAGACCTAACTCTACCCCGTAAACTCTAACTCCATAAGAGCGCGGATGTGAGTGCCACTAACTTGCACTGCTGACTACAGTGCACATGGAAATCCCTTAATAACTATCTACTGGATGAATGAATACATGATTCTACACTATATTTTATTCTAAATAAAACTGAAGGAAGAAGAGGAAGGGAGGAAGTGAAGGGGAGGCAACAGCAGAATAAAAATAAGCTGGCTATCTTCCAAATCACTGGAGAATAAAAGAAGCAAAAATAGGAAAAGAGTTGAAGGAAGAATTTTTAAAAGCAAAAAGCAAACAAAAGGAATAAAAAAAAAAAGGAACAAGTACATGGGTTGTCAAATAAAATACACAGAGACTTAACACCTCTGTGATAATAAAAGCCTCTCACATAGACACAAAATAAAATCTTAAGACAAGCTGTATAAAAGAGATGTGCCTAAAATAAAATTACATGAAAAGGATTAACTAAGAGGGATGAGCAAAGATATATGAGGAAAATGCAAACAAGCAAAGACCAAACAAGAAATATTAATGTTATAGAGCACAGAACTCAAAGCAAGAAACATTTGAAATAAGGGAGAATATAATCCACTGTGGCTATAGAAGTACAGTATATTCTTACATACTAACCATAAAAATATTTTTAAAAAAAATGTTACAAATATGAGTTAAACGACAGGAAATTGACATAAGGAATAGACTTAACCCATTAAACCAAATTGCTTATATTTTTAATATAAGAAATGAAACACATAGTAGAAAAAATTAACATCTCCATCAACTCTGACCAAGTAAACAAAGATAAATAAAGATTTGAATAACTTGATTAACAGACTTTCTTTTGGTTATTATACAATAGTTCCCCCTTATCTGGGAGAGTATATTCCAAGCCTCCCAGTAGATGCCCATAATCCAGAATAGTACCAAACCCTATACTATAGACTATGTTTTTATCCTATACATACATATATACATACCTAGGATAAAGTTTATTTAAGAAATAAGGCACAGTGAGATATTAATAACAATAATCAATAATAAACTAGAGAAATTATAATAATATATCATAAAAAAGTTATGGGAATGTAGTCTCTACCTCTCAAAATATCATATGTGCTATTTTCAGACTGCAGGTGACCATAGGTAATTGAAACTACAGAAAGTAAAACAACCACAGAAAGTAAAACAGTAGTTTATACTACTTTATATTAATTAAATGTTATAAACATGTATCCTTTGAAATCCCCATTTACTAGTTACAAAAATGATTATATATACCACACACGTACAGAAAACACTAAATTTTTCAAAATTGGGAATAATATTAATCACACACTCTATCTAAAACTCAATGAAATTAAAGATTAATAACTAAGGGTTAAGTCTCAGCACAATCACCACTACAGCCTGAGTTCAATCCCTGGCCAGGGAGCTGACCCATATATTGCACAGCAGACCTCTCCTGTCTTGCCCGCTGCTCCCCTCAGCAGTGTGTTTCAGTAGATCTGCCTGTTCTGCTTCCCCCTGTCTCTGGTGAATCCTTTCCCCACCCCACACACACACCCAATGACCTATACCCCAGTTCTTCTACACAAAAATAAGTAAAAGTTTTAAAAAAATTTATCTAAAAAAATAAAATATGAGCAAACGAAAAAGGAAAACCAAATGAAGTTTCAGGAATGATGTCTTTAGAAAGTCCTAATGTTTAAAATTTTAAAGATCACTTTGTGGAAAAGTAATCTTTGGGTAAAAATGTTATTCAAAATGGCAGCCATGGTTATTTAGAACATACTAGTAACAACAGCCAAAAGTATTACATATAGAAGCTTAGGATTCAGTTAGGTTAGGATTCACAGAAGAACTTACAGCTGTAGGTTGTTTTTATGTTTAAGAGGAAGCAATAAAATTGAAGAATTAGGAATCCAACTTGATCTATGCACAAACTGGTTCATTGAAACAACAAATCAAATCTCTGGCAACCTCAGATAGTTTTATGCCAATAAACTCAACAAAATCCAAAAGATTTTCTTTGAAAGTATAAATTGCCAATATTTATTTAAAAACAAGCAGGAAACCAAAGTTGAAATAATCATGTATATACTAAAAATATTGCATGAATATAAACATACATTTAATAAAAATACATTATATGTAAATATATATTTATAACTATTTCTTGCCCGTGGCAATTTCATAGATGGGCTCCTTCCAAATTTTCTAGGATAAAGTACATGGGTGGAGGGGTGAATGGTGAATGAGGAGGATAAAAAAAAATCTAACTCATTTTGCAAAACTAGAAAAGATATCTCTGAAAAATAAAGATAGAGGATGATTTAGCTCATTAAATTAGATGCATATACTCTAAGTAAAACATTAGAAAATAGAATATTATTTTAAAAGAATGTATTTTTGACCAAACTGCTTTTATATTACATTAATAAAATAAACCAATGCTAATATTCATCATACTAACAGATTAAAGTATAAGAAATTACTAAATAAATGTACCCTAAAAGACAGTAGATAAAATTCAACATGTATTTTTAATTTAAAAATAAATCTTAACCCAGGGAAATTAAATATACCTCTATCATAATAAAAAACATCATGAGAACAAAAACTTCTAGTGCATGCCTACTATCTGAATGCTTTTGTTTAACATTTTATCATTTTTTAAACCCTCAACTGAGACCAATTACAAATCAATAACCTATATCAAGCAGAAGTGAACCATGAACAGAACCATTGTCATTCAAGTTAAAAGTAAAGTAGCAATACCATCTGTCATCATCATCATTTAACCTTATTTTGGGGTGCTAACCAGGATCATTATATAAGAAATAGAAAAAGATGAATATTGAAAAGAATGAGTCTAAAGTATCATTGTTACCAAATATGAATATAGATGTAGAAAGTTAAAAAATATCAACTGAAAAAAAAGCAATACTGACAGATATAAAATTTTAAGCTTACAATTACATAATGTGCAAAAATTAATCTTTTATACTAATAATAATTAGTTTGGGGGGAAGAGAAAGAAGAATGAAACAGTGTTGCTATGCACAATTATGGACAATTATACTAAATTCACAGTCTTTTAAAAGAAGTGTGGGCACCTAATATGAATAGAACAATATATTTATTAAAGGACAAAATGCTTCTTAGATAAGAATTCTTGGTATTATAATACAAATTAACCTAAAAATAATTTATTTCATAAAATGCAGTCAAATATAAAAATTAACTCTACTGCACTTTTTATTTTGACAATTTAATTCTACCATTTATCCAGAAGAATAAAAATACAACAGCAAGAATTAGACCATCTCCTGAACTATGTGAATGAGCATGACCCATATGAAAGGAAATTTGGCATTTTAGAATAAAAATCTTCAAAAATGTACCACAGTCTTTCGATTCAGCATGCCACTTTTAGCAAATTACTAAATTACTAAGAAAATAAACAGGTTTGCAAAAGTTTTGTCAAAATTTCTCGCTGCAGTGTTATTTGTAATAATGGGGCACATAGGGAGAGAAAAGAATGCTGTCTTCTCTGGCCAACACTGGGTTACCCATTCGATGAATTATGCTGCAGCCCTTTGACAAGGTCCTATACATCTACAAGAGGAGATTTTATAACTGTATTTGATAATATTGAAGAAGTATTCCTAATTTCTGAAAGTAAGGTAATGGTCTATTTTGGTGTGTTTTAAGAGTCGTTTCCTTTTGGAGAATCACCTTTAAATAGTCTCAGATAAAATCATGTCGTATCTCAAATTTGCTTCATAATTACCTGGGTAATAATAGTGAATGTGTGTGTTGGGGTGGGTACAGGGTATGGAACGGCTCTTGATTAGTAGGATTAGCTGTGATTGATGGCTGGGTGGTGAGACTTGGAAGTTTATCACATATACTCCTCTCTATTTTTGTATATACTTGAAATTTTTCATAGCATTAAAAAAAGTTTAAAATGATGTGGATTTACTAATACGTAAAGATATTTGTGATGTACTGCTATGTGAAAAGAGCAGGTTTTAAAGCATTGTGTACATCAAAATCTCATGTTAAAAGGATGCAGATATATTTGCAAATAAAGACTAAAATGCAATCTAGTGATTATAAGTAATATGAGTGATTTACTTTTCCTTTTATTCACTACCTTTTCATACTTTTCTAAAATGAAAATGTTTTATTTTATAATAGAAATTATGAAAATTTTATAAAAAGAAACAGTTCCTCTGGGAGTCAGATCCATCCAGAGCACAAAACAGGCCCATCTGCTAGTTAAGCTGCTTCCTTCCTTATATCAATAAATTTAAACCGAAATATTTACATTGGGTATTCAGGACATCACCTCTACTTTTCCATCACTCTGATAAACACTTTGAATTTTTTTTTTCCTTAATCCTGCTCCCAAGCTTAGTTATTCTGTTCTCTGAGAAGTTCCCAATTCATGTCAGTCATTTAAGCAAGAAAAGGAATTATGTTTCAATTTTTTTTTTTCAAAAAGAAAAGGAATTATAAGATTCTGGGCAAAATATCCTGGGGGATATGGGGTCACCCAATGGAAGTATTTTTCCCTGGACTGGGTTCTCGTTCCTTTGAAGGGAAACTGAAATTAGTCCTTATTCCCATGGAAGAAAAACCTTCTCTGCCTTACCAGCCACACTTCTTCTCCAGTGACAGATACATTTTTCCTTGGATTCATTCCAGCAACATCCAGACATATAACTTTGATAAAGGGCAGGACGATGGGAGTGCTAACTGGAGGTAGAAGCCAAGAGCTCTAGGGGGGAGGGGTGGGGATAATTTTGATGTTAGATGGAGGGAGGGGTGTCCTAGCAGGCTTCCCCAAGGCAGTGACATTTCAAATTTGAGAAGGATGTCATGGATGCCTAGGGGAAGAAGAGAATTCCTAGCACAGAGAACAGCAAAAACAAAGACAGAATGGGGTCTGTGCAGGATGCAAGGACCTTCGCACCTGTTCCTGAATCTTCAGTAGGAAGCAGTACATGCATGTGTCCTTGTCTTCTTTCTAGGGTTAAGGTTTAGCCTGTGGGCTACAGGGCGACCAAGGATGGGGAGCAGATTATGAGCTGACCACTAGAGAACTAGACTTATCTTCTGTGAGGACACTGTCTCCTGTTAAGTGAGTGTCCCATTCAAGCTCAAAGATGTGTCTCCAGCATAGAACCTCCTCCACCATGGCTACCATGGCATCACCTCCTCCCATTTCAGCTGCTGGCACTGCACCACCACCTCTACAAAGTACCCAAGAAACACTTGCCAGTCACCTCAATCCCCATCTTGGTCACAATGATTTTTCAGTGAGACCCATGCAGGGAAGGCACCAGGGCCACATGGCCCCTCATAAGCAAAGGAGATTCCTGTCCCAGAGGCACCTTGCTCAAATTAAACTCTCATTAAATGTATATTGTATCAAATGGAATTAATTCCCCAAGTAAAGGCTTTAAATGCCCCTATGCTCTCCTTCAGATTCAGGTTTTCAAAGGCTGTTCAACATCATTATTCTAGGGAAATGATGCTTTTCCTCCCTTTTAGATGCATATTTTCCCAGGTGCCAGAGAAGGTGTGCCCCTGTCAGATGGAGAGGAGAGTGACATATGTACAGCCGTGCCTACTCGTCCCCCAGAAGTGTCATCTGCAACAAGCTGAAGGGAAGGAAGAAAACGACAGAGACTCTCAAAAAAATCACGCGCTGCTTACCAGCCTCAGGAGGAGGAATCTGTCCCTGCCTGTCTGACGCACCAAATGGGATGTGAGAATCTAATCCCAGCTCAGACTTCTAACAACGCATTTGAAGTTCCTCAGATTAAACTGGAACAAGCAGACGCCCTCACTGCAGAGCCTCGTCTGTGAAGATTTACTTCTAAGGCACATGTGCGTATGTGAGCATGTGTCTTGACAAAACTTGAAGCTCAGTGAATATTTTCAAATTTTCTTTCTCCTCGTTGATTTCCCATCAGCAAAATGCCACACGTGTTTGCAAAATAACACCATGCTCAGCATGCTGAGTGAAGTGGCAGGCCATGGGGCTTGCTGGGGAGGACTCGGTTGAGAAATCATAGAATTGGGGTCACCCTGGGGTAGCCTCTGCTCAGCCACGTCATCTGTGTTAGGAGAAATAGAGGAAAAGCATTGGCATGAAGCTCTGGGTAAGAAGGAGCTGGGCTGAAAACGTCACTAAACTTCTTTGGCCTGACTTTCCTCCCTTACAGGATGGCAGTGGTAATATCTGTATCTCATAATTGTTGTTGAGTTTAAATAGAACCGCGTCAGTAAAAATGTAGTATTATAGAAATATAACACAGCATTAATGCAGTCATAAAAAATAGAATGAATTCCAAGAGCCATCCAAATGATTATATTATACAGAAATCTGTTAAAGTGAGCATACCACCAGAGGTTACTCCTCAATGAGAAAGTCCCTTTTGAATGCATAAGAATTGGCAGGAAGGATGCACGAAAAGATTGGTCAAACTCTGAGCTACGCACTCAATAATCAGAGTCCCTCTCTGCTGATGAAACACATCATTTAGGACAGAAAAAAAAGTCTGTCTAATAGAAGGTTGTTGGCGCTTCCTATATTCCTGTGACCTGGGATGGGCTGCCATCTTGCCACGGTAAGACAGTAAGCATAAGGATGGAAAGCAACCCTAATGGTGAAGGAGGTGAAGGAAGACTTGTTCTCTGAAGGCACTGCACAGCAACTGACCAACTCCAGAAACAGTCTACCTTTGGACTTCTAAGTGAGAAAATCAGCTTTTCTTTGTTGCAGTTTGTTAGTGGTCTATGACTTGAACACACACCCAATGGTACAAATCACTTCTCCCACTCTTTACTAGGTAAAAATGGCTGTGTGTGTCTGTGTGTGTGGTTTTGATAGGTGCTGTGGAAGTCAGAGTTTTCAAATGGAGATTTTTCTGTGCATAAGTAAAAGAATTTCCGAGTGAGGAAGGATTAGGAAAACTAAAAAGGAACTGAGGAATAGTAACCCACAAAAAGCCCTATCAAGCCTAAAAGACAAGCCACATAAATCAAGCTAAAGAATTTTACAGATTATTTTCCAATCTGCCTTCCTAACAGCAATAGAAATTTAAGTTCCCCACACAGAACAAAATTGGATTTTTCTTATTAGTCACTAGAGATTTATGTTATTGAAATTCAACAGAACATGAGTGTTTCGTATCTGTAATATTACATGGTGTCTTTGCCATCGCCAAATATTTGCTGAGTTCCCAAAGCATAGAGCTAAGGAGTTCCCAAGGCATGGAGCTTAGTCTATACCCTTTGTGTGGTATCTGCTGATACCATTTCAATATTATTTTTTTTCTTTAAGTCAGATTCAAAAGAACAGAAAAATAAGCATATGTGTGGGTTTATTCAGCATGATGCTTCAGACTTACTTGATTTAATCTCTGTAGTAGACAAATGAATGGCCGAGCTATATAACAGAGGCAGAATGGAGCAGCAGAAAGAAATCAGGCTTTAAATCAGAAGAGCTGAGGTCATGTTTGGGTTTTCATACCCACAAGCTATGTGATGATGGACAAATTTATTAAACCTTCTGAATGCCCACAGAATCACTTAATAAGTGAAAATAATTACTTCTTCAATAGATTGAAGTGGTGATTAGATGATATATATATACACATTCTATAGGCATATATGTGTATATAGATACACATTTGCTTTCACAGATATAATGTGTTTTACTACATATATTTTATAAAAGGATAGTAATAGCTAATATGTGTGGGGACACTTTACAGAGTTCAATGTCCCCAAGAAGCAGGTGGTTGGATCTTCACTTATCAAACGACAAATCAGAAGATTCATTTATGATACAACACAGATCATTTGTTCCAAGTTCTATGATTTTTGCACTTTGTTAAACAATTATCTTGAACCAGATCATATACAAACAGCAGGATTGTTTCTTAATGCAAACCAGCATTGAGCTTTCTACCCTGTAAAACTGAATGTGCAATGTGATATTTGGGAAAACCTAGCAAATGTCTCCATCAAAATTCCAGTTTGCAGACTCAGAAGGGGAGTAAGGAAGCATTTCCTGGAACCTGCTGTTTAAGTTCCTCAGGTGGAGGAGTTAGGGAAATGCTTATTCACTTATGTCTGTCCATTGCAATTTCACACACAGTGAGAAAAAATAAAGAAGGTAATTTTAATTCATATTATTTTCCATCTGGCCTTTATCCCACCTTCTTTTCTACCCCAAAGAATCAGCTCTAGAACACTACTCTGATACTAAATATAAATGAATCATATCGAAAGAAGATAATTTCAAGGAGCAGGAAAATAAAAGCTAATTTACACAGTAAGAGGGGAGATCTGCAAAAGGCTGAATTTGGGGGAGCTTATGAAAAAGGAGAGTATTTGGGAAAGCAACTTCTGTGGATATGTAAGGCACTGAAAGAGAAGGAAGGTTTTTAAGAAAATTGCTTTAATTTTAATTTTTAAATTCTTTTAACCTTTTAAAATGTGTTGTATTCCACAAATGCTTCATAGATCCCTTTTTTCCTTCCAAAAGACCAAGTAAAGATTTTAATTTCTTTTCAATTATATTTGGGTATTTGTTGTTTCTTCAAGTGTAACACAATGTTGAGACAGCTGACTACCCACCCTGGCTTTTTCTGAGTTATATTTTGAGGATGTTGTGAGATCAGAGACTTGAGCAAAGTTTTAAAGTAATTTTTACTCAATCTCAGGTGTTTCAAAAAGAAATGATCTGGTTAACACTACAGCTATTATGGAAACTAACATTTTACTTTAAAATATTCCTATAGAGAATAGTAAAACTCCACGCTCAAATGGCTTCACCAGTGAATTCTACAAAAAATCTTCCCCAAAACTGAAGAAAAGAAAAAATTTCCCAACACATTCTATGAGGTCAGTTATTCTGATATTCAACCAAAATGATGGGGGAAAAGAAGGAACTGTAAACCAATATCCTTCATGAATATAGGCATAGAAAACTTATCAAAATGTTAGCAAATCAAATCTAATAATAGATAATAAGAAATCATGATCTCTTAAGGTTTATCCTAACACTACAGGGTCAAATCAATATTTAAAAATCAACCAATGTAATTAACCATATCAACAAACTAAAAAACAACCATATGATCATCTCAATGGCTGCAGAAAAATACAGAAGTAGACACAATCCAATATTTATGCCTGATTTTAAAAAAAATCCCCGTAAGGTAGCCATAAAAGGAAATTTTCTCTGTTTAATAAAGTGCATCTCTGAAAAATGTGTGCACACATCACAACATGTAAAACTGTTTTCCCCTTGATAACAGGAACAAAGTTTTCATCACTTCAATATTATATAGGCAGTGCTAGCTGTGCAATAAGGCAAGAAAAAAGAAATAAAAGGCATTCATGCAATAAGAAAAGAAGAAATAAAACTATATGCAAATGACATGATTATCTAGGTAGAAAATCCTAGAGTCTATGAAAAAGCTAATAAAACTAATAGGGAAATTTGCAAGTTTACAGGCTACAAGGTTATTCTATAAAAATCAATTGTACCTTTATGAACTGGCCACAAACAATCAAAATGAGAAACAATCAACTGTGTGAGAATGTGAGTATATGTGTGAATGTAAACACTGCTATATTATGTGTTCCCTTCAGGCATTTCCCCTGAACAAATTCTGGCATTCAAACTCTCCACATTATGTCTCCAACTGCCTTCTCTAACCTGCTCTTCTACTATCCTGCCCCGATGAGCATACCACTTCAAAGGGGAGGTCTTTCTGGCCCATGAAACCCACTCTTTTTACCTTGATGGTTTTCTTCAATCTACTCCACTCCTACCTTGGGGCCAATCTCTCCTCAGCTTTCTCACCAATCAAGTCTTACCTAACCTTCCAGATCACGTTCAATATCCACCATCTTCCAGGCTGCCTCACTGGACCATTTCAGACCATTTTGACACAGAGTCTGGTATGCACACACTCACCAAAGTCTAAGAGTATGTATGACCTTGTAGCATGCTCCAATTTATCTGAATGCCCAAACCCCTCAATTCATGCTGGTTCATATGTTTAGCTTGACTTCTCTCTCCACAGCCTAAGCACAACAGTTTATTCACAAGGGTGATATAAGAGCATTTCTTTAATCAGAGTTATGTAGACTTTTAACTCTTGCACTGCTGTGTAACTCTGCATGTGAGCACACATTACTCAGACTAAGTTCTCCATGAGTATGAAATCCCATCCTCTGTACCACCACGTCTACAATAGACTCAGTGTTCAATGGATAATGGTTGAGTAAACGAATTCATTAATCTCAATCTACCCGGAGTACATTTCAATCACAGCAATCACATATCTCCGAAGAAGTTTCCAAAAAAGGGGCTGTAAGGTACTTAAGCAAATCTTGACACAGTGACAACATAAACAGAAATGCTACCAGAGCTTGTTTCTTCAGAAGTTCCTATTTAAGAATGCTCCTATAGAAGTACAGCTCGCTCCTTCTTGGAGAAGACAAAGTTCTGGATGTCCCAGGTTGGAGACCAACCTCAAGTAAACCTTCATGACACCTAAAGTCACCATGAGCTGCTTTCACAGGCAAATCTAGGGAACCAGGTATTTACCCAGAACAGCCCTGAGAGCACAAGTTGTTAATGAAAACTGAAATTGCAGGTCCTTGCCCTGGCTTCTCTCTCTGTTCTGTGCTGTTTGGGGCTCAGTGATCTTAGGGCTGTGAGTGAAAAGTGACAACAGAGTTGGAAACAACACCCAAGCAGGAAGCTCTCCAGGACTGGCACTCTAACCACTCCCAGCACCGCCCCCAAGCAAACCTTGAGCAAGTCCATGAGCCGGCCAAGCTGCAGCGTAGTTAGAGATGACACCATTACTGACTTCAGAGGACTCCTATCAACTGCCTCCTGGGAAAGAGGATTCACATGGATATAGGGACACTAGGAGTTCCCTGTCCTGAAAGTCACGGAAGGGAAAATTCATGGTTTCTGTTGAGCACTGATTCAAGTTGCACAATAGCAACACTGACACCATCTACTACTCACCAACCATGTGCCAGGATGTGCTAGTTGCTTGATATTTACTGTCTCATCTCCAGAAGGCTCCTAGAGGTAGGTACCAATGTTCTTGTAAAAGAGCAAATGAAAGTCCAGAGAGATGAAGCATCGTCGTTGCTCAAGGTCACAGAGCTCACCACTCTTAGCACTATCCCAGTGCTTCTTTGGTTGCCCTAGTGCTGAAATCATGACCTGAAGGACTCCTGAACTCACACTCATGTCCTTTCCAAGGGTTGCAGGCAGTGTAGCTGCATCAGATCCTTCAGCTGCAGCAGAAGTCTGTAACCAAGGGGAACCCAAGCTGCCCCCTCAAGGAGCGTTTCTATAGCAAGCATAAGACGTTGCTGTTCGGCTTCTTTCCATGTAAAACACACGGCTGTTTCTCTGTCATGGGTGTCCTAGCACCTCCCTATAAAATGATTCTGAGGTGCACCCCAGTGTTCCCCAACCCAAAGTCATTGGGCTGGCACTATCTCCTTACTGTCCCCTCGACCCAGCTCCACCTGCCTGCCCTGGCCAGGGGCCCCATTTCCTTTAATCTAATTTTTATGGGGAAAGAAATGCCACATTTATTAAAGTGCAAGCTTATCTATTTCATCACAGATCTAAGCTGAGGTGATAAATCCCTAAGCTAAACACACACAAAGGGAAATACAAAGCTTGAATACCAATCAGAACAAAGATGCAGGAGGGCTAAGTGTAGGCTTTCACCAGCTGCTGGCTATCTTCCCCACCACCCAGGGGTCTTTCCAAAAGGGACAGTTCCTGCTGCCTTGCAAGGGTAGATGGTTGGGCTGAGGCAATGTCAACATTGATATACTTTCTAGATAGTTCTGGCAAAACCTCTATTTCATAAAAATTGGCTTTGTTGCCTCCTATAAAACTTCTCAATAATCTAAACTGATTGTCTTCTCTTCGTGTAGCTAAGAGATTGGATACAGGATAACTCAGAGTTCCTGGAAGGAAAACTGGAGGAACATAAAGGTGACCTTGGATTCCAAAGGGCTCAGAGCTAGAAACAGAGTTCAGGATTCTCCATGGAGAGTAACAAAATGTGTTGCTTCCACTAACAGGATAACAGTCTATGGCCGCTATATCAGAATCTGAAGTAGGAAAACGCACCTTCAGACACTTCAGACATTTTCTTGGGGCATCCCACTGGCCTTACACGTCCTCTGGACTTGTGTCACTTTAAGTACACAACTAATCCTTGTTACAGTGGGAAATAAGATGGCTACAAGATGACTTTTTATATTGATTAGTGACAAAAGTATCATACAACCACAGCTCTCTTCTAGACCAAGCTATGACAGTGATCATTAAGTTGTTCTTCTTGAAAAAAAGACCACCTATATTTTAGCTGATCACAAAGCACCCAAAAGAAAGGTTACACTGGCCAACAGGATAGAAGTGGAGGTAGTATGGTGACTTCAAGCAAGTGTCCTCAAAGAAGTGTCCTGATGCCTAGAAAGATGTGATGGCATGAACTTGTGCAACTATCTTGGGCCATGGCATGGAAGTCACATGTTTAGGAAGCCAGAACAACCAGATTGAAAGAGCTGAGTCATTTATACCATAGTCATACTAACCCTGGACTGATTTCTGTTACAGGAGAGAGGAACTGTTATTTTAGGTGTTCCGCCATTTGTAAGCATGCATAACAATAATTGCTGCACCCTGTTGAATTTATTAAATAAAAAACATTCATTCTGTCATTTCTTTATTCAAAAAATAGCTACTGAAAACCTACTAAGTGCCATGATCTGTGCATTGTGCATATAGTAAGCAAAGTACATTGTACTCATGACTCAAGGCATTTAGAGACCAGTGAGTCATTATTAGTTCTGCGCAGTTAGGGGAACTATGCTTTTAGAGAAAGTCAAGTCTAGATCCCTGGGAGAAGGATGTCTTTATATGTAAGGATGTGGGGTTAGAGTGTGTGTATGTGCGTGTGTATGTGTATTAAAGAGAGAGAGGAGGAGGGGCTAATAATAAGAAGAGAGAAGGAAAAGAACAAGGAGTAGAGAGGAAAGGAGCCAACAGAAAATTGTATGATCTCCCTTATAATCACTGGCAACATCCACTGGATAGCACTGCTAAGTTCACATGCCAACACTCAGATCCCTCCCAATTTATTTATTTATTATTATTGTTAATATTTGCTATGAGCACTATGCTATTCATTCCAGGTCCTTACATTATTTTCATTAACCCTTTGCTCCAGTAAAAATCTCTGAGATCATCCATGACTCCTAACTTCTCCTTCTATGCTCCATGTAATCCATTAGCAAATGCTGTTAGTTCTACTTTCAAATATATCCTGAACAAACTTCACCAGACACTAGTATTGTAACGTTGATGGATTTCATAAATCTAGTAATTGTTTCATGGCTAAATATATGATGGAATTAGGAGTTAAGGATAATATCTGCCACTTACTCTCACATGGCCCAATTCTGACGATGATAATTATGATGAAGATGATGATGATGATGATGATTTTGTTGAGGGTGGTGATGATAGTGATGATGGTGGTGATGGTGAGAAGGAAGGGGGAGGAGAAAGAGAAAGAGAGGCAAATGTTAACAAGTGGTAAAGGACATACGGGTGTTCATTGTATTGTCTAACCACCTACAAATCTTTCATTTATTTGAAATTGTGCAAATTAAGAAGTTAAATAAACCCTAAAAACTGAGTCTTTCTTGCATTGTTCATAAGTACCATCCAGTCCCAGTTTCTGCCTCCCTTCTATCACCTCGATGGTAACAGCTTCCACTTTTCCACCCCCATCTCCTGTCCCCCATCTTTATACTTCTAGGATCTTTCTCGAGATGGTGGTCAGGGTGATTATTTAAAACACACGTCAAATCACATTACTACTGTGCTGTAAACTCACAATGATTCTCATCATACTCCTATTTGTGATGAAACTCAAGACCTAACATAACCCACAAGACTCCACATTCTTTCTTCAACCACTACCACTTTTCTACCCTGGTTCTCTCCACTTTAGCCACTCTGGTCTCCTTGTTTCCAAATGCACTGGCCGCAACTTCACCTCTGCTCTGAACGCTCTCTCCAGACAACTGCATGTGACTTTTTAGTCATTCAGGTCTCCATATCCGGCTTCTTCCCATCACTTTCTACTTCCTTACCCTGTTCTATCCCTCTCGGCAGCACTTCACCTGTCATACAATTATGGGCTTACTTTCTCTCTCTGCTAACAGAATGTAAGCACCACAAGACTAAGGATTTGTTTTGTTGACTCCCATAATCCCCGTGCTGGATTCCCAAAAAAAGATCAAAATCATTCTTGTACAAATGAAGAGATCAGAGTATCTTAAGCCCCATGCCGACCTCCCCTTCTCCTCTGTCCAAGGTGCTGCTAAAGGGTTGTGGTCTCACACCTCCTCTTCTGGGCACCTCTCACCTTTGACTATCATAAGCCTCTATACCCCAAAACCCCCTGCAGGGTTCAACCCTGCCCATCACCATCAGGAGCCCAACTGAGCCACATGGCATCTCAACCAGAACTCCTTCACACCCCAGCGACACAGTCCTTAGGCTTCAAGTAGGAGAGACAAAGCCCCTGCTCAGAGCAGCCTCATCCAACCTGACTCAGAGTTCCAGTTCCATCCTGGCCTTTCCCCCAGTTCTGTTTACAGAACAGCTCTACCCAATTTTTCAAAGGAAAAAAGTCCCACTTTGTAAGCCCTTCATCATCACTGCCCTTTAGACTCCTGATGACCCCAGCTAAGCAGTAAGGAATGCTCTCCACCATCCTCCTCACCCATTTCACCTATTCCATGCCCACCCTGACTACCCCAGCCTCTGTTTGAGCCTGAGTGTGCGGCCTATAATTCCAATGGGAGCACAAAGTGAATAATGGTTTCTTTATTGTACAGTCTTGTCTTCTGCTCCTGGGGAAAAGTTCTGGTGGAACTGTGTCTTACATCTCATTTCCATAGGACCCTGCAGAGGGCTTAGTACTTAGTGGGTACTTCATAACAATATATGGACCATGGACAGCTCCTCTTCCATCTCTGGTTCTCAAATATCCTTTACTCCATTGACAGTGAATACTTCGTCCCTTAAGGAAAAAGATCCTTGATCTCCACTCAGTCTCTACTGGGTTCTCTCTCAGTGTGTGAGTTCTTACTCTTCAGTACCATGCAGCTACCCTCCCTCCCTTGAGTCCTGCGGCAATTTGTTTTCCTTGCCCAGTGCCCTCTCCCTCTTGTCCTCACTGCACTGTGCTCTGTTGGTCCCTCCGTTTTGCCAACTCACTGAGGTAATTGTGAATTCTAACCCTGTCCACAGCGCTCAGGCTTTCCTTCTCCCCTGCACCTCATTTTGGTAACAGCCGAAAACATATTCTAAATCTTCCTGCTTTCTGTGTACTGTGAGTCTTAGTGAGCAGCTCAGTGCCTCTCCCCTTTCTCCCTGGTCATATGGCTGCAGCAGACTCCATCTGCGCCCCCCCCCCCCACTCAGGCTGCTGCTTGGTGGGGGAGCCAGGGGGTCCTCCTCTATCATGCTGGTCAAGTCCACGGCAGGATACAGCCCTAGGAGTGGGAAGGCCACATGGGGCACAGGGCAAGGGCAGCTCCCTGGCTTCTGGAAGGCTCTACTTCCAGCACACCCCTCCTTAAGGCAATCCTGTGATGTGAAAAGTCATTTGTCCCCAAATCAGAGCACACAGGTTTGGGAATCATTTTCTGAATGACATGAAATGTAAAAGAATTCCCCATGCCACAAGCCTGACACCAAGAATGGAACAATGATTGGGCTCCCTGGGCTGACCTCAGGGTCACAGGATCCTGAGAGAAAGACAAAGTGGCACAGTCACTAAGAAAGTATGCTCCAAGGCTCCCTGGTGTCACAAGGGGTTAAGCGCTGCACTATGAAGCATCCACAGCCACTGCAGCATGAGTTCGATCCCTGGCCAGGGAGCTGACCCACATGGCGCAGCAGACCTCTCCTGCCTCGCCCACTGCTCCCCTCAGCAGTTGATCTGCCTGTTCTGCTCCCCACTCTGTCTCTGGTGAATCCTCTCACCCCACACACACACATCTCTGGCCTACACCCCAGCTCTTGTATGCATACAGAAATAAAAGAAATCTTTAAGAAAAAAAAGAAAGCATGCTCCAGACCTGGTAGCTGAGTCAGACCACTCCCTGCCATTGAGCAGTCATGTAGCCGTGGACAGGCTACTTACACTGTCCATGCCAGGCCCCTGTTGCCACTACAGTGAGGACTCCCAGGAGGACCAGCAAGACTGCATGAGCTCCAGCAGGGAGGGCTCCAAGCAGCCAGCCCTCCACGAATGGTAGTGGGTCCCCTCCTTTCAAGCTGAAATTGCCAGTGGCTCCCCATACCCTGTTTAAACACATTCCAGGGTGAGTGGCAAGGTGGCTGGCCTGGATCTGAGGAGCTCACAGCATGAGCACATCTGCCCAGAGGCTGGCGAACAATGGTCTCCTCTCCACAGCCCCACGATCATGCACCAAGGCCATGAAAAGGGGCAGGTCACAGCCACAGGACTGACTGTGTAGTTGGAGGGGCTTCCAGAGGCCTGGATGCACCTCTGGTCAGTGACCTCAGGGCATGCGCTCCAGGGGGGCTGCCTGCATTCAGAGCCAGAATCAGCGCCCTCCTGGTTGTGAGACATTGGGCAGCATTCGGAAGCCCCCCCACACCTCAGTTTCCTCACCTACCAAGTGGGCATGGTGGGACACACCTCACAGGGACACCTGAAGTCTTAAAGAAG
Organism: Galemys pyrenaicus; assembly: GCA_019455555.1. Lineage (NCBI taxonomy): Eukaryota > Metazoa > Chordata > Mammalia > Eulipotyphla > Talpidae > Galemys > Galemys pyrenaicus. Next base: position 6,084,305 of record JAGFMF010011456.1, read on the forward strand.
TCAATGAGAGGAACACACTATAACAAGCACCCTCTGTTCCTAAGATCACTTAAAGACTGGGATTCTTAGGCTTCCCAGCAGCATCTCTCTCTCCTGGCACGCACAGGGGGGTTGTCTCCAACGGGACAGTCTTGCAGGTGTCAGCACACAAGCCACTGGAAGAGCAGGCATGTCACCTTCCTAGTCTGGATTCACGGTTCTTACATGCAGTTGAATAACAAGTCTTTCCAGAGCTACCATTTGTTCACACCTAACAAGTATCAACCCCACCGTACAACCCTCGATGTGCTTCCTCCCATATGAAACTTATTTAGCCTTCTGACCCAAAAAGGACCTTTAATGGTCCATTCATATCATTAAGCAAGGCTCTAGGGATACAGGGGGGAGCTGGACTAACCCAGGATGTTCCTTCAGAAGCCCAGATAACGTGAAGGTCATCAGTTCACTTAATCCTCACTACAATGCATTTGGACCATGTTATTTCAGTTTATAGACTGGGAAACTGAGACACAGAGGATAAGTAACTTGGTCAAAGTCCCACTGATAGGAAGAGGCAGAGCTGGTTTCCAAAATGGGGTCAACACTCTTCTCCCACTTGCTCACTGACTGTCTGCTATGATGGAGGTTCAGGGTCCCAGAAGTGTCCAGAGGAGGGATAATCCAGTCAGGGAGCAAGGGGAAGCATGCCAGGGGAAGTGAAGGTTAAGCAGAGACCTGCGAGTTGAGGCTAAGGGAGCATGGGCAAAAGAGAACATTCCAGATAGAGCAAAGCACAGAGCACAAGTGGAAAGGCTGAAAAGTCAGAGTGTGTCCCTAGGAACTGAATGGGCTCAGGTGACCAGTTTGGCTTCAGAAGAAGGATGGGAGTTCCATTCTGGCCAGAGAGCCAAGGCAGACATGCTCCCCAAGTTCTCAAAGCTATGAGAAGTTCAATCAGTGGAGGGGAGGGAAGCCGCTGTGCCTCCCTCAAGTGAAGGAGCCAGTGGGAGGAGAGGAAGCAGAGGCAGTGACTGTAGACAACTGTTTTGCAAAGTTCAGCAATCAGGGAGAGAATAGGCAGAAGGATGTAAAATGGAAGGAGGACTCACCCTTGAATGTTAAAGTGGGAGAGGAGCACATTTACATGCTATGGGGCAGAGTCACAGAGAAGGAAGGAGGAGGAGGAAATGAAAGAAGCAGAGCCTTTGTACACTGGGGAAAAAAATAAGGGATGGGGGGCGGATCTGAGATACAAATTCAAGAAGCCCTGAACAGCAGAAGGGGCCTTTTTCACTCCAACCTCAGGGTGTCTATACAGTGAGTCTTGATTTTGTCATCATCCAGGAGGTGCTGGACACCCCTTCTAGTGATGTGTCACTTGTCACTTTTATACACTGACTTTCTGCATCATCACTCAAGTGAGAGATGAAGCCCTGGAGAAAGTCAAGGCTGAGGAGGGCTCTGGTCTAGTTTGGGATGTGCTTCATTCACCTACCTTCACTGGAGCCTGTTCCACTGACTGTAAAATCAGGATCACACTACATCCTGGGCAGAATGGCAGGAAAGGGAGGTGGGGGTGCGGGGCTAGCATTATGGGGCACCTCCTGAGTTCATCATGGCTCTGCTGGCAATGGGCTCCCCAGAGTCCTGGTGAGGGCTGTACCCCTCATCACAGAGAAGGTCACGTGGAAGGCAGCTGTGGCTTTCAGAGACAGGTTACTAGCAGAGGCCAACAAACCTGAGTCCCCCAGGCCAAATCCTGCTCACCACCTATCGATGTAAATAAGGTTTAATGGGATCTGTGGCCATGCCCTTTCATTTACAGTGTACCCCGCTGGGTGCATACTCCAGTGGCAAAGCTCAATAGTGGCAGAGACCTTATGGCTGCAAACTCCAAAGTATTTAAAGTCTGTCTCATTTCCATAAAGACTGGCCAGGCCCCATTTAAGAGCTCTAGACTAAGGCCTACTATTGGCCAAGTTTAGGTCAGCTCTAGACCTTGGTCTGTCTTGTTTCTGAAATCCACAAGCTATCACTGCATCACATTGCCCCCTTAGTGAGGGTGTCTTCTTGAGAAGAAGAAAGTCGAAGAAAGTTCTCTCGTCAACCCATTTTTTGTACTAGAAATGCCAACTGGTTTTCAACGGAGTCATTTCCACTATTCAGCAACCAGGGTAATCACACTTCAATAAAATGTGCACTCCGAGGCCCTGTATGACTGATCCATGTCTACCTCTCTGTTCTTGTCATGTACCACCTACACCTGCAGGCACTGCACTGTACACCTGTGCCTGCTTCCTGGCCCTGGAACATGCCAGGTTTGTTCCTGCCTCAGGGTTTTTGTACTGCTCTATCTGCCTGCAATCTTCTTTGTCTAGATTTCTCCATGGCCTGTTCTTCCTCATCAGTCAGGTACCAGCTCCCAAGTCAACTCTTGGGAAGACAAGACCAATCCTCTCTCCAATGCTTCTCTATCATGTGGCCTGCCTAGGTGCTAGACATCCAGCACTCTCTGAAGTTTCTTACTAATTGCATGTCTCCTCTAACATAAGCTCCACAAAGAGAGCTTTTATTTTTGTGCTTGTTTGCTTCTTAGCTTCATTGACAAATAAAATTGTGAGGTTTCAAGTGTACATCATGGTGACCTGATACACAGCTGACCCTTGAGCAACAGGGGTTTGAACGATGGGTCCATTTAGGAACAGATTTCCTTGAGAACAGACGCTGTAAAGTTCCCGTATCAATAAATACAACCAGTGCTGTAAATGCATTTTCTCTTCCTTACAATTTTATTAATAATTCCTCTTCTCTACTTTCCTTTATTGTAAGAACACAGCATCAGGAAGGCCTCTGGTCAGGAGCAAGCTGACAGTAAAATTTGGGGGGAGTCAAGTTATACACATATTTCTGGGGGCATAAGAGGTGAGCGTCACTAACCCCAGCTTGTTCCAGGGTCAACTGTACTTATATATCATGAAAAGATACCCAGCACCTAGTTAATTAATAATCCATCACCTCACTTATTTATTGTATTTGGGAGGATTTGTTTTGTTCATGACATACCTGAACCCAAATAGACACTTAATACCTCCACCATCTTGATCACCTCTGCCCAATGTAAGTATCATCTGAATCAGAGGTGAGTGACAAATGTGGGTTTATTTTTAGTCCTCATGTTAAAAAAAAAAAAGAGGTGAAATTATCTTTAATAATAGTTCTGGTTAATCCTTATCTCCAAAGCATTATCATTTCAACAGGTGACCAACAATGTCAGCAAGATTTTACAACTATTTTCCTCATACCAATTCTTGGAAATCTTGTGAGCCTCTGAAACATATGTCCAGCACTCAACAGCTGCATGTGGCTAGTGGCCAACATATGGGACAGTGCAGGTTGCAAACAGCATTACTGGGTGTCAGACGCCATTCTGACCAATTTACATTAAGCTCAATCCTCAGAGCCACCCAAAGAGGAAGGTGCTTTCAGGCCCATTTTACAGGGGAGAAATCAAGGCAGAGTCTAGATTCCAACCCAGCAGTCCAGCTCTGCTTTTAACCACCACCCAATTGCCTTTAATTCTGGGTTGAAGGTGTGGGTAAATCAAGCATGGGAATCTCACAGTATCAGACTCCAGTATTAGAGTGAACCAGGTGAAAACAAGGCTGGAAAAATGGGCTCTGAAATAAATCATGTAAAGGTTTCATAGTCTAGAAATCACTCAGACAAATGTCCCTTGAAACCCAGGTGGAAACAAGAAAAGAAAATATTGGAACAACCAAATTTGATTTAAAAAAAAAAAAAGGTAACACGCAGGTCCTTCCAAAGAAAAGGTAGTCAGGGCTATGGCCTCTACTATACAAGCTCTGCAAGGTCAGTTGCCTGCTTGCGTGATCTACATTAAAACCTTGAATAGGGACAGGAAGTGGACATGCTGAGGTCAATGCAAGGAGTTAGCTGAACAGCTGAAGCAAGGGATGAAAAAACAGTGAGCCACAGAAAGCCAACCCTAGATCCCACAGAGCTCAGCAGTGTGGAGGGGCTTCCCACACGAAACTCAAATCTGAGAGCAGCCCGCCACAGAATGTCCCTTCCAGACTTTACCACCCTGATGACTTGGCAAGCTGCCCGCACATTTTTGCATGGCTCACTGCCTACCCCTTGCAGCCTTCATCTTTCAAGACCCATTCGAGCATGCTGGCCCCTGGACTCTCAGGTTTCCAATGCTGTCCTTTGCCCCCATGTCTTGCATCATCCTTGTGAGGACGTCAACAAGCTTATTAACACTTCTTCAGAGGTCAGGGGTTGACAGGGCTCCATTCATGGCAGGCCCCAACACGGCACTGGGAACGTGCTAAGTTCAGTGTGAACTACTTGGGAAGACAGAGTTAATAGTTAACATGGAATGTAGCTTAGTCTAATTGCCCTTTGATGCAAACATCAGTTTTAGATGTTTTGTGGGGCAAATGGTTCCATGTTTAAAACTTGGGTCGAGTGTAAGGGCAGAATCTTTTTTTTTTTTTAAAGATTTATTTATTTATGCATACAAGCACTGGGGTACAGGACAGAGGTGTGGGGGGGTGAGAGGATTCACCACAGAGAGCGGAGA
>JAGFMF010011456.1:6088939-6167280 GCA_019455555.1 Galemys pyrenaicus
CCACCCTGGCCGGCAGCAGGGATCGAACTTGTGCTGCAGTGGCTGCGGTTTGTTTCATAGTGCGTTGCTTAACCCACTGCGCCACCAGGGAGGCCCTGTAAGGGCAGAATCTTTAAGCTGAACTTAAAGTCACTCCTGCTATCAGGGATTAGTGATACCTTGACTCAATGGTATAGGTGCTCTGAAGAAAATAAAGCTTGGAACAGGGGCAGATGAGGAGGTTATCAAAGGGGATGCTGTCTGATCACTGAATTTCACAGCACACATGTCTGTGATGGAAGGTTCCAGTCACAAAGCAGAGAGAGGGTGGTGGGAAATACGCCAAAGCAAGAGCTAACACAGCATGAGGATAGTAAGAAGGCTCACGTATTCAGGTTCCAGTGAATGAGCAAAAAGCACTAGGAGTTGAGATTGGGGGGACCTGGGGAGTCAGACCATACAGGGTTGTGGCATCCCTGTCTTCAGTACAGCCTTCAATCGTGGTCTCCAGGAAACTTCACGAATCATGACCCTTGACTTGGTTAGTTCACCATTAAAGCACATAGTGTTGTCGAGAGGCAGGATGACTGATTGCTCATTTATACAACTCACAGTGGCTTGTGGCTGGAGCATAAATATTATTTGCTCCAACTGATTCCACTCGATAATGGGAAATTGTTTAGGAAAACTACAGAACCCCAACACATGATGGCATGGCTACTGCAAGGGTGGGTGCCCCATTCTTGCACATTAGCCTCAAGATACTCTTTTTAGGATCGAGTCTGACCAGACAAAAATGCTATGCCTCTCACCTCACCTGTAAAGACCAAGCAAGCCTACAGCAAGCTTCTAAGACCCCGGGCTCCAGGGACCTGCAACTCCAGGTGCAGTGCATCTCCTGACGCCTACTTTCACTGCCCCCTCTAGTCAACTCTGATATTTCCACTTATAACTGCGTTTACCCAGATGTCTCCATTCGTAGCTACAGACTGAGCACCACCCTCCCTCAGTGAGCCTGAGTCCTCCACTCCCTTCTGTGTCGCCTGCTGTGGAGTGGATTGGTCCTTGCAGTTCCCTAACTGGGACCACTCATCTGGCTCCTTCTAGTGAAGCCAAGCTCTACCATCCAGGATATCTCCCTGATTTTGACAGTGTCCTTCTCAGCTTTAGTTCTCAGTATCTGATGAATGATGAAACCATGTGAGAAGTTTGGGGAAATACCATTGTCCAAGTTCTACCACAAGCCAATAAAATCAGAATGTTAGGGGTGGGAGCCAGATATTAATATTGTCAGAATTGCCACAATTCCAAGGGGCAGCCAGGACTAAGGAGCACTGTGTTTTAGAGGTCTTCAACTTTAATGTGTTTACATATTGGATGGGGGTCTTTTTAAAAATGTAGATTCTGAATCAGGGTGTCTGGGAAGGACCCGAGTCTTCATTTCTAAGAAGCCCCCACAGGAGGCAATCCCTGCTCATCCCTGGACCACACTCTGAGTAGTGAGAGTCCACAGGCAGCCAGATTTGAGGGGTGGAGGATGGAAGTAGGTTTCACTCATTTTCTGTCCATTATGAAGTTACCCTTAATGTTGGGAAGGGATGGGCTTCTAAGAGTTAGGACAAAAGGTTTTCATAGACGGCAAGGGGAATTTTCTGCTATTGCACCATTAGGTGTTCCTATACCTAAAAATGTTACCAAATGCACTCTCTAGTCTAGCAGAGTACTCATTACATAGTAGGTACTCAATGAATGGTGCTTGTGCTACTCACAGACTCGTGATTTTATTAATATTAAGGCCAGAGCCTCACCCCTCTTCCTAAGCATTTGCTTTGATGTCCAAAACCCTGCCAGAACCCCCACAGAGCCCCAATAACCACATTCATTCTCAGAGGATGTCCCTCAAGCAGGGCCATGCTCAGGATGTTTGGATCCCAGGCTTTCATTGCAGATATAATCCCCAGACCTGCCTGGTCACGTACCCCACTGCCTTTGCTTTCTCAATTATTTGATTTGTTTTCCATGAGTGGTGGACAGACTTCCATAGCTCAGTCATGGCTAACACTGAGTGTTCGCTAAATATGTTAAGTAGACCTGTTTTAAGTGCTTTTTTTGGGTTAACTCATTATATGCTAAAGCACAGATACTATTAACCTCAATGAGTGGCAAATAATGAGGACACTCAGAAAGGCAAAGAAAGATGATGAAGTCTCATACAGTCAGAAGACAAACCAATAGGGATATATTTCAGAGTCCATGTCTTTCCAATGCTTGTCAAACTTTGCCTGGAATTCTGCATTTCTTACATACTCCTTGGTGATTTAGATGGTGCCAGTCCATAGACAACACTCTGATAGCAAAATTACCTATATTCCCTGATGCCTCCTGATGTTCCCAGATATCTTCCTTACGGTCTCCCTAAAAGACTTCCCACACGCCTACAGATAATGGTCAGTTGATTTGACAAGTCACCAAAATCACAGTAAATCTCCAGTTAGAAAACTTATACAGTTATGTTTAAAACTTCTCCTCAAATTGCAATATTTATGGCAAAATACATCAAGTAATTGGAAAAAGCAGTTGTATCCATTATAAGCTAAGATGTTGCAGGTTGTTATGAAATTGCTTTTATATTTAAGTGTCACCACTGAAAATACTTTCTGGACTGGGGAAATAATTCCCACCTCTAAAAGCCAAGTGAAGAGTTCCAATTTGAGAAATATGGGGTGGAACTTCTCAAAACAGAAGTGAATCATATAGCTAAAAGCTTTCCTCCTCAGATCACTGGAGGAGATAATGTGTATAGAAATCAGAAGAAATGACAAACTGTTCTGATCATTTAAGGGAAAATCAAGACTGTTCACTTCATCAGTTTGGATTCAGGGGCTGGGAACTAGTTGGGTGTGAATGAGACAGAAAAAATCGGAGCAAAGAGGAGTGAAAATAAACAACCAGGAATGCTTTGGATATCAGAGTGACCTGAAGTTCCAGAGTTGCAGACAAGTTTCTGCAGGAGTTTAACTTCAAATCATGGTTCTTCAGAAAAAAAATACCCTACTCGATACTAACCATCAACAAAGGTTAAATAGTGATCACTGACAAGGATTAGGTGGAATGGCCCCTAATGCAATTTCCATAGCTCAGTGACTCTCGAACTTGGCTCCTTATTAGAGTCACCTGCAGCTTTCACCATCCACCTCCCATACCTCATGCTTAGGCCGCACCCACCCATCAATTATGTCACAATCTGGAACCAGGTACCCTTAATTTTTAAAGGTCCTCAGGTGATTTCGAAATGCAGCCAAGTTTGGGAACCATTGGCAAAATCTTTCAGTGTTCTCAGTCATAAAATAACCCATCTGTACCATCCTGTTTGCAGGGTGAAAACACTCCCTAGGGGGTGGAATTTTTTAAAATACTGATGCCTGCAGCAACCCTAGAACTTCTGATTAATTTCTGGGTCTCAAGAATTAGCATTTTTAAGAACTCTCCAGGTGATTATCTGTGCAGCTAGGTAGATGACTACTGGTCCAGTTGTTTTACAAGATTCCTCCCACAGCTTACAGTTTACAGCATCTCCAATGTTAAGGTTAAAAATGCATTTCAAACCTTTTGGAAAGGTGGGTCTCTCATCTTTACTTTTAAATCAGATATTTTTAACTTTGGAATAATCTATGAATTCCCTTAAATCTTACATAAAATGTTAGATGAATTCATATGTATATTTTCAAAGAAGAAAGTTCTTAACTCTTTTCAGATTCTCAGTTTTAATTCTATGAACTTAAAAGCAAATATACAGTTCCTAATTTAATAAATTTAAGAAAATTCAAAATTGAATGGGAAATCAATTTAATCTCATCAGCTGCCACAAGCATGTTTATGCTAATTTTGAATTTGGAACACACACACACACAATGACACCTACTGGGTGCATATCCTTATTGCAGGTTTAGTTCAGACCCATTCTCTGAAAAACTATCACGTGATAGGAGTGAAGCATTCAGATTCAAGATGAAAGCAGGCTAGGGTCAGTACTAGGCAATCTGATAATACTCATAGTGAAAACTGACTTCCCTAGTTGTACATATAAGGAAACTTTCCACTCAAATGCTTAGGATTAATATTTCTAATAAGGTAAGGATATTAGAGTTTTCTAGTCTTGATTGCTGTTACCTGTACACCGTGGTTTAAATATGGATTTCTTTCTTACTAACCATGTGTCCCTGAGAAAATTATTGAACATATCTGTTCCTTATAGGAAATGGGGATAATATGAATACCTTTAAGATCGCTATGAAGAAGAAAATACATGTAAAACACTCAGCAAAACATTTGAATACAAAAGCAAACTTGAGTTTATATTACTGGTATTATTGATGTCTTATTACTATCTTATATTAGATAGGCTACTATATCTAATATCACCAAGAAAAGATATACTATCATTACAGAGCAATTCACTATATACCCAGAAAAGCTATAGGGCACAGGAAAATGTGATCTTATGATGCAGATATAACTCCTCCTCTTAGGGAAGAGCCAATAGGTGAGAAGACTCTACATCTAGGTGCAGCGATTTCTTATCCCATCTCTAGCATTCTAGGCAGTCTAAACCCTTCTCATCACAAGGACAAGTGGGTAATCACAATCCACCACAGCTTCTATAAGCTCCTTTCCAGGTAAGAGAAGCAGTGCCAACTACTACTAAATGCTCAGCTCTTGTCCAGCCTGGACACTCACTGGTGGCATTCTCTCCCAAGTCAACCCCTCTCCAGAGGGGAGAGTCCCAGGCACTTCCACATCTGCCCATCAGAGAATCTCTCACAGCATACTTGCCCCACCAGAGTGGAAACAGCACCAAAACCTCTCAGCAGACTCATCAAAAATACCAGGTAATCAGCTCTCACTCACCTGGGGTCTGCTTGGCTGTACGCACAGGGGTGTAGTGGTTTTTGGAGGATGACCTGACCGGCGTGTTCTCTTTGGGAGAGGTATCAATGGCCGAGATAGCTTCTCTTTCACAGTGTGCTATGGGGATCGGTCCCTGTTGTCTTAAGATGTCAGCCAGAGCCCTAGATGAGAAAGACATCAAACATGAAACTCACAGGACAGGTGCATACCCCATGAAGGGAGCTGGCTTATTTGCATAGGCCCTTTGATGTAGTTGCTGGGGGTGGGGAGAATTAAGAGACACAGCACTCTGTTCTCAATAGTCACAGCTTCACCTGGTATTGGTCCTGAAAGAAACGCAAAGCAGAGTTTGCCATACCTGGGGTTGCAGGCACTGAAAAGCTATAGTTACAGTTTCTTTGTTTAATTCACTTCACAACAATGAACTCTGAGTCCTTCCAAAATATACTACCCCCTTCCATCATATATTGATAGATACCCAAAGCAGTTGGCCAGTGGAATGCCATCGTAGTGAAGGGCGTACACTACTATCCTCAAATTCAGGAGAAAGTTAATATTAGAAGGACCAACTTCCCCATTGAAAATCACACACCAAGTAGCATGTACTCTGTACGTGTGACCCAAATAAGTACAACACACTACTGCCAGGAAGGAGAGGTGTAATTTAACTGAAAAGACAGGACATTGAGGTGAGAAAGATAAACATTAGAACACAAGGGTGGTACATAGTGATGCAAATGGAGTTTACAGGAGGGAGCAATTACAGAGGAAAAGCACAATAACCAAAGAGATGCAGAGAGGTGCCGTGGCAACAGGAGAGCATACCCCCTCTGCAAGGGACCCAGTTATCCCCAGAGAGCAGCTTTTATTCACACAACACCTAACTCCAACAACTGAACATACACTGACTGAGCATTCATCATGGATCATCTCTGGAGAGGCAGAGGCAAATAGGGGCTCCCATTTAGGGGCTCCCAGTTTAGAACTTGCTCCCCTACCTGGTTTCAAAAAGGTCTCCTCTGGTGGGTATGACATGTGTTGAAACCACCACATGGTGCCAGGAAGGGCACACAGCAAGTTCTCGATGATTCCGGCAAACGGGGTAAAAGAGTCCTGCAGCTCTCGGTGGCTTTTTATGCTTTTATTATCAGAGGCGACTGGGTACATGGCAGGCAGAGGTTATCAGGGGGCCGGGAGGCTGGCAGGCCTCCCAGCCCCTGGTGCATCCCACTCCCTTGGCTGTCTTTCTGCCCCCTCTCTTTTGCTGCTTCTGCTTCTCTTGTTCTCCTACTCTTCTGCTCCACTGCTCTCTTGGCATCCTCGTGACAACGCCTTTATATGCCCGAGTCCAAACCCAGGTGTGCCCACTTGCACATGCCCACTTAGGCCTGCATGCAGAACCGTAGGTGTCCATCATCACACCAAGGGCGGAAGGGCGGAAAAGCCTGATCACTTTTCTCTGACCCTACACACCATCATTGGAAAACAGATACATAGGGATGCTAAGAGGATAAAAAGCTGAGTGTGGACAAGTCACAAGAGTTCACCACCTGGATACTGCATTTCAGGGTCAGGATGCCAGTTCCGAGAGTGCCCTGCTTCGCACAGGACTCATCAATGATCTGGGGTGTTCTCCAGGGGTAGGCAAGGTATCATGCCACCAGGCTTCCCCAGCCAACCCGGCCCACCTGAGATCCAGCCAGAGGCACCTCACTCCAAGGTTCCAGTCTGTAGGGTCAGAGAATGATCAGGTCTTTCCACCCTCCCACCACTGGTGTAATGATGGACACCTGCGGTGCTGTGAGCATTCCGAGGTGGGCATGCGCAAGTGGGCACACCTGAGTTTGACACGGGCTTAAATGGGCGGTGTCATGAGGCCGCCAGGACCAACAGGACCGACAGTACTGACCAATGTGAGCAGCAGCAGCGGCAGCAGCAGCAGTGAGAGCAGTGGGAGAATAGAATAGCAGCAAAGCAGCCGAGAGGGTAAGATGCGCCGGGGGCTGGGAGGCTTACCAGCCTCCCGGCTCCCCGGCACCCATGCCTGCCATGTACCTGATGCCACCTCTGATGTCAATAAAATGCATAAAAAGCCACCGAGGGCTCCAAGACTCCTTTCCTTGACCCATCTGCTAAGAACCATCGCGAACCTACCCAGTGCCACCTTTCCTGCCGCTACACAGTCACACCGGGATTCCAGCTCCCTGCATCTGCCCCCTTTGCAAAGTGACAACCACAGCAGTTTAAAAACATGTCTGAGAGCAAATTGTTTCCTTCCATTAATGCCGCCTCTGACATGCTGAACCCTCCTAGGAGAAAAACATCAAGCTGGCAATCTTATCATTTAGTGGCATTTATACGGCAATTTCAGATTTTCCAAGTGCCTTCCCCTCACTGACTTCTTGTCTCTCAAGATGTAAAAGGAAGGAGCAGACACACACCACCATCCCCAAGCACGTCCATGGATTGAGCAATGAGGCAGGATGCAGAACATCACTATTTTGGTAACGGAAATTCAGGCAGGTTTAGGGCCTGGGTAGAGAGACCTAAGATTTAGGGCCTGGTAATAAAAAAAAGAAAGCATTGCCCTAGAAAATCAAGAGATTTGGATTCTAATCCCAGCTCTGTCCCTGATGAGCTGTGAACCTTTGAGCAGATTTGTTACTCTCGGAAATTGAAATTTAATCTTTTTCCCCCATCAGCAAAACAAAGGATTTAAACTACCATGACTTCTAGATCCCTTCAAACCCCAAACTTTGATAAATATTTTATTTTTTTAAGCACACGTCCAGGCAAGTTACCTTGACCCCCTGGCCCCTCTGATTATCAAATATGCTTTCCTTCCATCTTCCCATGGTCACAAAGTAGTGAGTTCAAAAACTGTAACAAAATATAAACCAATGGAATAAAATTGAGAGTCTAGATAAACCCACACATTCACAGTCAATTGATGTTCAACAAGGGTACCAATATCACTCAATGGGGAAAGGAGCATTTCTTCAACAAATACAACCAGGCATCCACGTGCAAAAGAATTAAGTTGAGCCCTTAGCCATACATAAAAATTAACTCAAAATGGATCACATATTTAAGTAGAGGAAACTAAACTAAAACTATAAACTCTTAGAAGATACAGAAGTAAATCTCTGTGACTCTGAATATGACGATGTGACTTAAATAGGACACCAAAACCACAAACAATAAAAGAAAAAAGCAGATGAACTGGACTTCATCAAAATTAAAAACTCTTCTGCATCAAGGAATGCCACCAAAGACACAAAAGACAACCCACAGAATGAGACACAATATTTGTAAATCACATTTCAGATGAGACTTATATCAAAGTATATAAAGAGCTTTCACAACTGGGCAATAAAAGAGTAAACAACCCAATTTAAAAATGAACAAAGAATATAAACACACTTTTCTCCAAAAAAGGAATAATATATGAAAAGTAGTGCACACTGTTAATCATGAGGAAAATGTCATTCAAAACCACGAAGAAACAAACACCCATTTATGTTTACCAGGAGAGTGATAACCAAAAATATAGGTAATGCCAAATGTTGATATTGATGTGGAGAAACTGCACCTTCTTAGACTGTTAGTAAATAGCGATTCCTTAAAATGCTAAGCATGGAGTGATTACATGCCTAGTAATTCCACTGCTAGATGCACACCCAACAGGAATGAATACACACATCTTCACAAAGCTTGTATCTGAAGGCAGCCTCATTAATACAAATTTCCCTGACTACCTGAAAGTAGAGCATTCCTATGACACCTTTCATCAGCCAAAATGTCATGAAGTGAAGAAGCAATTGCTTCATTTACATGGAAAAAGTTTTGAGCATTCTCAGGCCTCCCCAAAAAGTAACCTACTAATCAAACCAGTAATACAAAAAGTCTAAAATAATACTAACGTCCACTAAAAGCAGGAATGTGATAAACACACAGCCGGAAGGGCATGTCCCAAGGAAGGAGTTCTGGGGAGTCATGCTCTCTGCACAGGGTACTCGCTGCCTGACACAGCTGCTGCAAACCCACTCTGCTAGTTCCACTTTTGCCTTTTGTGATGGCAAAATAAATATCCTCTTCAGATTTTTTTTTTCAGTTAATAAAAAAACAGGTACCCACAGTGGTACCTGTTTGTAACCACTGTGGGTACCTGTTCATAAAAGCCAAGTGGAACAACATGACCTATTGAAAAGGGGGATGGAGGGAGAGATACCTGTAATGCCAAAAGATGGCAACCATCCAAATGTCCATCAACTGATGAACGGATAAACGAAAAGTGGTTCATTCAAACAATGAATTATTATCCAGCATTAGAGAGCAAGGAGGGGTGAGAGGGAAGGGTCCAGGCTGGTGGCTGGTCACCTCCCTGAAGACCACCAGATTGGGTGGATCTGAAAAGTGCCTGGATGTGACTTGTCGGAGAGAACTAGTTTGAAGTCTGGGTTAGAGTGAGGCTATCTCTTCCCATCTCTAGGTCAGTTTAGCAGAGAAAACAATGAATGAATTGTACTGGGTCTCAGATCTGGGTACCAAAGCCAAAGAAGAGGGGTGTCCAGGGTGTTCCTAAAGAGAGGACTACAGAACAGGCTATCTGAGCTGGGGACCCTGCCCGTGTGTGACCCTAATGAGGCACATGGTAACCAGGCACATACTCCTGGTCCCCACCCTGTAGACTTCCCTACCTCCTGAAAACCATTCTCCAAGATCCATCTTTTCCCAGCGCCCTCTGGCAGCCTGAAGGTAGCCCTAGTACTTAGGAGCTGTTCCCTCTGCCAGGCCCTCCCCCCACAACTCCCACTCTGCCCTCAGCGCAGTGACCTCCCTCCTTACTCCTACCTCTTCATGTACCTGCCCCTTCTCTCCAGGGTGCTTGATAAATATTATTCTAATTCTGAAATGTGCGATCCCAGCCTCACCTAATTAATGTGAATACGCCAGAGGAAATGGGTTAAGGCCTGAGCTACTTTCTAACTGTAGGAAAGAAAATTGGTCACTGAGGAACAGGGAATCAGACTTTATGAAAGAGTGAGCAGCAGCTTTCAGGGCCTGAGAGAGGGGCAGAGACTCAAAGGGAGGGGAAAGACAGGGACAGGAAGTGACAAACACAGGGAGGAAGGGAGACACAGAGGGAACGACAGGTGGGAAGCGACAACAGAAATGGAGCCAACTGATGGAATGAGGGTGAGCCCGAGACTCACTCAGAAGAGAAGACTCAGCAGAGGAGAGGAGGAACCTTCCTGGTGGCAGAGGGGGTTGAGTGCCACACTGTGAAGCATCTGCAGACACTGCAGGGCCACGTTCCATCCCCGGCCAAGAATGGGACCCACATGGCACAGCAGACCTCTCCTGCCATGCCTGCTGCTTCCCTCAGCAGTATATTTCAGTCGATCTGCCTATTCTGCTCCTCTGTCTCTGGTGAAGCCTCTCACCTCCCACAACTCTGGATTGGACCCCAGCTCTTGTGTGCATAAATAAATATAAATCTTTAGGAAAAAAAAAAAAGAAGAGAGAAGCAGAGATGAGGGAGTAAATGAAAGAGACACAGAATACAAGGAGACAAAGAGAAAAGAAGAGAATTAGAGAGAGACACACAGAAAGAGCAAAAGAGAATGAGAAACAGAGAAATTCAGAGACAAAAAGTGATTTAGAAGGCAAGTGAGAGGCCAGAGACATTCAGAGGACAGCGACAAAGCCAGGCAAGAGCAGAGTGAAGACTGGTGAGCCTACCCGAGCCTGGGCAGCGGCCAGTCAGCCCCACTCCCGCCTCCAGATGTCTAATTTAAGACCTTGAAGAATCTGCTAAAAGTCTTGCACATCCCAATCTCCCCCTCCCCCAAAGCCACGTCTGCTGTATATCTGGATGTAGCAAATGAAAGAATCCTCTTTGCCTGAATTAGTTGGAATTATTTTGCTTTGCTTCACTACCTCCTTTGGTATGTCTTTGTTGGCATATATCTTTGGCATAGATATATGGCAAGGAGGAGACAGAAAATTAATTGGGTAGCAAATGTGATCAGGAGAAACCATTGTTCTGACCATTCAGGCAGGAGACGTCAGTGTTCTCAGTACTCTGTGTTGGCATACTGTGTTAACCATCTGCATCACTGTGATACCATCTTACATTTGGATAGCCCTTAATGGTAAATGTGTTCACTTCTGCCTTAAGTGGGGTGATGCCCATACTAGCATAACCTCTGCAGCTTTTATGCCCCAATTTTTAACAAGAAACTGAGACTCAGACTACTTCTAGGACTCAAACATGAAGGAGCAGAATTGTAAATCTAGGGCTCCCAAGTTCAGTTGGGGTGTCTTTCTGCTCACTAAAACAGCCTCTTATGTGCATCTCACCTATAAATCATCAGCTTGGTTGAGTCTTTTCCATCTCTCCAGGAAGAGAATAATTTACAATTAGTAAATGAGTGATTCAGGTCAGGACTATCCATTTATTTTCTTAAAACCTTGGTTCACATTGTCAGTGGCTCCTAGGAAATGAGAATGTGCTTGAATTTTCCTAAGTGTTGAGTTGTTATGACATCTATAGGAACCAAGCCCAGTAAATATTTTGATGTGCTGCCACCTGCAATCAAGACATGAAATCTTTCCTAAAATGGGAAATGATTGCCCTTAACAATAGAAAAAGAAAACCTTCTTCAGAAGTTTGCTTCAAAGTCTTGTCCTCTTCTTCTCATTTATTAAGGAATTACCATGGACTTGACACTGCTAACTCAATGCAACAGACTATACAATCCTCAGAATGACCTTTTCCATTAGATGCTATCAGAAGCTGCATTTTACAGATGAGAAAATTAAAGCTTTGAAAAATTAGACTTCTTGCCCAGAGTCCCTCAACTAGAAAGTGTCCTCTTTGTAATCCAGATTATAAATGTAAGTTAAACTACAGACACTAACTCTATACCACTGGATTATCTATCCCACCCCACTATTCATTCTTCTATTCAATACTCCATCCATCTACCTACCATCATTCTTCCTTCTTTTCTTCCTTCCTTCCATCCACTTAATCACCTTTTTTTCCTCACCTACTTTGTCCCTGCATATATCTCTGAACACAAAATTTTAGGCACTATTCAGACTTTAACAGGAAAATCTGCCTGGATAGGCAGATACCACTTAACTTCTCAATTCCATTCACCTGAATGCGTCATCAACAGCTTAGAAATTATTTACACTTTTATAGAAGGCAACCATTTGATCAAATGAAATTCGGACCAGAATACAAATATCTGCACTTCACTAGATCCCTGTTGTGCATGAGATCAGGGTGAGGAATCAAAGACCTGCTATACCATGTCTAGTCCTCTCTCTAGCAGTTCTTGGATTTCATGCAATCTCCAAGTTTGAAAACAAATATGGCAGAAGAATAACAAATAGAGACCTCCCAGGTGGTGCAGGGGTTAAAGTCTCAATGCTGTCAAGCTATTGCCAGCCACTACAGCAAGAGTGCAACCCCTCACCAGGGAGTTGACCCACATGGCACAGCAGCCCTCTCCTGCCTCACCCGCTGCTCTCCTCAGCCGTGTATTTCAGTCAATCTGCCTGTTCTGCTCCCCACTCTGTCTCTGGTGGATCCTCTCATCCCCCACATCTCTGGCCTAGACCCAGTTCTTGTGTGCATAAATAAAAATAAAATCTTTTTTAAAAAATGACCAAAAAAACTTGGGACTTTCTGGTTCCAATTTCCACTCATTGAGCAGTTTGTAAAATGTTGGTCCTCCCAAATTGAGTGGGGAAACCTAGGGAACCTTTGTTCATCTGATAAGTCTTTCTGAACTCACTTAATATGCTTTCCATGGAGAACATATGAAAATCACTGAGCACTAAAGTGCAACAGAGAGAAACCAACTTTTGCTGCATTGTGTCTCTGGATTTTTAAGTCACAAATACCACGGAAAGGAGAAAATAAGTTCAGCTAATATTTGCTAAGTTTTTCATGCCGAGAGTAAAATTGGCTGAATAGTTTAGACCCTTAACCAAGCCCTTTTTCTTTTTAGGAGGAGTAGGGGGAAAAAATATGCTATTGGGTAGGTATGATTAAAGGCCAAATAGATGAACTATCCCATGAATAAGCTATTCTGGTTAATGTTCTTATTCCTAAAGACTAATGAGAACACTTGTTTTTGAAGAATTTTTGAAAAGCATTCCTGCCTAATTAAGTAGAGAATACTGAATATAATTAATTTTTTTTAAAGAATGCAAGAATCTTCAACGAATGAGCCATCAGTCTAGTCTCTAGTCCTCATCACAGAGAAAACGAAGTAAAATCTAGACAAAGTAGAAAATGGAAATTTTCACATGAAAACTGCAGGACACCACGGAAGGTTCTCTTCTCTTTACTTGCTTTGTATTTCTCCTAAAAGTAGAATTAGAAGATTCTGGTTAGTTGGTCTCATATAAGTGAGCTTTGACTTGACATTGATACCTTCGAAGCAGCTAGATCTCTTTAGCTTCCTCTCCATGCTTATCTACTGGGCAGTGGTATGTTTTTATCCTCTGAAATACACCCTCCAGACCATTGAAGTGACCATATTTTTAATAAGCACAGACCAAGGATAATGGCTCAATTTAGCCTTCCTTATCCTGGTTCTCTCCCAGTCCCTTGCAAAACACAGCTGCCTGCTTTGTGTGTGCACAAGACTGCGCTCCTCACACGCAGAGGCTCCGAATGCATGTGGAGATCTCCTTTGTTGTAGTGACAATGTTTGTGCATCTGCACTGCACAGTTCTGCAGGTCCAAGTCATCCCAGGCACAATTGGAATTCATCAAAGCCAATGAACATCATGGGACTGAGCCAGGGAAAGTTAGGCTTGCCTGCTTTGTGTTCCAGACAAATGCTGCATGTGGCTCTCCCAGGGGGTGCTTGTTCTGGGGCTGTTACCTGATGACCAGTCATAGGCTAGGTGGAGAGAAGACATCCTCCACTCTGACCCCAATTCATTCCTAATAGACCATCTCCACAACATGGCTCCTTGCCCTGTAAAGCAGTGGGAGGAAAGGGCACAATGAACTACAGTGCAGGATTCTGGGGGCCCCGGTGATGGGGGTAGAGTGGTAAAATTACACCTAAAGAGATGGGATCGGATCTTTCTGAATTATATAGTGTTGCAAACCAATGTTACTGTAAGAAAAAAATATACAGGGGTAAAAAAAAAAAAAAGAAGGAAACCACCTAGGTGCTAGGTGTGGGCAATTTGGTAGCTGGACAACAAATCTAGATTTTGCAGATACATTAGGATTGTTTGAGAATTCATCAAAGATCTAGAGGTGACAAACACAGTTATCATTTAAAACTGGGAAGACTAAAATGCTTCCTAGACCTGTTGGCAGGGCCACATATCCGGCCAGGTGATGGTTAGTTAGTAACTATACCTGTATCCTGACAGATGGCTGCCGCTCTTGCTGCTGTTACCATTGGTGTCATTTCTCAATTTGTTATGGGCACAAACGGAAATCCAAAGGTGAGGCGCATGAAGGCAGCCCAGCCTAGAAGCTATGCAGGGGGACTCTGGAGCCACATTGCCTAGGTGGGAATGCTGATCACTCAGTATATTGATGATTATTGGCTAATTACTTATATGTCTTGTGGTTGTTTCATCACTGAAAAAATAAGGTCAAAATAGTAAGGTGTTGGTGGCGCAGTGGGTTAAGCAGTACACTATGAAGCAAGGAAGCATCAAGATAAAGGTTCACTGAAAAGCAAAAGAATTGACATCATGAGTCAAACAAATCAGGATTCCAGTGAAGAATAAAAGGGCAACATTTTCTGCAAAGGATTCAGTTATTTTTTTCTTCATTCTTCTCCTTTTCTTATTACTTCCTTTTCTTTCTTCTCCTTTCCTCCTTCTTTCTTTAAAAAAATTATAAATATTACTGTCACTTCCTAGTTCAAGTACCTTGAATCAATGAAAATATCTGAGAAGTGGGGTACAGAAAAAAAACCACCCCAAATCCTCTCCACTTTAAATAATTGTCACACATTCTACCATACTTAGAGAGGGATGCTCTCTAAGTATGCCAGGGACTGCTAGGAAACATTTTCTAAACTTGCTCAGAACACAGGTGTCCTCTTGACATCATGGTGAGGGACATACCACATCTCAAAAGAAATCTTTATGTGTTTAAATTGTGTTTGAGGGCCTCCCTGGTGGTGCAGTGGGTTAAGCAACGCACTGTGAAGCAAACCGCAGCCACTGCAGCAGGAGTTCGATCCCTGCTGCCGGCCAGGGAGGGGACCCACATGACGTGGCAGACCTCTCCTGCTGTGCCTGCTGCTCCCCTCAGCAGTGTACTTCAGTTGATCTGCCTGTTCTGCTCCCCGCTCTCTGTGGTGAATCCTCTCATCCCACCCCCCCACACCTCTGGCCTGTACCCCAGTACTTGTATGCATAAATAAATAAATCTTTAAAAAAATAAATAAATAAATTGTGTTTGAATTACTGACACCCACATGGTGCTCTTAGTGATGTCATTTGGGGTTTTACTATAGAGCAAGCACCCCATTTCTGTGTGGGCTTTCACATAGACAGGAGGACTTGAAACCATGTTCCATGAGGAACAGCCTTAAAATTAGGGAAGTTTATACAGGAGAAAGGATGAGTGAAGAGGCCTTGATGGCCATCTCCAAAGAGCAACACTACAGAAGGAGTACAGTCCCGCTGGGCTGCTCCAATATTGGTTCGCATGAAAATTAACTGGAATTCAGCCTAATAGTAGAATGTGCTGTCTTGAGGTATAGGAGGATCCCAGCCTGAGATGCGTGTGGGTGAGAGGAGGGGTACGGCACCAAAGGGACAAGCATCCTGAGAATGCGCCAGGGAAGAAGACACCCCCACAACATATAGACCCTTCCAATAGCTGGACTAACATACCAAAGCATGGAGGCAGAGGATGGGGGACAAGGGATTTACCCCTGGAAATGAAAAGTGACAGAAATTGGGATTAACCTGCCTTTTATTTCAGCTCCCAAGAAATGCTCTAAGGCAGCATCCAAGAGAAGAGGACTTCGCTTGGTGTCCTTGTAGGGCCGCATAAGCAGGCAAAAGGGAGAGAGATCACAAAGTTCTTTCCTAGAAGGGGCAAGGTGCTCACTAAGAATATGTTGTCATATCTCATGGTAGGTGTGATGCTGGCTCCTCGATCCAAACGGTGGTGTTGGGGGGCATGATTTACGAGCAGGCTCCCCAAGCAGGAATGGGGTATTGAAAAAGGACAGTAGCAGCAAAGACAGAGTCCACCATTCTCATACCCCCAGAAACAGGATACACTATCCCACATCTGCCTCCAGGTTCCTGACCTCTTATGCCCAATCGGTCATCCTTGCGGCCACAAGGAAGGAGGCAAGCCCTGAAGACTGCAGAAGTCACAACATAATCCTCAAAGCCAAAAGAAAGTTTCTGGACTCTGAAAATTTAAGGAAATAAAAAAGGGCAGAAAACAAGAGGAGGGGGAAATTAGCAGGAACCCTCAGAGGGAATTCAAAAGGGAATTTGAAGCAGCATCCAGTCAAGCATCACCAATTCAGCAGAAACAGCAGGCTAATCCCAATCAATGAGACAAACATGGAAGTTATAAAATGCTTTAAAGGAAATGCATTTTTACTGCTTCCCAGGCCATTGCAAGATTACAGACTAGTCTAAAAAAATTTGATCTTTGGAGAGCTACTTTACTGTATAGATAAGAATGATTTTGTAATTAGCATGCCAATTGTCTACAGAGGAGCCTGCTTGAAAACAATCAGTCCTCCTGCACAGAATAGGTGCCCTGCACAATCTCTGCAGCCTTGTCTGAGCTATTAATCTAGTCATCACCACTTTTTACCAGAAGGAGAAAAGGAAAACAACTTTGCCTAGGTCCAATTTGGATATATCTTGAATTAGCAGAATCAGAATCGATGCAGTTTAATGAAGTTATAGCAGGACAAGTTCGAGGAGGAAAGCCGGAGGGAGGGGGGGGAGGAACAATGCAACAGAAGTGAAGAGGACTCAAAAGAAGGACAGATGGAGAAAGAAGAGACAGTGGACAAAGACACAGAAGGGAACAAGAAGAAACATTGGAATCATGTGACTTGAGAGGGAGAGAAGTGACAGAGAGCTCGAAGACGCAATTCTCTTAGCAAGTGCTTGAGGCTGTGGGAAGAAGTGCTAGCATGGAGATGGGGAGACGTTAGCTATTGATTATCTACAAATAGAGAAGCTGTGTGGTTTCCCATGTGGGTTTGGAAGACCACTCAGATGTCCAAACTCAGGAGCTAACATTCCAGGGAAAGTTCACACAAATTTCTCAGGACGTGGTTAACAGTCACAGAAGGCCAACAGGGAGCCTGGAGTCCAGATTCTTCCAAAAGTTCTGGAGCTTGTTATTTCATGGCGATGGATAACAGAAGCCCTCAGACCAAGCTGCACAGGCATCAGGGGGATGGAGACCAGAATCCCCTACAGTTTGCATCTGAGGCTGTCCTAGGACCACAGGAGGAAAACTCTCTAACTCTCTCTGGTAACAACTGGCTACTACGGTTCCTGCCTCTCCCTACACAACCTCCAGAGGTGATAACAGGGTTCTGTGTCCCCAGGACCTCAGCTGGGCGGGGATAGCTGGCTCTGGAACACACTCTCAGATGCCACTTAAAATGAACAGCCACCCTTCCCCCTCAACATGGCCTCTCAGGATTCAAATACCTTCACACTGGAGCAGCAAGATGGAAGGAAGAGGGAAGAGGTGATCGTCTGGGTGGAAAGCACACTTCCCATAAGAGGACATTTGGCTGAGGGAACAACGAATATGTCCAGAGGACAGATGTCCTAAGTAATGAGACTTTAATGCCGAAGCTAATGGGAACAGTACACGAGACCAAATGCCAAAAAAGCAAGGAATAATGAGACTGTTTGCGGAGCCTGCAGAAAACAGCAACTCTTCTCCCAAATGCTGGGGAACAGGGCCAAGGTTCTGGCCACCATAGCGGGTTGGCCTCCATGGGTCTTGAGATAGGACAGTGGCTTTGAGCAAGAAGGATTCAAAGGTTCCCCATTTCCCTTTCACCAGGAAGTGGGGTCTGAGCTAGGGTGGGAGCAAGAGGGATAAAAATAGGGCTCAGAACCTCTAACTCCCAGGGGGAGAGCCAGGGAAATGGTTCCTAGCCCACCTTCGTCAGAACTGAGTGCGCAGGTGGGGTGTGTTGGTAGGGAGCTGCAGACCAGGGAGCCACCCTGCCCCCCGCTGCCAGTGAGCACCCCACGGTCATGGGTCATGACCACCACCTCTAACCACGGTGACAGGAGCCAGGGAGTAAAACCCAGGGAGAGCTCTCAAAATGTCCCCCCACATGCCTTCTTCTTGGTACAGAGCTTTGGCTCAAAAGCTCAAGACACAAGACGCACAGGGCCAGAGCAAGGAATTATGAAGCTTAGCTAGGAGGAAAAAAATGGGAAAAAAAAAGAAAAGAACTAGAGCAGGAAGCATAAGTGAGAGAGCCAAAATCCTATCCTGTGTGCCCGTGTCATAAATGGGCCAGGAGAGCAAGTATGATAAACGGGGCGGTTTGTGGGCTGAAGGTCTCAGTAATTTAAACTGGGAATGGCCAAAGGTCTGTCTTCTCACCCCCAAAGTGCTTCTTTTCCCCAGTGTCCCTATTACTAGCTCAGAATTGCCTAGAGTTTCTTTCAGTACTGCAGAGGGCCTGGTTTGTTGATTTTTTTTTTCTCAATTAAAATCAGGGGGTTTTGTTTTGTTTTATGTTTTCTTTGTATTGCCTTCACTACCCTGAACCAACATAATGTATTCTTGAAAAAGAGCACTTTTACCCCCTGGGTACCTCTGTGCCCTGTACACAGTGTCAATAAGGGCCACCAGTCTGACTCTAGAAACCGCATGGGTTTATCCTCCCAGGCCTTTACTGTGACAACCTGGCCACGGGGCACAGGTAGGTGCGGGTTGGGGTGGGGAGTTGCTTCCTCCAGTAAACTGAGTGACCCTTTTATATCCAGGAAGGGGAAAACCAGTTGCCTGCTGGCCCCCTGGGAAATGGAGTCTGGCAGTGTCAGAGCTGTGTGACCTTGGGCAACTGACAGCCTCTGTGAGTTGATTTGCTCATCAGTAAAATGGGAACCTCCCATCAAAAAATGGTGGAAGGAAGCAGTGAAGCAATGTAGGTGGAATGCTCACAGATGTCTGGTACAGAAGCTGGAAAATGGAACTTCATGAGCATCTCTATCAGCCTCCCTGAGTGAAAGAAAGAAATGTGACCTTGAGTCCTCCTCCAGCTGAGATCTCACATCCTCAGCACCAGCTTTCTGGGTCCGCACAGGTAATGAGCTTGTGCAGTCCTGGGGTACAGCATGCTCTCCTTCCTGACACTTGAGCAGAGGCAGTGGAGCACCACAGTGCAGAGCAGGACTGACTGCCCCCAGAGTGTCAGCTAAGGCCTTTAGGTATCAGCAGGTCCAAAGGCTCTGATCCAGCCCTCTGAGACTTCAGTGCACATCCCCTCACCACCAAAAACTGGTTGAGATGGAGCACCATCCCACCTACTGCAGCACAGCCAGTGGCTTCCCTGACTACAAAGAGGAACCAGAAATGGCAACAAGTGGGGCCTCCATGGTGGCACAAGGGGTTAAGCACCTCACTATGAAGCATCTTCAGCCACTGCAACACAAGTTCAATCCCCGGCCAGGGAGCTGACCCACATGGCACAGAAGACCTCTCCTGTCTTGCCCACTGCTCCCCTCAGCAGCGTATTTCAGTCATTCCTCCTGTTCTGCTCCCCGCTCTGTCTCTGGTGAATCTTCTCCTGCCCCAAACCTCTGTACCCCAGTTCTTGTACAAATAAATAAATCTTAAAAAAACAAAGAAATGGCAACAAGTGCTGCAGCTAGAGACCCCTGGTTACCTGCTTTAAATTCAGCCTGCCCCTTTCCCTTCCCCTTCACCCATTTCTTTCTGTGATCCATTCCTTCCAATGAATGCACATTTGGGGGAATGTAAGGAGGCGCAGTAAGCGCACACTGAGAGTCTACCAGTACCGCTAACTGGAAATCACATCTTCTGTGCTTGCAAACGTGTCTACTTCATCAATGGTTATCTGGCTCAAGCGATGACCACATCTGAATGTCAAACCGCAGATGGAGAGAAGGGTGGGAACAGACACAGCTGGCTCTGACCTAGCCTGGCAAAATACATCCCCAAGAACCTGGTCCCGCTACCCTCAGAATCAAATTAGGACTCTAAGTTGAGCCGCCTGTCTGCTATCTCCTGCAGAGCTAACTTTCTGGGCAGTTATTTGAACTGTTTCCTGCATATCCAACTCCTTTATTTTCCCCTACCTCCATCTCCTCCACTGTCTGCCCTGGCACATTGATAGAGGATGAAACTGATTTTCTTTAGGCCAGTAATTATCCTTCCATGTGAGAAGTGGCCCCTTCAAAGTGGGCATCATGGAGAGCAGGCTTTGCTCTGCAGGCCTGTCACTCATTACCGGGACATCTCTTCTGGCCACTACCTTTGGAGACAGCTGGCGTGGCCCCTGGGAGAGCAGCTCTCATTACCAGAGGCTCTTTATTTCTGATGAATAACAGGCCCGATCACTTACTTCATTCATCGGCCTTAGCCCCATGACTTATTGCCGCTTACAAGAATCAGATCTACCGTAAGAGGATAAAAATAAGCTACCGTTACAGAACGTCAAAATGACAAGCCATGGGCTCTGAGCGTGCTTCCGAGAAAGAAACTGTGGCAACATTTTCCAAAGAGGAATCAGTGTGTGGCCTCCCAAGGTGACTGCTTACGATGAGTTCACCCAGGTTTTCGCAGAAGCAGAATCGGGCACGTTGCAGGCAATACCTTCCAAGTGCATGGCACAGAGATGCATTTCATATGAGTGGACCCAAATCTTCAGTTTCCTGAGTTGTCCCCCCTGACTCTTCTCTTGACCTCTCACCTGGCATTTTCCTTGACCCTGTGCGATCTCAGCCCATAGCTGAGAAAGCGCAAGATGGGCACTGGTGAGTGAGCTTCTGTGACTACGAGAGCTGTGTCATTGATGTGGGGCACCAACCTGATGCCACCAACTCCCAGGATGCCAGGATGTCGATGGGCACTGGCAAAGCTGAACCTCCTTGAAATGCTAAGCCTCAGCACTCCCGCCCATGTCTGGGAGAGAGAGATTCTGCGGTTCCAATGTTTAATTACAGACTTCTGCCCATAATTTTTATTCAGTGACCCATTGCCCTGGTTCAGAAGTCTTTGGCTTGTGCTGTATTTTACTTCAATGGTCTGCCCTGCTCAGATCTTATTAAGGGATTATGCTTAGATCAGGTTATTGCCCTTTATCAAGGAATGTGGAAAAACTGCAAAAGGACTGGGAAAGAGCTACGGAAATCATTTTAGTGGACGAAAAAATTAAACGAGGAAGATCTAAAAAAAATATATCAGGAAGAAAGAGAGAGGAGAAGGCTGTCATTCACATCTCTAAATATCCCAAAGTTATTTGGTGATGACTAAGAAGCATGTGCATAAGTAGAATAGATTTCCATTGGGAGAGATGAAACCAAGAGGCACTGTGAAGGAAGTGCTGGCTTAAGGCATTGGCACGGGGCTTTTGCCTGGTCACTCTTTCCCCTTGATGCTCCAGAGATGGAGCTGCCCTGGACTTCAGTTGCCTTGCTTATAAAATGAGGGTGTTAGGTTAAATGATTTGTCAGTATTCAAATTCTGTGTGTCTATCTCTTCTCAGCCTTTCGGCTAAGATCAAGAGTAAAATTCTATGAGTCTGTAATGGCTGACAAATAACATTTTGTCTTTATTTTAAGAGATGGAGAAGGAGGAGAATGAGAAGAAGAACAGATAACATTCACAATCTATCCCGAATGGGTTTAAAATAAACCTACCCACAGCCAAAGAACAGAGAACTTCTGAAGACTCGTTGGTAAACCTTCCCACCAACCCCATTCATCACCTCTTAAGAAACTGCTAGAAAGATAAGGTCATGTGATTCCAGGGAAAATGATGGATTAACATTTCCCAAACAGAGTAAAGGGGGTAAAAAAAAAATCACAGCAGACAGCATTATAAAAACAAATTTAACCTATACCCTAATATAGTCCCTCAGTGCTCTCATCCCCAACACCAGTCTGAGATAGCATATATACCAGCAAGCTCAGGTCACAACTTTGTGGTTCCACAGGACATATATTGTCAAGGCACATAACCAAAATTATGAGACAAAAAACACTTGAATTCACCATAATTTCAAAAATAGACTATATAGATCTTTGAGTGGGAAAAAAGGTGGCAGGAGATGAGCTCTGAGAGACAGGAGCCAGGGGCAAGGTACAACATGTGGCAGAAATTCTCATCAACTGTGGAAAAGGAGTCAGAAAGTTACCACCTGAATACACAGGCATGGGGAAGTCGGGCAGTGGAACCAGAGGATGAAGCCTCTGTGCGGTTCTCTTCTATTCCGGATCCAAGGCAGCGCCTTCTAGTCAGCTCATTTTTTCAGCCTTCTTAACCACTACTTCCTTCATAATTAATCTGAATCGACAGTACAGTCAACCCAATCTCTCATGAAAATAGGTTGAAATCAATAAATTGGACTTTGTGTCTATCTCTGCCTTGGGAGTCTGGAACTGTGGGTAAATTCCTGGTCTCTTGAGCAGCAGATTCCCCTGAGTGAATGGGCTCTAAGTCTGGGAGTGGGGGGTACACGTGAAGACCCTCAAGGATGAATGTGTGTGCCTTCTGGGCTTGGGACAGGGTGCGAAAGAGGCTAAAGGCAGCAAGCAACATTTCAGGGATGTCGAAGTCTAGGGAATTTTGAGAAGTATGTGCATGGCGGATCTCCTAAATCAAGAATGATTTAGCCTGTGTGTCTCCAGCTGGTTTAGCCTTATCTGTCTCTCATGCCTCTGCCAGTCTCATGTGTCAAAGGTAACATATATTTTATAGCCTGGTGCTTTATAGTTGGAGACATATCTTGCCCACAGCACGTGAGCAGGGCTCATGTGTTGAGTGGAGGCAGACACCTGCACTGCGGGAGGCTGAGGGGATCAGCCCTTGGAAGCCTAGTGCTCTGCTGCCATCCACTTCTCACAGGTCCCCTTGCTCCTTTGCTGTCAGTGCTTCTTTCTGTCTTCCTGGTATCTTTCTCCTAACCCCTCCTCCATAAGCTTTCTTCAATCCTTCCACAATCGCACTGCTCTCCCTGTATGTACTTTTTTTATACAAAAATAAAAAGAGAGAGAGAGAGAACATATAAGGCTAAGACCTTTAGTCCAAGGCAAGATGCTTTATTTCTTTCCTTCTGACTGCAATATTTGAAGTAAAAAATAAGTTGACGGTTTGTTCTGATCAATTCATTATAATGAACTCGGTGCTTCAGAAAATGGAGTATTTGGGGGTGATTTTGTAACAGGGTAGTCTTAGGAAAGGGGAAGTTTTAAAATTTTAGTTTCGCCTTAAGTGGTTGGAGCTGAGGAGAAGGAAATTTTTAGAGAAAAGAGAGGAAAAAGAAAGGAAAATGGAAAACAGCAAAGAGACCTGGAGGAGGCACGTAAAGCAAAAGGACATGTAAAAAAACTGTGCTTGCTTTTTAGTCTTGGACTGGTTGGAACAAATGTGGGTAAGAGACCCGTGGGGAGGTTAGCAATGGCAGCTTTCATCTTAATTTTAATTTTGCTCTTTTCCTCCCAAATTTGTCTAACTCTTTCTAACCCTTTTCTATGGGTCTCTACTAAAAGGTCCTTTAAATGTGTGCCAGGTTTTTGGGCCTTGCTTTGGGCCAATCCTATTTAGCTAGACTTTTACCCTCAAGGAGATGGGTAACTTTGGATGCTTAACTCAGTAACTATATTCTTTGTTCTTTCTTTATTGTACCCTAGTTGTATTAAAGTTCCTTTCCATTAAAGGTTTTGAATGTTTGTCTTAATGCGGTGGATGGCAGAACCCATTCAGAGAGGGCAGGCTTGGGGGTTCTGGGTGCTCCTCTCCCTGCCCTGTAACAATTTGACAATTCATTGCCTACAAATCTAGGAAGAAAACTCACTAAATCAGTCAACAAAGTGATCCTGCTACTGCAGTTACGTGGTATATAAGTTAAACACAGACCTGTGGGTTTGCAGTTAATTTCTGGAGGGAGAACAGATAACAAAGTTCTCCCTTGATTTCTTTAGAAATAAGCAGAAGAACTCAAACATGAAGGGCCATTTTGATGGCTGAAGGGGTCACCTCCTAGTTCTTTCCTTTTCCTAATAGCATCTGCCCAGGTTTTTCTTCCCCCAATCCTGAGCATTCCTCACCACCCCAGCCCACCCCAAATTCCTCGATCCTCTCCATCCCTTTGGAGGTAGTGGGGGAACCCAGGATGAGTCTGACTTCACCAACTACAGCCTCTTAATAGCTTCCTAACCCATCTGTTAATTAGTCATTAAAAGAGGGCACACAGTTCCGCCCTCAGAGTGATTCTCATCTCCAAGACACTGATGAATCAACTGAGGGTGAGGGGGAAGAAACAGGTTTGAATGTGAGACAACTTGTACTGTACAGCACTGAATGTCAAAGGGAGCCAGTCTCCTGGGATGTTTCCTGGGTGGAGCCTCTGCCCTGTGAGCAGCTGCCCCTCGCTGAAAAACAGCCCCAGGGGACATTGCAGAAACCACTCATGAAGCATTAACATCAGTGGGAGCCTGTGGTCTATCGGCTTGAACCTCAGCCTGGCCATTGGAAAGAACAGGAAGGTAGAGATTCCCTGGTGGGAAAGGGGGTTCCAGTTGAGAAAGGTAGGCTGCCTGATGTCCAGGGATTTCCAGCTCCAGAGCACAGCTCTGTCGGGGTGCCTCCATCCAATTCTCTTCCCTGGGGTCCAGTTGCATCTGCCTGTGCTCATCTGTTAGAATCGTCAGAGAACAGTTTCCCCTGAGACACTGCCTTCTCATACAGAAACAGAATGGCAAGGTCTGATCACTCCGGGAAAGACCAAATCTGTTCTTCCCTGTAGGGCTGGAGAGGTGCAAGGGTGCCCTGCCCTGAATATGAGTATGCCTGGGCAAGTGGGGGGCTGCCTAGCCCAGGAACCCCAGAAGGGACAGAAGTCTGATCTTGGGGTAGCATCCTACATTTTCCCCTCCCAACTCTCCCACAAATATCCCTTTCAGGCAATTCTCCTTACCCAGACTTAACTCCTGCCAGTCCAACAACCATCATCATAATCACACACTGGAACAAGCTCCTTTTCTTTTCAAAAAGGAAAAGTCTCTGCCAAACTCTTTCCTGGAATATATAACTGAGCGCACCTCCCACTGCCTCTGCTGACCTCTGAAGAATACATATGCGCCTTTTGCCCCCACTTTCCTTAGGGAAAACACATTAGAGTGTGAGTATTTATCTTTTTCTCCATCGCTCTCTCCACTGCCTATCCCAACTTCCCAAGGAGATGATCTATAATAAACTTCCCCCAAATGGCAGGCAGTGACCTCTGAGGTGTGAGCAAGTAGCTGTGCTAACATGCACAGCCAGGAGCCGAGAACAGCACACACACACTGACACGCCTGGGAAGGAAGAGGCAATGGGATATGGTTGTGCCTGAATCACCTAGGACTGAAAAAATAAGGCTCCCTGACCTGCCCAAGGTCATTCACAGAGTGTCCCAGATGGATCTCTCGCGTCCTGCCCCTCAACGCAGACACGCATTGTCCCCTAACCAACAAGCACCAGTTTGAGGGCTTCCAAAGCACTGACCAGGTCAGACTGCAGCTGCTGGAAGAGGTGCTGTGAATCCTACAACATCAGGAGGTGAATTTGAGAAACATCCCCTGTTTACACAGTGGTTTGAGGGCTCATGATTACCTCTCCTCCCCCACCCAAGACAGAAACTAGCCCAGTGGTCTGGCTGTTGACCATATACCCACACAAACTAGCTGACTTAGTTTAGAAATGGGGGGCAGGGAAGAGAAGAAGCAGGGAGGGGTGTCAATGTAGTGGTGAAGGGAGAAAACACCAAGAGAGACCACAGCATCTGTAGGGTCCCAAGCCAGCAGAAGAGGCTGATGCCAAGATCCCAAGATCATCAGTATATTTATTCCCTGGTGATGATGAATATACTCAGCAGGAGGTGGCAAGGGCAGGGCAGGGAGCAGCTCTATCTGAGAGTACTGAGAACAATGGCTCAGGGAAAGACAGAAACCCAAAGAAAAGTTTATGGGAATAACCAGAAAGCAGCCATCAGAGTTGAAGATGTGATGAGAAGCCAGGGTCACAGGGGAAGGTAAGAGACAATCCTCCCTGCAGGTCAGGAGGTAGAGGTAGAGAGATAAGGATCAGACACACTCACTTCAGGAAGGAGATTGCCCACAGGCAAGTCCTTCTCTGCTCTCCAAGGTAAATCACAGAGAATTCTTCAGCAGAAAATGACCTAAGGAGAGAGCATCTTATCTTTATTTGTTCTCCATCCACCACCCCCCACCACCCCCACCCCCCCCCCTCTGCATTCCAGAGCCAGGGCTGACCACAAACCATTTGTCACAATTCTTACATCAGTTCCCAAGACCAGTCCAGGCATAGGTCACTACCTGAGAGACAAGATGGGGTGGAATGAAGGGCAGTGGCACCTTAGGGTGATGAGTGAGGATTATAAAGGGTTCCCTTTAGGAAGCATCCCAATTCTAACACCTGAATTTGTCCTACTTTGTCACACTTACTGCCAGACACAATCATTTTTTCTCAACACACACAGTATCAAGGGAAAGAGAAAAAAAAAAAAAAAACATGCCCAGAAATTTCTACCTGCCTCTCTCTCTCTTCATCAAAGTATAGGTGATTAATGTCCAAAGCAGTGAGGGAAGCAGGTTTTGAGGCCAAAAAGTTAACAAGCAGAATGTGAAGATGAACTAAAGCTATATGGTTCAGGAGGGACCTGAAGGGCAAATTCAGAAGTAGGGCTGATCTGGGGAACAGGATCCTGGTTACCTGGGTCCACACTAGATGCCAGAAATGGAGGCATTTCCGGGGCAGGGTTTGTTCCCTGAAAGGCTGCTGAACCATGTCCGGTCATTCATCATCGCCAGGAGACTGGAGGCAGAGCTAACTTTGCCTCCCCTGGGTGCATCCTCCCTAGAGTTGCAAAGGAAAGGCTGGCTTCCTATTGTCTCAGTTTTGACTTCGCAAAAGGCTCACTGGGAGCTGGGGTGGTGAGGTGGGAGACAGGGTACAACCAGGGGCTGTGATATTTCCAGCTCTAGGCAGAAGTTTTGGTAGAAAGCAGCCCTCACCACCTCCCTGATGTAAGCAGTGAAAAATGCCCACCAGGTTGAATACAGCAAGAAGTGTTAACTCAGAATTCTGCCTACAGGGTTTCAAAGAACTAGTCTTCCAGTGGCAGCTGGAAAGATAAGCATCCCACCCCACAGGGAGCAAAGAAGCCCCACTATGTGCCCTGGGTCAACATGAAATGGATAAATCGGTTCCTTCTCCCCAGGAAACAGCCTTTCCAATTGTCTTCCATCTCTATAACACGCAAACCTCCAGTTTAAGCCAAGTCGCTTGGTACTCTCTTCAGTAAGATTCCAGCATTGGCCAATTTCCTGCATTTAAGAGGACGCCCTGGGATTTCACGGGGAAAACCCAATGCAATAAGATCCTTCACCCAGGTGCCCGCATGCCTTGAAAATTGAACCCCCAATACCTGCCCGGGTTTACAAATTTTGTATAATTCTTGTACTCAAACTTCACAGACTCGACCAATCCACACCTTGCAAATCTCTCCCACCAAAGCATGCTTTCATTTCCCGTTCTGAAGAAGTGGAGGGAAGGGTACAAGAAGGCTCAGATTCACAGAATGAAAGAGAGTGAAGAGGACGTGGTGATGCCAAAAGTGATGAGGACGGGAGCGAGAAGAGAGGGAAGAGGTCCAGGGAGGCTGGGGGCAGGCACAGGGCGGCTCTCACCTGTGGATGTTCATCTCCCGCGGAGGGCGATGGGCCTTGTCATAGGAGACCTTGGCGAAGACGCCCGCCACGATGACGAAGGCGATCACCCCGCAGGTGATGTAGACGGTGAAGTTGGTCTTATCCTTCTCCGGGTCGTACTTGTTCTCGGGCCCCGGAGACACTACCTTGGTGCTGGGCGTCTGCACCCACACCGGGCTCTGGTAGTTGGTGCACTGGCGCTGGTCCAGCTTCTCGTGGCGCTTCTTGCAGCAGAAGCGGTAGTAGCAGGTGCCGCAGCAGTACAGGTAGCCGCTCTCACTGTTGTTACACTCGAACTCCTTGTCGTACTGGCCGCTCACGTCGTAGTAGCCCCAACACGTCTCGTAGGTGACGGCCGAGCTGGCTGCCGCCGCTGCCACCGCCGCCGCGGGCTGCCCCCGCCGGTTCCCCGCCTCCGGGACGCCCGGCGCCCGGGCGGTGCCGTTCAGTTCGCGGCCGCCCCGGGCCAGGGCGCCCCCGGGCCGCCGGCCCCCGACGGCAGCGGCGCCGGCGCTCAGGGTCCGGTTGGCGGCGCGGCCGCGAGCGCCGTGGGCACCGGGCAGCAGGTCCAGGGACTCCAGCGAGAGCAGCAACAGCAGCGGCAGAAGGCGCCGCAGCGCCATGGTGGGGCCGGGCGGGAGGGCGCGGGGAAGCTTCCGTGGCAGGCCGCTCCTCAGGCTGGCCGCTCCGAGGGCGGCCGCGGGAGCCGGGCAGGCTGCGCGGGGCGGTCAGCGGCGCCGGGGCGATGGCGCCATCGAGGCGCGGGCGGCGGCGGCAGGGGCGGCGCGCGGTGCGCACTGACCGGCCCCGCGCGGGCTGCGCGGGCTGCGCGGGCTGCTCGGGCTCTCACGCTACGCGCCGGCTCCGCGCTCCCCCTGCGGGCTCCGCTCGCCTGCCGGGCAGCCCCATCCCCCGCCGGCGGTAGCAGCGGCCCCGCGCGCGGCTCGGCTCAGGCAGGACCCGAAGCGTGGCTCCGGGCGGCGGCAGCGGCGTGGTCCCGTCCGGGCGGGTCCTGCGGGACAAGACGGGGAGCCGGTCACGGGGTGGGGCGACCGGCGCTCCGGAGGCGGGAGGCGAGCGGTGGCGGAGAGGGAGCGCGCAGCCCTCGAGGAGCCAAGCTCCCGGCCCGGAGGCGCGCGGAGCGGGTTCCCAAGACGGGGCCCGGCGGCCCGGCGCGCCGGCCACCGAAGGCGCACCGGCCACCCCTCTGGACGCCGCTCGGCCACCCGGCCCCCTAGCGCGTTCGCGCCGCTCGCTGGGCCCCGGGACGGAGCTGGCTGCGGCTGGGGTCCGGCGGACTGCCGGGGGATCGCGCGGCGGCAGGACCTCACTCACTCACCATGCCGGGCTGCGACTGCAGAGGCGGCGGCGGCGACAAGACGGGAGCGCAGCGGCCGGAGCGAGCGAGCCGGGAGCCGCCGGCTCTCTGCCTGCACTAGTGTCGGAGCGTGTGCGAGAGGGAGCGAGGGAGACACACGCACTCACACACCCGCACACACGGGTGCGCCGCGAGCAGGGGAGGGGGGAGGAGGGCAGCCGCTCGCCGCCGCCCACGTTTACACGCCTGGGCGCCCGAGGGTAGGGAGGGCTCCTCTGCTTCTCGCCCCTCTTCCCCCTCGCGGCACTTGAAGCTCCGCATCACCAAAGCCCAGGATACCAGTTCATCAACAAGGCGAACCAGGCGGGTGAAGAGGGGTCCAGAAGCCGAGCGAGAGTGTCCCTTTTGGAGCCCGGCCACAGCGAGATCAGCCCTCCCCGGCCTTTGCCCAGTCTTGCCCACTCCAGCCCTGGCTGTGAGACCCATCCTACCTGAGTCCTGGGGCCGTGCGCTGCCGCTGCTGGGGCAGGAGTTGGGGTTTCTGCAAGCCTTTGCCACTCCCTAGTGGCGACACTCACAGCGGAGGGAAGAGGCCAAACCCATTGCTACAGGTTCCTCAGTTGAGACCAGGGGTCAAGAGGCTTATCTGAGGTTATTGACGACTAGTGAGGTGAACCTATCTTCTCTTTCCCTTGCTAAGATCCTCCCCACAGGCGCAGGAAGGCCCCAGCACCCACCGCACCTCTTATTCCCTCTTTCCAGGACATTCTCCAGAGCATTGAAACAGAATTAGAAAAACATATCTGTGACTGCTGCGAAATGAAAAACCCCGCTGCTGTAGGTGAGGGAGGGTGAGGGGTAGTAAGAAGGGGCATTCCTGTGTGGTTCCTGTGTGGACAGTGGAAAGGAGTCCAGGGTCTAACTTTGAAAGCAGTGAGGCCACCCCAAGAGGGAGTCCTAATCATCATCTCTGGCATGTGTCTGTGGAGGAGGAGAGGACAATGAGAACAAAAAGCAGCAGCCACTGCCAAAAACCTATCTGTGTGTCCCTAGCTTTCTGTGCACAGGCCCAGCTTGCTTAGGCTGCACGCAGGGGTCACAGTGGGAGTGGAGGGGATTGTCCCCAAGGTTATCCATGCAGTTCTCCTCTAGTGTGACCCAAATCAAGGATCCCCTGTGCCAGGAAAGGGAGAAAGTCTCATATTGGAATTCTGTAGTGGATAAATGGAGCTGAAAGATAAGATTCCAAGGCAGAATAGGGAGATCTTGAGCCTAGGAAGAGAGATGAACAATTCCCCTGGAAACTCCCCACTTGCTACTCTCTCTCCACTCCCTCCCTCTCTGTTTACCCTTCCTCTGAGCTTCCTCCATTACCTTAACTTCTACTCAGTTGTCCCCCTCTTCTTAATGATTCTTTTGAATAGTCATCTAGTGCCCATTCTACCCAGTACTGTGGTCAAGGCAGATATAAAAGATGAGTAAGACTCCCTTTCCTCAAGGAGGGGGCGTTTGGTGACCCTTGGAGAGACAGGTTAATGAATGATTACCATAACCATGTCACCTCCCATGTTAAAGGGGGCTGCACGGTGCTCTGAGAGCACACATGTCAGACACCCAGCCTCATCCTGGAGGGGAAGTATGAGTGTGAAGGGCAGCTCTCTCCTACTGTAACAAGCAACATCTTGAAGAACGAGTAAGAATTAATACAGGAAACAGCAGGGAAGGACACTCCTAGCAGAGGGAACATCACAAGGAAAATCTAGGAGACCTGAGGTGGTGAGGGTACATGAGCAGGGTGTACCAGCAAGCAATGTAGCATAAACTCTGAGGGAGTCTTCCAGATACAACTGGTAGAAGAACTTGAAATTTGTTCTATAACTGATGGGAAACTATTGGTGGGTTTTGATCAGGAAGAAGACACTCAAGTTTACATGTTACTTGGATCTCTAAGTCAACTGGAATAAAGAACACTGGATGGAGAAGAGCAATAAGATAGCTGTTCCGATCATCCAGGTAAGAGACAACAAGATGGAGTAGTTTACTGGTAGTTGCCAAGGGGGGATAGTGATTACCAGTATGTCAAAGAACAGGGTAGGTCAGCAGTGATCATGTTGAAGTACCTAAAGAGCCCAAGCAAAGCTTGGTCCAGCACAAGGGTTTCAAGCTCAGGAGCGCACATAAGAAAAGCATGTACATTTGGAGACCAAAGAACATCCTTTTAAGTCATTTCTTTGCACTCCTTTCCTCTTAGCTTTCACTTCCCCTTCATTATTTCAGAATTCCTATCCCATACCATGGAGCTTCGTAGCAATCATTAGACACATGTCTTCCTCACATAGGAGTTTGATAAGATTTGATCAATGGCAGTGAGCAAAGAATTTTCTCAGATAAACATCACCGACAAATGTGTTCTAAAGCCTTGGCTCATCAACAAACTCTCAGAAAAGCATAGTATCTCAGTGCTTGCTAGCACTTAGGGGTTTATTCCAACCTTTACTATATATATATATATTATATTTCTTACATTAAATACATTATATTTCTTATTGACATTTCCAGCCCATTTTGCTTTTGACCAGGTGGCTGCCTGTCACTACTGATTTTCCTACTTTCTCCTTCCTTTTTCATAATCTGAGTAGCTCACAGTAGAAAAGCCTTCTTCCTTTGTGGATTTGATACTGCAAAAGGTGCCAGAGAAGAATCATCTTTTACAACACTTACACCAACTTCAGACAGCCTCGGAGAAAGTGCCCCAATCCATAGCTCTAAAAGATAGACCCCCGACTGGACTGAACAAACCATACT
Source organism: Galemys pyrenaicus (assembly GCA_019455555.1). Classification (NCBI taxonomy): domain Eukaryota; kingdom Metazoa; phylum Chordata; class Mammalia; order Eulipotyphla; family Talpidae; genus Galemys; species Galemys pyrenaicus. The sequence goes on from JAGFMF010011456.1 coordinate 6,120,936, forward strand.
AATCACACCCCCTTGACTGGTTAAGAATGGACATGTAATTCAGTTCTAGCCAATACAAAGTGAGGGGACTATAGGGGAGTTCTGGAGAAAGTTTTCTCTCTCTTAAAAATAGTGGTAATTCATCTGATTTCTTGAATGGCATTTCTCTGGATGTTATGATCTTGTGTGGGAGGAGATGGAAGTGGTGAGGGGAACTAGTTGTTGGTTGAAGTTGATATTCTGTTGATAGTCATTATTGCTGTCATGCAATTGCTCTTCCATACAGTATAATCACAATTCCTGGTCCACTTAGGAGTAAAGGGGAAAGTTACTTAGTACTACTGGTCAACAAATTGAGAGCAGAGATGAATTGTGTTTCTTCTGAACTAGACATCTAACTGCTGCTTCAAGACACACTAGTGCTTCCATTTTCTTCTGGCTTGGTGAGCAGCAATGTTCTTAATGGGAGCGCCTTTGTCAGCCTCTAAGTGACTGCAGGGAGTAGAGCACCATACCTCATATAAATAGTGCTTCCTCCCCGAGTGGGCGTGCTGTGTAAGTGAAAAAATACTTTTCTTCTTAAATCCACTGGAACTGGGGTCTGTTATTATAGTGTACACTATCCCGTACTGACTAACATTGAGGACAGCAGATGGAAAGATGGCGGGAACATTACTGAACCCCTCAACGAACCCTAACCTGAGCTCTTCCAACACTGGTCTTCCAATGATGTGCAAAAATTTAATTTCTTTTTCATGTTGTAAAAGGGAAAATCCAGAGTTTCCCTTGCATGCAGCCAAAGACATTCTAATATACATATCATGTATCTTGTGTCTATCCTCACTTTCTTTAGGGTTTCAACTTGCCTGTGTAGCTTTTTACTAGTCATATCATATCCATGGAATTCTGTTTGCTTCTCTATAAAGTGGCAAGCTAAGGGGAGGGAGTGTTCTAATTAGCCATTTCTGGTGTCTCTATTACAACTCTCTTCCATGGCCTCCAAGCATGAGGATGGCTCCATGCCCTTGCATAGTCTGGGCTTCTGCTATCCTTCTAAGCTCATCTCCTACTGCTCCCTTTGTACTTTCTGCTTCCAGTCACATTGTTTTTCTTACTGTTCCTCAGTGCCTTTGCAATTGCTGTTTGTCTGGAACCCCTACGTGCCCCAGATATAAGCAGAGCTTGTCTTTGCTCATACTTTCCTGTGAGTCTGCTTGAGCAGCATTTATTAGTGAGGTTTCCCTGGACTTCCTAATAAAAATAACACACTGCTTCACTACCTGGTATTTCTTCTACCGTGACCTACCACTCATCCATCATAGTATTAATCACTAACAGATAGACATTCATTTAGATGTTTTCGAAAATTCTATTCTCACCTACTAGAATGCTTGCTCTTGGTTGAGTTTTGTTGTTTGTTGTGTGGTACTGTGCTCTTAATGCACAGGATGGTGCTTGCAACAGAGTAGGCTGTGGTGGACATAGAAGGATTACTCTACATCTGCCTTAGCTGTGAAAAGTTGTCTCCCCTGGGGCTATAGCCTCCTTTACTAGTTGGTCCATGTGCAACTTGATAATCAAATTGATGGTATCAATACCCAGTAATTTCAGAACAATGAAAAACCTCTAATGGGCTCCATTTTCTCCAAAGTTCTAAAATTCCCTGTGGCCAAGATATTGTGACACCTGATTGCATCTGCCCAATTCTGCTACCTCTCCCCATTTCCACAGATGTTGACTATTCTACACCAAAGTTTGTCTCTGTATCTGCTTCAAGAGATCTGAGCTTTCCTCATGGGCATTTAGTAAATATGTATCTAATGAATACATGAATTAAGTTATGAAACCCAGATTTCCTCAATGACATCCCTATAAGTGTGACTAAATAGCTTTTGCTTTAGCAAGTTAGAAAACATTTCATCAGGCAGTCAACTCCAATGTTAAATCTAATAGAAAAATAAACATTTTGTTATTGTTATAACAGGCAAATCAATTTATTGGTTCAAACTGAGCTTAGAGTTAACTAGAATCTTTTTCATACCTGTGCCGGATGAGATACCATTTTGCATCCATGTGAAACACTCCATACACGTTCTAGTTAATTTTATAAACTTGAGCCTATTATTGTAGCCTTTTAAACATTTTAAAACTTGTCATCTAATATGCTGTTTTTCTCAATGTGGTGGATATTTGGTTTGTTCCTCTCAGCATTCCTTCCTCTTTCTTTGAGTCACAGTCCACTCAGTGATTTACCCTTCACTCTCATTCCATGAGGTCAGCATGAGGTTCCATGTGACCCATATCAAAGCCTAGTAACACATCTTTATTCCTGAATCTGGAGATTTAAGCAGACTAAGTCAGTGGCAGAAACCTATGCAGTCGGATGAACCACAGAACTTGTGTGGGCAGGGCTGAGAAGGATGTTCAGCCTTCTCCTGGGAGGGGTAGAAATACCAAAGGTGCTATCTTGCCCTATGACTGAAGAGCCCGGGACTGCCAGGATCCCCAGAGGAAGCCTGAGAAAGGAGCCAGCAGGGTAGGCTGAACCAAGAGAGAGAGAAATATGGTCTTGTTGAAACAGCTTGAAATTTAAATTTTGTTTCATCTGAAAACTGCCTGTACCTGCACTTTATGTTACCTGAGCACTAACGTTATTTATTTTTTATAAAGTTTTTTTAATTTACATATATTTGACATCAATTGTAATCCCCATGAGCACTAACTTTAATTAGCTCCTTTTCAATGGATTTTCTATCTGTAACCAGATCCTAATCGATACAATTAACCTCATAGCTGATCAACATAACTAAAGTTTTAAATTGAAAGACGTGTTTTTGCCCACCTCCGAATGACTTAGGGTGCCCCCTGCTCTGTTTCATGGCAGGTGAGGGCTGGGGCACTGGGAACGAAAGGACCAGGACATGTGAAGACATGTGGTCACTCATAGCTGACATCATCAAAGTACCTCAGAACACGGGATTTAGCCTAGGACCCTCTAGTTCACTGGAAGCAACTAGGGGGAGGTGCAGATGTAGATGAGTTAATTACTGGCATGAAAACCCTTACAGAGTGAGACATGGTCAGAAGGAAAATGAGAAGCTGTTGCAGATTGTTCCAAATGTATAGCTAAGCTCAGCAAACCCAATTCCAAGAGGGCACAGCCATCTCAACCAGTGCCTCAGTTTGGAAAAGTTTCAGAATCACAGAATCCATTCAGATAGAATTCTAGAGAAACATAGGATTGGGGGATCTCAACAATTATTAATAGAACCAACAGAGTGGGTGGGTGAAAGATCCCAGTTTTGGTGGTGGCATGGGATATTGGCAGAGTGAGGGTTGGAGAATTGAACTCGGGGATCTAGCGAGCACTCTTGGTCTAAAGCCTTAGCCAACTGAGTCAATGTGGAAGGCGCATATGGCAAGATTCAACTTGAAGTCTTGTTCCCTTATATAACTGACAGTAAAGGAGAGCTGAGGAGCAATGTGGGGGCTGGAAGTCCTAGCTAGTTATTAATTGCGAGAAAGAATGGCTTTGAGATTGAAAGTGTCAACTGCTGTATTCAGCTTGATGTAAGCTGCCAATACAATGCTTTCTGCTTAGATCCTGTGGGGGATACTAGTGGAGGAGAGTAGCTTTAAGAGGAATAGGGGTGCCAGCATGAGCAGGGCAACAAATTCCATCCTTGTGATAATTAATGATGGCTATTCTTCTTAATAAAAGGTACAGTCAACTTGTCGTCCTTTTGAAACTAGACTGACCTTGTGATGCACTTTGACCATTAGAACATGGCAGGAGTGATCCTATGCCATCTTCAATGACCTGGAAATTTTTATCTCATATTTTTGAGATCTAGCCATTAGTATTAGGAGGAACTTTTGGCCACAAAGTGTCTGAAGCAATTATTCACTAAATGTTTTGTTCATTTGCTGTGGCTGCCATAACAAAGTGCCGTAAACTAGGTGACTTACAAAGCAGAAACTTGTCTCACAGTTCTAGAAGCTGGAGGTCTGAAATCAAGGTGTTGGCAGAGCTAGTTCTTTTCTGAGGGCTATGAAGGAAGGATCTTTTCCAAGTCTCTCTCGCTGGTTTATAGGTAGCCATCTTTAAGTTCACATGATATCCTCCTTGAATGCATGTTGGCCTTCCAATTTCCCTCCTTCTGTAAGGACAGAGTCATTTTGGATTAGGAACCCTCCTAATGATTCGATATTGATTTTATGACTTCTGTAGACACTTTCTCCAAATAAGGTCATGTTCTGAAGTACTAAGGGTTAAGAGTTTAACTTATGAATTGGAGAAGAGAAGGAGAAGGCTCAGTTTAACCTATAACACCTACAAAATGCATAAAACATTATGAAAATGGAGATGAAAGGGATGTCTTACTTGCCACTGTCTCCTATTAGAGAAATTTTAGAGAATGACGGTTTAGGTCATCCTGGAAATGATTATTCTTTTTCATCCCCTTTTTAAGACTCAAACCAGTTGCTCTCATGAAATAAGACCAACTCCAAATAGGGAGCTTAGTAAAGGAACTCCCTTCCCCTGGCATTCCACACCTAGAGATAGAGATAAGGAAATTTGCATCATGCAAAATTGGAACTCTAGAATTATGACATTTCAGAATTGGATAGGCATACACGGATTTTTACCCTCAAGATAGTTTCTTCTAAGCCTGTATAACTAGTCAACCAAGCATATGAAGGCAAGAATGACCTCAAATGCACTCTATGATAGCCTTGGCCTAGTATTAACTTATTTCTGAGTTCATTCATTTATTCATTCTTTATCAGCTATTCTTCCACTAAGTCCTTCAATAAATATTTAATGAGTCCCCACTCTGTGCCAGCTATTGAATGGACCCCAAAATACAAATAACTTATACTCTCTGACTTGTACTCTGGAATCCTACTTAGGGTCTCATAGAACTATCTTCTCCCTACCACGTATTAGATATTATCAACTAAATGTTTGCGGGTCCCACTTCATTCATATATTGACACTCTCACCCCAAAAATGGCACTTAAAGAGGAGACCTTTAGAAGATAATCAGGTTTAGAGGAGGTCTTGAGGGTAGAGTCCCCAAGATAGAATTAATACACTTAGAAGAAGAGACCAAAGTTCTGTCTAACATGTGAGGACACAGCAGGAGTGAGCTCTCACCAGGCACGAACCCTGCTGGCATTTTGATCTTGGATTTCCATTCTTTGCACTGTGAGAAATAAATTCTTCTTCTCTAAGCCACCCAGTCTTTGGTATTTTGTGATGGCAGCTGGAGCTGACTAAGACATCAGAGACTGGGAGGAAAAAGTGCCTCTTTGAGAGGACTTCAGAAATATTTTTCACCCTAGCTGACTCTCCCCCAGCTCCCTAAGAAAGATTGTTTCTTAGGCCATGAATCACATTACCAGGGGTATGCTTTAACAGATCAAAATCACCTCAGGAGAACTTTTGGAAACACAATCAAAGAGTCTACTGTGGAGACTACATGTGAGCTCAATGTCTTAACTGCTTCTTGAGAGATAGCTTTCTCTCAAGAAAGCAAAGCTAGTTATGATCATCAGGAATTATCATTTTTATTAAGTGCTGTTTTCTCCATGTTTGTTGCAACATTATTAGGACTGATAGGTGAATATGCATGTACTTTTCTCCCTTTAACTCCAAAATATTTCTGCATAGACCCCACTGTTAGAATAAGTTTGATCATTGTGGTTATCTTAAGAGTAGGGTTGAATTACAGCACCAAATGATTGAAAATTGTTTTGTTCTGTTCCCCACCTACTACCATATATAAAGCAATTCTGTATCCCCAAACAAGTATAGAGTCACAAGACAGTTCATTTTAGTTGTGGCTCCTGGATAGAACCATTTTCAGTGGGTACATTTTGGTCGATCTGTAGAATGTGATTTCTCTACATAGCATTGCATTCAGTCATTCCTTGTGACTAGAACAATGTTCTGTCCTATAATGCCTTCCTCATGTGCCTGTGGCAGGCATCACTAATCAATTATGGAAACTTTTCCTGCTGAGGCCAGTCAGAGCCTCAGAAAGCCCTCAACACACAAAGCTCCAAATAGCCAGCAGGGATTCACCATAGTTGGAATTCACACAAGAAATAAATCCTATTTCCCTAACACCTCAGTGAGAGGCAACAGCATAGTTCAGGCATCATTCTATGATTGATGCTTTATGTAGATATGTTTTAGAATTCTGTTCCAATTATACAGCTTTATTGCCTCAAGCTGAAACAAAGGGGGTGAGATTATAAGGGACACCAGCGTCATGGCTTATGATGTCCTTTTTACTGAAAAATGTCACTCATTTGCTGCTAGAGCAAATGCACGCTGGGGTTACCTCTTCCTGAGAAAAGTGATAATGAGGAATGTGCCAAATGAATGCCAGAGATAATCATCATACAGCTACTTCCTGATATTCATGTGCAGATTCTGTGCATCGCTATTACATTTTCTCTTTGGATGGGATTTATTGATATTTTATTCAAAACTACCATGAATTAATCCACAAAAATATATTTCCCAATAAAACTAGGAGGCCTATTATGAGTATTTAAACACAGTTGGAATATTTTCTTGTCATACAGTTTGTATCAACCAGCATTCTGTATCAGCATAGACTTTTTATCATCCACATGTGTTGTTAGAGTGTGTGTTTTGTATCTGTTGTCACTTGAGTCACCTTGAATTCTGCCTCTAACTTTCATGAAGCTAACCATTCCATAGACAGTAGTGTATTTTCAGTACATGTGAATTAAGAAAATTGTTGGTATGTCTTCTTTTTCTTCTTTTAAAGGGAAAAAAAATTGTTGACTAATTAGAGCTAACCCACTAATCTAATCCAATTGACTGGGCACAAATTGGCCATTAATATAGTCAAATGAATAAACAGCAATTCCTGATTCTATGTCAGAATGTAGACGCTATATGGACGGACCATCTGTTGGTTGGGTGCCAAGCTAAGGGTGACTCACTAAATAGACAAATACCATCATTAAAATAACTGAGGTAACTAGGCTAAACAGGGCTAATTTTGTCATTGTTAATTCCTATCAATTTTCAAAATTACCAACTTGATTCTGGAATGACTTCAGCAGACATATGTCCATTCTGACATTTTGAGCCTTCATCAAAACATTAAATAACCCCACCTGCAGACATAATAGTACTGAGGTTGGATCTGCTGGATTCAGGTACCAATTATAGAGGAAGGATTGACTCAAAGATGCTTGGCAAGGGAATTTCTGAAGATAATTGTCCAAGGAGACTGAGAATCATTTTTTTAAACTTTGCTTGGGATTCTGGCTTCCTAATTTACTTCACAAATCTAGTTCAGCACCTGATGGTACCTGCTCCTCTCTCCATCCTGGTCATTCTCTAGCCCCCAGTCCTAACTCTATCTCCTAGGACGCCAAGCTTGAAAGGAGGAGATGAACTCCCTGCACTCCCTCCAACTCCCTCCACCAGAAGGAGTCAGAAGGGGCTGAAGGTTAAGGTCATGGTGATATTGTCATGCTTGAGATATCCACAGTGTTATGGGCAGTTACAGAGCAAAAAGAGAATCTGGGACCAGGAAAATCTGGAGACAAACAGCATTGACACTGCACTCAGGGCATGTCAAATAGGCATAAATTCAATGAAACCACACGTGAAGAAAGAAGCAGAGGATTCATTTAGAACCAGGCAGTCAGCCCCAAGAGGTTACACAAAGGAAGTTCAGGTTGGATAATACATTAATTGCAGCAGACCTGGGAGACCTCAGAGAAGGGAAGGTGATGATTCAGTGTCTGTCTACCAGTTGGAAATAAGGATGTCCACAAGAACTGACAGTAGGGCAAGACATTGTCACTGGGGCCAGACACAGTGCCAGGGATGATGATGAAGAAATGGCTTATAAAATTTCAGCACGAGCAGACAGATATACATTCCAAAGCCTGGTTCTCCAGGGCATGCAGGGAGAAGTAGAAAGGCAACTGATGGCTGGGATAAACCCCACTAGGTCAAGTATACCGAAGTCTGTGCCGCTGAACCTCCCTTTGCCTGTTTGGTTTATGGCACTCAATTCCTTCCACATGACTTCCAGTCCAAGTCCATCTTTAGCATCCCCCCCAAAAAGATTTCACAAATTTGCACATATGGTGGTTGAGCAACTTTCATGATTGAAAATACCTAATTGACTATTATTTTAATTCCTTTTCATTTTACTCTTCCCGCAGTTGTTTCAGTTTGATATCATCTCAAGGTTTTATTTTTTTTTATATTGACATGTTCTCATTTATTCATATATCCCTCCAGGGTATTTTTTAACACATTTAATTTCAGAATATACCATTCTCTCTGAAATAATGCATTCCAGGATAAGAGAATATTTGGCAAAAGAATTTAGGAATTTGGTCTTAATCTCATCTTCAAAGTGCTTAAGATTCTTAGACTGTCCTTATTTCTTGCCTATAATATTAATACAGACCACAGTGTAGTTTCTAACTTGGGGATGATATGGGCCCTCTTGAATTTATAGCAAAATTGTCTTTGCTTGTGTCTGTGTATGCATGCACACATGCATTCTGTTTTAAAAGCCATCTCATCAATCAAATGAATTCATACACTAGAATAAAAAATGAAAACATTAGTATAGGGTGAAAATGCTAAGAATTAAATTCAGGAGACTTGAATTCCAATCCCAATGCTACTTTTTGCTAGATTTGCTACTTTGACTAGGAGTTCATGACCTCCTGGCATACGAGGATCTTCTAGGCTGTGAAATAGAAAAGGTAATTCTGGCCTCTTCTGCAACACAAGGGGGTGAGGATCAAGTGAAATTATAAATGTTGCAGTACTTTGAAACTCAAAAGTTTAATGAAAGTGTTCATTTTTCACATCCTGCCAAATCTCTCAGTTGCACAAAAACATAAGGACTGGATCAAAAGTCAAACCAAAACAGTTCTGGCAGCAACGGACATGCTGTTTCAGAAGCACTGCACGTGTCCTCTCTGATATTTCAGTCTCATGGAATTCCTCACCAACTCTCTATCTTGATGCAAAGGGAACTGACACATCGCAGCAGTTACCCAGTTTATTAAATCAGGTATCTGGTTCTCAGGAAAAATGTGATTTTACATTTTTGGTCTGCTGTTACTCTCTGGGTGCAACTCTGCCTTTTGGTGTGTAAGAATGACAGAGGGCACAGCATCATAGGGACAGCTGCCCTTGAAGAACTACTGTCCTGAGAGGTCTCTGAGATTAGCTGTGTGTCACATGGACTTTGTTACTAGCTCTAGGGGCAGCCAGCTCAGAGGAAAGGATGAAATGGTTCAATATTTGCCCTCCAATGAAGAAAGGCTTTGACCTAAGTGGAGCCCCATATGGTTTTGGAATCTGGGGCCTGTATGAGCCCAGCTAGCAAATTAAACAATAAGCCATATCCAAAAGCCCAAGTGATGACCCAGAGGGATAAGGTTGCACTTTATTACCAAGAGAGTAACACCTTTTAATTGGGTAACACAACAAATAAAGAGGTGGTAGCCTTAGCTAGCTTCTGATTTGCTCACACATCCATTGGGTTTGAGAAAACAAAATCCTTTCCTCACTTCATTTAGAAGTTGTGATTTTGATTAGGAAACAAAGGGCCACACAGGAAAAGGCCAGGGGCAAAATGTGGAACAAGAGGATTTCTTTTTGATAAGAACTGAATTTATTGGAAAAGTCCTCTAAAAGGCATGCATAATGAAATGAAAATAGCTTTAGTCATTCAAAATTGCAAGGAAAACTTTAATCTTAGGACTGTCAGGAAAAGAAAAACCACATTTTGTAGGCTACAGCAAGAATGACGTGGGCTTATGAAGACTGTTTAATTTTTAATAATATGTATGTCAACCTCATGGATCCTTCCCCAAATTTACTATTTTCCTCTATGACTCAGTCATCATGCTTTGTCAACAAGCCTAGAACAAATAAATTGGACAGCTGAAAAATATCACTTCCAAAGGAGACTACCTTTTATTTAAATTACAGGCATTTGGAACAGCTTGGGATTTTTAAAATACAGTTTGCAACTATCATAACATTATAGTGTAAACATGGATATCAAGGTGGTCGAAGCTTCTGATGGCAACTATAAGTGTCTCCTTTTCTGTCTGGACCCAATTTCATATTAGAATTGACATTTATGGTTCCAAACAACAATGTCAATCCATTCTTATTAACCAAAGTCCATATTTTATTCTGATTTCTTCACTTTTTCTCCTGGTGTCTTTTTTCTGTTCTAAGATTTTATCCTTCTGCTCTAAGATACTAAGGTACCATGTCATATTCAATCATCACATTTGCTTAGGCCCCTTGGAATTGCTACACTTTCTCACTTTTCTCCTTTTTTTTGATGACTTTGGTGTATTTCAGGAGTATTGGTCAGGTAGCTTGGAAAATGTCCCTCACATTGGATTAATCTGATGATTTTTCTATAGTTAGACAGTAGTTATACGTTTTTTGGAGGAAGATCATGGAGGTAAAACACCATTCTCATCATATCCAGGATACTTGGCTACTAACATGATTTATCAATAACTATGTTAATATTGATGACCCCTGCTGAGTAAATATTTATCTTCATACTGTACTCTTTGGGGGAAAGTCACAAGTGAAGAGCGGAAAGTACATTCTACCTGCCTGATGTGGGTGGGGCTATCTACATACATAAAATTATTTGATAGTCTTCTACATGAGATTTTTGTCTTCTACTTATTTGTATATTCAATCACTTCTTTATGTCAGCATGGTCTCAGATATTTATACATAATAATCTTATACCATATTAATCATTTTCTTTCTTAAATTGTTACAGCTTCTTCCAGTTGTGGTTTCTTATTTTTTAAAAAAAAAAGATTTATTTATGCATACAAGAACTGGGGTACAGGCCAGAGGTGCAGGCGGTGAGAGAATCCACCAGAGACAGAGTGGGGAACAGGCTGATATACTGAAACACAATGCTAAGGGGAGCAGTGGGCGAGGCAGGAGAGGTCTGCTATGCCATGTGGGTCCCCTCCCTGGCCGGCAGCAGGGATCGAACTCGTGCTGTAGTGGCTGCGGTTTGCTTCATAGTGTGTTGCTTAACCCACTGGGCCACCAGAGAGGCCCTTCCAGTGGTGGTTTCTTTCTGTAGCTCTTGAGCCCATTGATATAACCATTGACATTGGGGTTTTGGGTTCTTTTGCTTTGTTTTTGAACATTTCCAGGCTTTCTGACACTCTAAGCCTGTAAGAGCTTCATCCCATTTGGAGTCCATACTCTGGTAATTCTCACTTTTCTTTCTTATTTCTACTGAAGATCACATTTTCCCCTTCCTGGCACCTATAGAATGTCAGCTATAAGTTGGAAAGAGATACAGAGGAATACTAAGAGAAGTGAGCTCAAGTTAACTCCTGGATGGCATATTATTTTTAATTAATGCTGTTGCCATTTTCTCACTTTCCCATCCAAATTAATGCAACAAGAATTGTGTTGGCATCTGTGGCAGCAAATGGAGAGGAACAGCAGTTTAAAAGGAGGGGGGTGATTGGCCCCCACCCCCAATATGGATACACTTTGGAGCAAGGCACAACTCACAAGCAGAGAGCCAGAATGAACAAGTCAATGAGCTGGAACTCAATGGCTACGGAACACGTTTCCTCCGTGACTGGCAGGGATTCCTATTTTCCATCATGCCCAGAGACTTTCAAAAACACTCTTTCTTGATGAGCTCCCTGCAGTCACACATGGGGCCAGTTTATGGGAAGAACAAAAGTAAAAATGAGCACCCCAAAGCTTGCTGCCCATTTCCAGAAAGCACAGGGAGCAACTACTCCCCCATCCTCCCTTCAGTTCCTCCTTCCTTCTCTCTCCACACCCTTCAGATCACCGCCCCACCCCTAAGAAATCCAGATGGTTCCTTTAAGTTTAAATCAACAACCAGTTGTTGAGTGTCACATGCATGCCAGTGTCTGTGGTTCATGCTGGAGATGCACAAGAGGACCTGAAGCAGCTCATAACTCATCACAAAGACAACATTAGACCATGAGCAGATAAGGTCAGACTATGAATTGTTTTTTGCATACAAACCAACATTTACATACCATTTACATAGGCTCTGTGGCTTTTACCAAATATTTATTTTTTTTAAAGTATCCTTTATTTCTAGGCAAGTCAATTTATTATTCTAATTTTCCAAATAATATGCAAATGCATTCTTCCTTTAAAAATTGAAATATAACAGATAAAGCAAAAAAGCCCTTTTAACGAACATCCCCTGCCCCCAAACCTCACCATAGGTACCCCGTGGTTTTTAAAAGTTTGCTTTATATCACTTTACTTTTATAAAAGACCTACATTCATCTACTTTTTCTGCTAACCACAATAAATCTGACGTGGATTTTTACTTTTATGACCAAAGACAAAAAGTGAAAACAGCATTCGGTGTTGGTTTTGCAGCAGCTGTTCTAGAGACAGCAACACCCACAGCCATGAGAGTGATCCCACTGAGCTCCACGCTGGGACCTACTTTATACAGGCTCTGTATTTACCATGTAGCTCCTGATTTCACCAGATGTAAGTGTTATTCTGGATTTTATATGTTATTTAGCATGATTATGTAGGTTATTTTGGGGGAACTGGAAACGCTCAAAAATGTAATTGCTTCTTCACTTTACAACATTTTGGTTTATGAAAGGTTTGGTAGGGATTAGGAATGCTCTGCTTTCAGTTAGCAAGAGGAGCCTATATACATCTTCCTTCCCAAATTGTAGAGTTTGTTGTCTATTTTCCCAGATAAAAGATTTTTTTTTAAAGATGCTCAAATTCTGGACTAATTCAGAACAGTGCTGCTAACAGTCACCGAGCCATCCCTCCTGTCTCCTTCCATTCTTTTTCACCTGTCACTTTGCCTGGGCTGGTGATAAAATTTCAGGCAATGTTTGGAATGCGGATGAGCCAAGATGGTCCTTGTCAAAACTGAATAATCAGAATTGAAGAGAAAGGCTGGGGCCAGAGAGGCATGCAAATATCCTCACTGTTAACCCAGAGTGGACCAGGTCATAAGGGCTGGACCAGAGAAATGAACAGGGAATAAATATCACTGAGAAAGAGGAACATAGTTCTCTGACCCAGGAAAGCAGGGTTATACATAAAAACCCAGGTTTTTTAAAAATATATATTTATTAGATCATCCTGTATGTATGATTTCCCTGTGAAATTCCTACCACCAATTCACCCATGCACCACCACCATAGTCCCTTGTGCGCTCCCCACCCGTCCTGATCCTTCTCCTTCTTCCTCCCCTACAGAATGTCTCTGATCTATAGTTAACTGATGATTTTGATATTTACTTTATTATAGTTACTTTTTTTCCCCTGCTGCCTTATTTGGTTCTTCTACATTCCTTTTATAAGTGAAACCATTCAATGTTTTTCTTTTTCTTTCTGAGTATTTCACTGAGCATAATCCCTACAAATGGCATGAGTTTATCCTTTTTGATTGCTGAGTAGTATTCCATTTTGGGCATTTGTGTTGTTTCCATAGCTTGTTGTAAATTGTGCTGCAATGAACATAGGGGTGCAGGTGTAGTTTTGAATTAATGTTTTGTGTCCTTTGGGTAGATACCTAAGAGTGGAGTTGCTGGGTCATATGAAAGTTCTATTTTTAGTAGTCTGAGGAACCTCCACACAACTTTCCATAGTGGTTGAACCAATTTGCATTCCCACCAGCAGTGTAGGAGAGTTTCTTTTACTCCACATTCTTGCCAACATTTGTTGTTGCTAGAAAAACCCAGTCTTTGAACAGACTATGGTCAAAGACAAAAACTGGATAGTTCCCAAAGGGGAGTTTTGGTCTGACCAGCACTTCCTGCTGTGGCTATCCTTTCACATTTTTTACCAGCAGTACCCAGGTCAAGAAACAACCTTTCTAGTAGCACAGAAGCCTCCTTCCTTGTGCCTCCTATAAGACTTGAGATTTTCCTTGGCAATCCAATTCAAAGTTTTCTGTCTTGAAGTCCCCAAGGGTTCAACAGGACAGAAAAAAGGGAGTGTGTGTGTGTTAGTGGAAAGGAGTGCTAAATTTCTCATGTAATAGAGATATTATTTTTAAACACATTAATGTGCTTTCTCTTTTGTTCATTATATCATATCCATATCTGCTCCTTAATAAACTCAAATTTGGGTCTCCCTGGTGGCACAGTGGGTTAAGCAACTCACTATGAAGCAAACCGCAATCACTGCAGCATGAGTTCGATCCCTGCCGCCGGCCAGGGAGGGGACCCACGTGGCATGCAGACCTCTCCTGCCTTGCCCCGCTGCTCCCCTCAGCAGTGTGTTTCAGTCAGTCTGCCTGTTCTGCTCCCTACTCTGTCTCTGGTGAATCCTCTTATGCCCTGGACTCTGGCCTGTACCTCAGCTCTTGTATGCATAAATAAAAAACTCTTTTAAAAAAATTTTTCCCCCCAAAAAACCCTCAAAATCATTAATTTACCCAGGGCAGAGAGGATGTGTTTGACAGGGAGGGGATGCATAAGGACTATTTAGGAAGGGGGTAGAGAGGAGATTTCTAGCCTTAAAAACAGAGCACTGTGTAAACAACAGGGTTGAGAGCCAGCAGATGTGGAAGGGCTGATGTTCTATCTTCTCATGGAGTGACAAGCTAGAGTTTTGTGTAAGAGAAACAAGGGGACTTATAAGACCAAGCAATTATCTCTAAAAGACAGCTTGAAATCTAAAGAAATGAGGAATGGGTCAGATTAAATTTTAACGTGCTTGGACAAAAATATAGTTCTAGCTCTCCTACAGTTAACCCCAAAGCAGCTCAGCGAAAGGAGAGAGTAGTAGTCTAGACAATAAATAATGATGCTTTCTCTGCAAACCTGCATTGTAGTATGGAGAGACTGGCGCTCTTACAGCACTGGCACCGAGAATGTCTCATTTCACTCAAGAATACTCTGAGACTGACTTGAAGGGGATTGTATCCTTGAAATGAAGGGGAGAAAGAAGAAGTGGGAAGGAAGGAGAGGAAGAGGAAGAGGCTATATCAGGGCTGAGGGCCCTTGAATTGTCATGCTCCAGGAATTGCTGCTGCCTAATTTGACCTTCTAGAATCATTCTATATTGTGATGCATTTGGAGGGACTCGTGACATGCTCCATCTTAACTTGTTGTGTCCTGTTGTCACGTGAGATGTCAGACCCAGAGAAGTGAGTTTCATGGCAAGTGACTGACGAAGTTGGGTGTGAAAATCTCTGTGCCCTTCCCTTGGATTAATCCTCAGAACCTTGTGTCCTTCAGTGGTGCCTCTCAGTACTGTGGGTCCCACAAAGTAGACGGGGACTACCTGGATGCCTGAATCATTTCCTTTCCGACCGAAGGAAACAGGAGGTGATCCCCAACCTTCTGTTTTCCTAGCCTCTCAGGGTATACTGAGCCTCACTCAATTCTCCCCTCACACATCCTCTTCCTGGAACAAGAAGAGCAGGTGCTGTTTTCCTTGTGTCTTCCGTGGTCAGACATTTTGGAAAATTCAGTCCTTTGTAGCCTCTTCCCACATGGATGGATCTTGGCCTGGGAGACCCATCTCCATAGGACAGAACTGCAGAGGTCCAGTCCTGCAAAAATCTCCCCTGAGTGTTATAGGATCAGGAGAGAAATGATTGTCTTTAATAAGATTCCTATAGAACTACTCCTGATAATTAACTGGGAACAAGCCTGAGATGGCTTACCGGGAGAAGCTGTCACCCTCCCAACCTTACTTTCAGGAGTTGCCAACCTGGCAGGAGGTTTCTGCTTGAGCTAATTGGATAATCTCTGGGCTTGATGGCAGGAAGAACTCCAGGCTGAGAGGGGGCCACCTCCAGAACCTTCCCCACTCCCAGCTTGGTGAAGAAGGCGCACAATGCTCAGCTTCTTCCCAAAGCAAGAGCCAACATATTGGGACAGTAGGAAGCATGGTGGGACTTCTGGCTTAGAATGTAGGTTCCCAGTTTTTCTGTAGAACAGCAGAGAAACTTAACTTCTCAGGCCAGGAGCACTGGACACAATGAATAGTCCAAGACCACCTGATTCCATAAAATGTTCTCTCTTCAATACAGGCCCTTCTTTTCATGTGTAATCAAATATAATTTCATGTTAGTATTTCAATAAGACTATTCATCTCACTTAACAATTCCATGTATTCAATTTGTGAATCTCAAAACAGGGTCTCTTCCTGTATCTAATGCTGCTAAAGCAAAATTAGGTCAGCTGGGGAGGCTTTAGATTTCATACTTATAAATCATTTTAATGGGAAAATATCAAAAAGATACCATTGACTTGGGAGTTGGAAAAGGTCTACATATCTCCTAAATGGTAAAAATAATCAGAAGAGTTTTATTGTGCCACATTACATCCTGCTACAGAAATTCATTCATTGTGGAGTAGTGGAAAAGTTCTTGAACCAGAAGTGAAGGCAGGGTACAATGTCTTTAATCTGAAAAATGGGAAGAAAATCCCAGTCCCAACATCCATCATTCTCAGTTTCTGTAGATACTTTTCTATTACAAATTTGACAGTAAAAATGTCACGTCTTAATATTTTTTCTAAGTTAAAAAAATTGAATCAATTAGATCTCATAAAAATGATGAACCCAGCATACTTCCACTGTGCAGGTCTGCTATCTGGATCTCATAAAAATTAACGGCTCTTCTGTGAGTGCCACTATTAAGAAAATAAAGTGACAAGCTAAAGAAAAAACTTTCAAATCACTTGTCTGAAAAAGGAGTGGTAACTGGAAGATATAAAGAAACTCAAATTCAACAATAAGAAGTAAAACATCCAAAAATGGGCAAAAGACAAGAACAGCCAATCCACTTAGGAGCACGCAAATTTCTTGCACTAACAAATCATATCAAATAGCAACATTACACTTTCTGATTATGGAAAGTATACACAGAAAGCAAACAAGCATAAGGAATACAAAATAAAACCACAGTGAGGTATCACTATATTCATGGCTAAAATAAAGAATAGTGACAACATCAAAGGATGCAGGAAAACTAGGTCTCTACACATTGCTGTTAAGAATGTAAAATGGTACAGCCAAATGGTACTTTTCTTTCAAAAGTAAACTTGTAATTATTAAGAGCCCAGCAAATACTCTGGAGCATTTATCCCAGATGAATGAAATCCTGTGCTCACACAAACACCTGTGCATGAATTTTCATAGTAGCTTGACTCATAATAGTAAAAAAAAGTCTTCAGTGATGGCTAGATAAATAATATCCATAAAATGAAATACTGCTCAGCATCAAAAAGGAATAAAATGCTAAGATGTAACAAATTCAGTGAATCTCAAGGATTTCTGCTGAGTAAAAAAAAGGCTACCTTATGAGGTTTCATATTGTATTATTCTACAAATATAACACTCTTGAAGGTAACAGAACTGGGGAGATGGGGAAAGACAAAAGGTTGCCAGGGTTTCTTGACAGGGTAAGGGTTGGAGGGAGGTAGGTGAGTTATAGAAAGGCAGTGTGAGAGTAAGATAGGGAATGTTCTGTATCTGGATACATAGACCTCTACATGTGATAAAAATTTATAGAGCCAAATACACAACACATACAGTCACAAATGGAATGAGTACATGTAAAACCAATAAAATCTGAAAAAGATCCATAGATCATTCAATGTTTGTGAGTTTCTGCTTGTTATACTCTACTGTAGTTATGCAAAATGTTACCTTTGCAAGAAACTAAGTGAAAGATATATGGGATCATACTTCCATAAAGTATAAGATCAACTCAAATTCCACAAAACATAATATTGATAAGTTTAAAAATAATAACAACAAGAACAACAAAAGAATTGCATGAGGGGACATACTCATTAAGCAAGATCAAACAGAAATGACAATCCGGGAAATCATTTTTAATTCAATCACAAATAATTTTTCCAATACACAAAGAATCCTCCAGTTCAATAAGAAATAGACCAATGATCTAGTAGAAAAATAAGCAAAAGATGCAATAAGATTGTTAATAGTAGGGAATAAAGTGGGCCACAAATATCTGAAAAATATGAACCTCAATTATAATAATATAAATTAAAATTATAGTAATATAAATGAAAAAAATTTTAATCACTCAGATTGGCAATTACCAAAAAGTCTAGAGCACAACACTAGTAAATGTAGAAAAGAAAGCACTTATCTAAAAGAAGTGTATGTAGATAAAATATAAATAGTCTGACCTCTATATAGGTCAACTGAAATTTCTCAAAATCACAAATATGCATTCCCTTTGACTTAGGATTCCACTTCTGGAATTTAGCCTACTAATAAACTTGAACAAGCAAAGTGATACACAGACAAAGTGATTTGTGGTGGCACTTGCTTAAACAACAAAATAATTTAAAAATACATGCCTTTCCATCAAAGAGTAAAGAAATAGTCATATATTCATAGAGTGGAATATTATACATCCATATAAAAGATACGCAAATATTTTACATATTTGTGATGAGATTATCTTCATGAACAGGAAGTAAAATAAAAGCAAATTTAGAGCAGTATATATAATGTGTTGCTATTTCTATAACTATGGGGATATGTATATACTTGTCACTGCTTATAAATGCTTAAAATGCCACAATAAGAATATAGGAAAGATAGCATCAGTTTACCTTTGGAAGAAGAATTTTTTACTGAGGAATGAAGATGTCAGGGAATCTTTCTAATTCCTAGACTTCATTTCATAGCGTGGATGCTGAGCCATGTATTAACTCTATCCAAAATAAACTAGTGGAGGAACAAAAATGTAACCCCCAAATGTGAAGTAAAAATAAGTATATGATGTGGTTTTTTAGTGAAGATAAGTTCTGAAAAATACCCTTTCCTCGGTCTAAATCATTTCCTGAAGCCCAAGGAACCAAACAGCCCCTGCAAGACTTTCATGAGTGACCAGCACTGGTGCCACGTTGGAATTAGTCTGCACAGGCATGAGAGAAATTATAGTCTTTTTGGGCAACGAGGTGTGGGGGTGACTTGGTGACAGTGGCATCAGGGAGAACTGCATTTGAGAGTGGAAGACCGTTTCACCTAAAGCGATGCTGTTAGGATACCTGGTGTTCATTGACATCAGCTTCCCTCATCTAACCTGTCTCCACAAGTATGTTGGTAAGGAGCTGCTTAAGAGCCCTTGCCCTATTTGTCTACCTCTGTTACATTTTTTTTAAAGATTTATTTATTTATGCATACCGGAACTGGGGTACAGGCCAGAGTCGCAGGAGGTGAGAGGATTCACCAGAGACAGAGTAGGGAGCAGAACAGGCAGACTGACTGAAGCACACTGCTGAGGGGAGCAGCAGGTGAGGCAGGAGAGGTCTGCTGCACCATGTGGGTCCCCTCCCTGGTCGGAGATCGAACTCACTCACGCTGCCATGCAGCAGATGTTTCACAGTGTGGTGCTCAGCCACATTTTCACATTTTAATGTTGAAAAAAATGCATGCCTGAAATGATTGCATTAAGTATGTTTTTTAAACCTCTCCTGTTAACTTCTCCTTTAGCAATGGAGTATCTAAACAACCAGAAAGAGCTGCAAGTAGAACACTTTTACATTTTCTGGGATGTTTTTCCTTTCTGCAAGACTAGCCCCACTCCACGGTGACTCTGTATCTCTGCAAGTCTTGCTAGAGGCACTCGTGCCGAGACCCCCGGCCAGTATCTGGATCTAGACCCTGAAGTCCACCACAGGTAACTATATCACTAAGGTGAACAAGGGAGGTTGCAAACCAACAATTTACCTGTTGCATGCTCTATCTGTTCCTCTCTTAGCTATTTTCCTTTTGTGCAAGACTCTGAAGCTACTTGCTCAAGAGAAATTTGTCTCTAGTTACACATTCCTAAACTGCCTTGAGGTAGTCCACTATGTTTTCTGTTCTGATCTGCAAATGAGATTCCAAAGGACACAGGAGAGGGAAGGTGACTGCACCCATTTCCAGTATTGTCTGGAAAACTAGCTAAGTAGATTCTTCTTTGTCTCTCCCTCACATGTATAATGTTGTGATTCTATTTCATCCTCCTGTTTTATCCTTTGAGCAGCTACACTGTTACTGTGGCAGAAATAAGAAATGCAATAGTCATAGATGAAGCTACAAAAGAAATAAAATATGTCCCCGGAGGTCAGGGGGGTTCATATCCCATGGAAGGAAGTGTGCATGGACATCAGGATTGAATCCAGGGTTTCAGCTCATTTGCCTAATATATTTGAAAATGACTCAATTTATTGCAAACTAAGATTTAGGAAACTCAGTTTACAGGTTGACAAATTAGCATTTGTCTGCACATATTTCACTATTTTGCATAATTAATTCCTCCCTATAGTACACAGGCATTTTCATCTACAACAAAATCAGTCTATTTCTTGTTCCCTTCCTGTTAGCATCATGTAAATGGTATTGATTCAGAAGATGCATATTCTTTTCCAAAGCGTCCCCTTGAACATGACTGAGATTTCCATCCCAATCATTATCAACTGTTTATTACCCAGCTTCCCAAATCTCATTCATAAAAGAAAATTAGAAAAGGAAAAGTTGAGTCATAGGAAACAAAGACAGTGCTGATGCAATGGAGTCTCTTGATTCAGATCAACTAGGTGTACCAGCTAGTGTGACAAGGAACAGAGAAGAAAGAAGCTAATTAAAACTGACTTTTACCATAGAGAAAATATACTGATTCATTTGCCTGAAAAATCTGCAGGTAGAGCAACTTAATAATGCTATGAAGGACGTGGGTTTTGTTTTTGTTTTTGTTTTTGTTTTGTCTTTCAGCAACATACTCTTCAAAGTTGTCTCCTCATAAACTGGCTCTCCTTTTTATTCTTAGATGGTTTCAAAGGTTTCGATAGCTATACAGTTCTAGCAAGGAAAAGACACTATCTTTATTCACAGCAAATGGCCTACATATCATTCTAATTGGATTGGTGAAAGTCACATGCCCAATATTGTGCCAAAAGCTGTGCCCAGGGAGAACAGTTGTCCTGACTGGTCATGTACTAGAACAGGGGTGAAATCATCTTCCCTAGAAAACATGCATTCCCAAATAAAATTGGGTGCTACTAGGAAGAAAGCTCTATCTTGTTATTGGGGAGTAGGAGAAGGACAGACAGAAAAACTACCAAAATTATTTACTACATCAGGGAAAGGTGAATTTGAATTGGAGAAAAATGTGAATTATAGAAACCATAATCTAAACTTCTTTAAAGCTATGCTATATTGCAGTTTTATTTTTTCACGTACGTGCAGCAATTCAAATTAGACCAACAAAGTGTTTATAGGCACTTACTTAAACAGAAAGACATGGTTGATTGGCAATTAGCTTCTCAATCATATATAAACACACAGGCCTTATTTTTATTTTTAAGTAGATACTTGAAAAGAGTTTGCACTTTGAAGGCAGGTATGCCCAGACATTTTACGAAATATGGCTCACCTTTGTGTATTTGAAATCTTGAGATCAGAGGAGTAAAAGTGACAATGCTGGGCAATTAGAAGGAACAGAAGGAACAGAAAAGAGATATCACTACTTATACCCTTCCTTCTTGAAAAATTAGGCCAAGTAAAGATAAAGAAGTCTTGCTAAGAGAGTCTGTCATGGAGAATGGGCAAGGACAGCAGGTCTGGATTTCCAGCAGGCAAGCATTTGAGAGGTGCTAGCATTGCAACCATCATTAACAGTGTAGATGTAGTCTCATGGTATATTTATATTGTTGTTCATATGGCAAACCTCTCCCTGATTGGAAACAGCAGGAAAGAGATGATACTTATCAGGAGAGACTGAGTCTTTCTACTGGAGTAGAACTTGGATAAGTTTAAATCACTGCCAAGGCAGAAATTACAAGGATGCATTTGATTCTACTTTCCTTTGCTAGTGGCAGATATAACTAATCAATCAAGGATCACTTTTCTGCTAAACCTAGAAATGACTTCACAATCTCTCTTGACAAAGTGCTCCTGGGAGCCACTGCCAATTGATCAGACTTGGAAATAGAGATAAAACCTGCTTGACATAACAAATTTTAGCCTAATCCTTTCCCATTTTTGTTTTCTGTGATGTTTCTTCTAAGGACACAATCTATTTGCTGGCTCATTCATTCTCTAGGCTCAGCTGATGAATCTATGGATCCCCTTCTTCCTGGAGTAATCCTTCTCTGCTCATAGCTCTCAGGTACCTCCCCGAGAGCATTTTCTTCAAGAATTATTTTTAAGTGTACCCATGCAAACCCAAGATACTCCTTCAACGTATTATCTGTGATTGCCAAAGCTTGGCTAATTTACTCTCCTTTTTGGTAACTACCACTAATTCCTCTGTTGGGGGTTCTTGCCTCTGCACGCCAAAGGAATAGAATACAGATGTACAATATGTTTTTTTAATCCTCTCCTTATCTTAAATAAATGTACCCAGGTTTCCAGATCACCTCAGGCTTGTTGTGTATAATGTGTGCCTATTATTTCTTAGTATGACATCAATGCTCTACTTGCATGCAGATTTACTAAGGTGGGTTCCCTATTGGAAATAGACATCAGTCCTAAGCCAATGAACCAGAGTTTCTAGTGATCTTACGTTTTAGCTGACTCCCATCAAAATTTGAAAATAACTGTAAAAGGAAATAGAATTGGGGGTGGGAAGGATCATGTTGAAACTACCCAGACAGAGGCGTCTTAAAGGTTTTAACATTGCTATTTCCTGAGCTCTGCTGATTTTTGGATGGAGGTATGTCTGATCCTTCTTAAGCCTTCACTGACTCATCTCTTCTGATTTTTTCTCTTTAGAAAGTCAGACTAGACTATTACCAGATTAAGGGGCAGGTCAATGGGACATTTTTATGGGATAGCAACCCAATAGAGACACTGAAACATTACTGACAAATATAACAAAGTGAAGAATGATCTAGTTCTGGGAATGCTCCTAAGAAGCGGCATGCCTGTGGGATGGGAAGAATAATCTGAGGAGTTACCTACTGGGAAGACAACCAAAACACTTGTCCAAGTAATAATAATAACAATAACAATGATGATATCAGTGGTGACAATCCATGGCCTTTCTACGTCTTTTGGGTGTGTTAGACTAGAAGGCTTGGTTTTGCTGCATGGAATACTCAAGGTTTGGGTTTCATTTGAATATTCTGAATGAGAGAGCAGGTTATGGTCCAAAGCCTATATCCTTCTATCACTTTTTCACCAACTACATGATCGGTTATGCTTATAAATAAATGGACCAACAAGTATTCCAATTTTATCAGTTTTTAGAGGCATCAAATTTGTCACCTTTCCAGGAAAACTGGATATTTCAATGTGGCCTGTCAAAATGCTCCAAATCTTACATTTTTTATTTCCATACTTGGGGAATTTTCTTACAGGACCTCATTCTCTTTTTCTCAAATGCTATCCCCATAGACTTTAGAGACCGCAGGATTCATACATTAAAAATAGAAAACAGAAGCCAATTAAGTCCCTAAAGTATCAAATAAGAGTTATTTGCATCTCTGAAGAAACTTCTGACAAGCATGACAAGCAACTAGAGCTAATAAAAGTCACCTCACTTCACACAGAAAAGTCATCTCAGGCTGTTCCTGGTACATTCTCTCTCCCCAGTAGTGCCTTTGACCCCTAGCATGTAACTGGAGTGAACATTTGCCTAATATCTTTCTATTTGGAAAGATTTATCTACCCTCCTTTACCTATTCAAGCAAAACATTAATAAATTTTCTGGTGTTCTTCCTCCTTCTCTCTGCCTAATCACTTCAATTATGAAATATAATCTTCAAATTTACAGAAATATTGGTGACTTGCCTCTATAGCTCTCATACCGGCCATAAAACCTGTGTCATTTCCTCCTACTCTCTGATGTCGCCTCTTGTGCTGTTCCAGGTCATGTGACAGAGATGAGGTCAGTCTGGCAACATGGGCAAGTATGCCACTCTCCCCTGGGATTTTATTTAAGTGCATTTTTGCATGAATTTCTTCACTTCCCAATATTCCTGATACTTCTAAAATACAAGATAGTCCTCTTACCATTGATTTCTATTTAGAAATGTAAGAGGTTTCAAGCTCAAGATGATAGCCTGAGCACATGGTCTGACTCCCACGGTATCCCAAGTTTATTCTGATAACACAAACACACATACACACCATAACAGAGCGGATGAAATGATGTAGATACCATTAACAACACTTACATTGTGAGGACTATCTAGAGAAAAGGTAGAAGAAATCACAGTCTAAGGTACCAGGATTAAGCATCAGTTCTCTCAAAGGAGCCCAGAAAAGATCAAGTTAGAGTCCTTAAATGCAAGAAGGGGCTTAGAAACCATCTTCAAGGGTTTTATTGAAGAATCGCATTTTAAGGATATGACAAGGATCTGGAAGTTGCTGGCAGTCACAACTTTTATCCTCATGCCATAATTTGAGAAAGGGTTTTTAGAGAAAGCGGTTGATTTGTTACTATAAGAAATGGGTGATCCATTATTGTTGCTTTGTAACAGACATTTCAAAATTTAATGGTTGAAAACAGTTAAGTATTATCATTTCTTATCAGTTGGTGGTTTGGAGTTAGCTTGATGTCCTCTCTCTCAAATAGATGCAGGTAGAAGTGGGATAGGGTGCTAGAGTCCTCTGCAGGTTTCCTTATTCACAGTTCTAGAGCCAGGATACAAGCCATCCAAGTGACTCAGACACTGGGTCAAGCATCTGTCTCTCCTTGTGGTGAGGGTCAGTCTCTTAAAATCTGATGGCCTTAGGGTAGTTAGACTTTTTAATCATGCTGGCTGCCTTTCCCAAGCACAAGTGTTCTAAGAGGCAGGAAGTGAGAGCTGGCACAAGTCCAGAATCAACTGTGTTGCTTCAGCCAGATTCTAAGGTCAAAGTATACATAGATTCCTACAAAATTTAAGCATAAAAATCAAACTTTCAATGAGAGAAGTTAGCACATGATTTGCTTCCATCTTTAATCTACTTAAGGGGAGCTTGTGGTAAGGCTCTTGGGACTGCAAGAGAAAGGAAGAAAATGTATCAGAGGGCTTTACATCAGCAATTATGGAGCCCCTAGCCTGTTTCTTAATTTCTGGCCCCCAAACATAATAAAGGATCTTGCCTATCATTATATGTATTTACTGAACGTTTGCATTTGTTCCTTCTATTTAAGAAAATGCATGCACAACTGCTGAGGAAATTCACATCAATTATCTGCATGCATCAAAGTAGTTCTTCATTAGGAATAAAAGGTACTTGCAAGCATAAAATTCAAGGCATTAGGAAAATACAGCAGCATGACACAGAGTGAGAAAGATCAGTCTATACCAAAAATATAAGCCCAGATGAGGAAAAAAGATATAATTCAAGGAGAAGATGAAAATTATTTTTTAAATATTCTGATTTCTGCCTACAGGTTTGAGTATTTGAGTAGACACTGTACCACACATTAAGAGCAGTCTCTTCTGAGGTTTTTTTCTTTCCTTTTTTTTTTTAAGATTTATTTATTTATGCATACAAGAGCTGGGGTACAGGCCAGAGTCACAGGAGGTGAGAGGATTCACCAGAGACAGTAGGGAGCAGAACAGGCAGACTGACTGAAGTACACTGCTGAGGGGAGCCCCAGGCGAGGAAGGAGAGGTCTGCTGCGCCATTAGGGTCCCCTCCCTGGCCTGCGGCAGGGATCCAACTTGGTGCTGCAGTGGCTGCAGTTTGCTTCATAGTGAGTTGCTTAACCCACTGCGCCACCAGGGAGGCCCTCTTCTGAGGTTTCAGAGAATAAGAAAGAATTTTTCTCAACTAAGAGATTACTGCAAGAGTAAAGATTTCCCTTGATAAGTTAAAAAATAAATTGGAAAAGATGATCAAGTTTTTTATGTGGAAAATAAAGTAGAGGAAATTTCTCAGACCTTGTAGCAAACAGATAAAAATATGAAAAAAATATAAAGAGGCACAAATGACAAATCTAGGAGAACTGACAGCCATGTGATAGACTATCTAGTCAGAGAAGACAGAAGCATAAGGAGGTCAAAAGTAATCACAGTAAAGATAAAAATAAAATTCCCTAAGTTTATCAGAGACATTGTTACAGGGCAGGGAGAGGGGCACTTTAGAACCCCCAAATTTGCCTTTTTTGAATGGGTTTTGCCATTTGCTGCATTAAGATAAACATATAAGATTTTTAATGGAAAGGAATTTTAATACAATTAGGGTACAATATAGAAAGGACAAAGAATATAGTTACTAAGTTAAGCATTTAAAGTTACTCATTTTCTTGAGGGTAAAAGTTTAGCTAAATAGGATTGGCCCAAAGCAAGCCTGCCACAAGTTTAAAGGACTTTATAGTAGAGACCCATAAAAAAGGGTTAGAATTAGAGAAAAGAGCAAAATTTAAAGTAAAATGAAAGCTGCTATTGTTAACCTCCCCATGGGTTTCTCACCCACATGTGTTTTAAGCAGTTTAAGACCAAAAAGCAAGCACAGTTTTTTCACATGTTCCTCTGCTCCACGTGCCTCCTCCAGGTCTCCTTGCTGCTCTCCATCCTGCTTGCTTCTTCCTCCCTTCCTTCTGTCCTCCTATTTCCTTTCTCCAGCATTTTTTTATCCCTGCTCAGCTCCACCCACTTAGGGTAGAACCAGGATTTTGGAACTTCCCCCTTTCCTGGGGACCACCCTGTTACTTTTAAGACTGGGCATATATGAAGCATAGACAGGGATACATGAGAAAATAACTCACATGTAGACATTCTGCTTATCTTTCCTAACTTGAAGAATAAAGTCCTTACAATTTCTAGAAAGAAAAAAGAGGCCACTCACAGGGAAAGTTAAGCATACTGACTTTGACTTCTGGTCAGTAACACTCGTTTTTAGGGAGACAAACAATATATTTAAACTTCTAAGGGAAAACTAATTTGAGTCTATAATTCTATACCCAGCTAAGCTATTGATAAAATGCAAAGGCAAAAAAAAAAATGCTTGTGGATCAACTAGTGTCCCACCACCAGGTCACCTATATATACCCTATATATGAAATAACTGCTTAAGATGTCCCACAAAATGAGGAGGAACTACAGAAAGAGAGATGGCATGAAACAGACTGAGGCAGCTGAATAAAATTCAGAAATAGGGGAAATAAGAAAAACAAGAGAATGCATTGGACTAAAGTGCTTAGAAATACAAAGAAAAGATTTGTAAATATAATTACCCAACCTTTTATAAGTTTACAATAAAAATAAAGTTGAAATATAAATAGCTCATCACAAAAAAATATTTGTATCACAAGTGACAAAGGATTAATATTCTTGGTACCCAAAGTGTTTTTAAATTAGTTATTTTTTTTTAATGGGATAGAAAAGTGGGCAAACATCACAAATGGACAAGGTACAAAGAAAAGAGAAATGAGGTCCTCTCTGGTGATGCAGTGGATTAAGCAACGCACTATGAGGCAAGCTGCAGCCACTGCAGCACCAGTTCGATCCCTGCTGCTGGGCGGGGCGGGGTGAGCCACATGGCGTGGCAGACCTCTCCTGTCATGCCTGCTGCTCCCCTTAGCAGTGTGTTTCGGTTAATCTGCCTGTTATGTTCCCTGCCCTTCTCTGGTGGATCCTCTCACCTCCCACACCTCTGGCCTGTACTCCAGTTCCTGTATACATAAATAAATATTTTTAAAAAAAGAGAGAGAGAGAGAAATGAAACCAAATAAAGGTGGATGTTATGCACTAAAAGTGTGTGTCACACCTGAAATTCATACATTGAAATTCTAACCTCCAATGTGATAAAATTAGGAAGTAAGTGCTTTGGGTGGGGGTGATTAGGTGATGAAGGTAGATCCCTCAGGAATGGGATTAGTGCCCTTAATGAAAGAGATCCCCAGAGAAGTCTCCCCCACTTTTCTACCACAGTAATAAGATAACTCTCTGTGAGCAAGGAAAAGGGCTCTTACTAGATCATGAATTTGCTGGTACTTTTATCTTGGACTTCCCAATTTCCATAAGTACAAAAAATAAATATTGAGCCACTCAATCTATGATATTTTTGTTATAGCAACTTTAACAGATTAAGACAATGACAATTTCTAGATTTCCCACACAACTGTTTCTCCCTAGAAATTCAGTCTGAACGGAAGGATTGCGCTCCTTCTCTCGGGCTTGTGTGGGTAGGTGGATTGAAAAGGTCTAGAAGTGTTGAGTTCTCAAAAGCAGCCATGTGGCAGGAAAGGGGCTGAAGTTAAAGCTCAGGGGCTTTTTACAAAAAAGAGCTATAACAAATACATAATTTGGTGATAGGCTAAAGAGAATATTTAGGAGGTTTGATACTGCTAAGTGTGATGTGTGGGTATGTGTGTGCATGCTTGTGCATGCATATTTAATAATTATCACATTTATTTCTCATTATGACCTCCTGAGTCAGTTTGCTTAGCAGTTAGAATTTTGTGGGTTCTGAACATCAGTCAAATTAAGTTTTCCTATTGGAGCTTGTATCCACATTCTATTGAATCTGCTTCTAGCTCCTCAGCCACAACTTGGACAAATTGCTCAATTTCCTGGCTGCTTTGGTTTCCAAAAGCCTAATCTGGTTTAAGGTTTTAATCAAATATCCATTTTGAATACTTTATCTCCTCCAAATCAACTTCGAGGTCTTGTAGTATCATGGTGGAAGGGCCGTCTATTCTTTCATTCCTTCTCAGCACAGGCACCTCTGCCTCCCCAGTGAATGCATTTTAGGGGCACAGAGGAAATTTTGCCTTATACCTCTAGCAGGTTCTTCTCAGGCTGTCAAAGAAGAAAATTATTAGGAGACAAGACAGATTATTAGGAGAAAAGAAAAGTTAATTTACATGTATAGGGAGAATGTATAAGGATGTAGATTCTAAAGCAATGGGGCAAGGTGAGGGTATCTGTCCAGAGCTAGGGAATGGGAGAGTGATCCGTGGTTTCAAGCAGAAAGGACAACAACTCATCTGAGGAGAAGGTGACTCATGATGAAGATCAGGCTCTGTGATTACATGTTTGTCCTGCCGTATAGACAGGTTTCTCTGATAGAAAGGTTATTTCTAGAAAAAAAAAATGAAATTCTGTATAATTATTCCAATTTTCATTGTTTTGTAACAGGGTGGTCACAGAAAAAGGGAAAGTTCCAAAATCCTGGTTCCGCCCTAACTGGGTAAAACTGAGGGGAAAAAAAATATATCTGCAAAAAAAAAAAAGGAAGAAAGGAAGATAGAAAGGGCAAAGAGACCTGGAGGAGGCACATAAAGCAGAGGGACATGTGAAAAAACTGTGCTTGCTTTTTAGTCTTAAACTGGTTGGAACAAATGTGGGTAAAAAACCCTTGGGGAGGTTAACAATGGCAGTTGTCATCTTAATTTTAATTTTGCTCTTTTCCTCCCAGATTTGTCTGACTCTTTCTAACCCTTTTCTATGAGTCTCTACTAAAAGGTCCTTTAAATGTGTAGCAGGTTTTTGGGCCTTGCTTTAAGCCAATCCTATTTGGCTGGACTTTTACCTTCAAGGAGATGGGTAACTTTAAATGCTTAACTTAATAACTATATTCTTTGTTCTTTCTTATTGTACCCTAGTTGTATTAAAGTTCCTTTCCATTAAAAGTTTTATATATTTGTCTTAATGCGGCAAATGGCAGAACCCATTCAGAGAGGGCAGGCGTGGGGGTTCTGGGGTGTTCCTCTCCCTGCCCTGTAACATTTTTAGTTAAGGGAGTGGTGAAAGTTTCTTGTGAAACTTCAGGACCTTGATGGACCTAAGCTTGAAATAATCTATATAGCTGTTCTAAACACCTTTGGCTTCTGCACAATTTCTGTCTTCAGAAATCTCCAGAGAAAGGTTGTCTCTGTGCTCTTATCATTCCCAGAAGCATAATCAGAAGCTCCCAAGAATTTGTGAATGACTCTTTCAAGGGTTGCACCCCCTTTCTCTCTTTCCTGTGGGGTACCCCTCTCCCTGTCTTGTAACATAGGGACTGGCAATCTCTCCTAGTGATGTTCTTAAAACCCTCTTAACAACCTCTCCCTTGAGTTTTTGTTTGTTTATTTTTTGAAGTGGAGAGGAAATAAAACTCCCTAGCCCTGGGGAAGGAGGACTTTTCATTCTCACAGACAAACCTCTGATGAATTTTTTGACCATCCCTTCTCATGACACCTCACACTCATGCACTTCAATACAGCTGGGAACTTCTGTGAATCTCCAATCACAAGACCTAAGCCAGGCCTCAGTCTGTGCCCCCTACAAATTCCACTTCACTGCCACCTCCCTGGCTGTGCCTGTGGATTTCTAAGGCAGACTGGGGTGCTGTGAAGTAGAAAAGTCACACCCGACTCTGAAATGTCAGATTATTTTCTTGACTATGGCCATTCACATACTGAAAGTGATTTCATTCAGATTTTTTTTTTTTGCCTCTCTTTACTTTTGAAAAGACAAGAGCATTAATTAACATATGACTTGCTATAAAAACATAAATAGAAATCATAACAAAAGTCTAACCTTTAAAGGGTTCAAATTTAAAATCTCTGAGAAAGCAAGTGATTATTTTATTGATGTGGTTTCTCTACCAACTCTCAAAACCTGCAGGTGTTAAATTAGCTGCACAAGAATTTCTCTCTGCTTCCGAGTCTGCAGTAGAAACATGCTAATGAGAATTAGAGGAAATTAATGGGAGAGGGTCTGGGAGGCCAGGAGAGAAGTTCAGCACAGCTTCCTGTGTGGTAAATTTTCAGAAAGCTGCTTTAATTTACCAAGACCCAGGAGCTTATAAGTATTAAAAAGAAGAAGAAGAAGAAGAAAGCAAAAACAATATGCAAAGCTATATCCTTAACCATTTCCTTCACACACATTTCAAAAATGCCAGAGGTAGTATCAGTGTCAAAGGACCTTATTTTCCAACATGCCCCCAACAAAAAACAAACAATAGCAAAATGAGAGCCACAGTGAAGCACCCCCCCAACACACACACACACACAGAACCGAGCAAAAAAAACAATATTGATAGTGTTAGTGGGGAAGAATGTCTTGAACAAACTCTACCAATAGGTTTTATGGACACCAAGGACTACAAATCCCATAATGTCATCATCACCGAAGGAAGGATTGCTGGGGCCTGAGGGTGGAGTTAAGCAGCCAGGCTTGGTATAAAACCAAACAGCTGGGCTTTGGGGGGGCTCTTGGTTTTTCGCTGGCTTCCAGCATACTACTGGGGCTTCAGCTCAGTGGGACTGGTAGGACGCATTCACAAATTTAGCTCCCTCTTTTTCTCCCTGACATATTCATTTCTTCATTTTCCTTTCTTTTGTAAATAAACCCTTTATTAACCTTTTTGTGTGTGCCTGCAGTTGAGTCTTATTATAAATGGCTTTTAAGCACAGTCAGGCAATCCATTTTATATGAGGACTGCCCTGTAACAGTAGCAATGCAAATGATGGTACCATGATTATAGAAACAGATTCCAGCATGAAAGATGGGGTTTTAGTAAATGTCTCATTTCACAGATGAGGAAATAGGTTTAGAGAGATTAAGATGCTACCAAGACAACTCCCAAGGTCCCTGACAGTGTTGGGACTTGAATTCACGCCTAGATGCCAAATCTGATGTGCCAGTGACAGGGATGTTAATATCAACACTGACCCTGATCCAGTGATGTGACTAAAGAACTGTGACTGTTAAGGCTGATCTGCACTCATGTCATTACTAGTGTAGGGGTGGAGAGGAAATATCCCATAACTCCATGGATTCTTCTCAAGTTGGCCAAGCAATCAGTGATATCAAAAGATTAGTAAGTGAAAAAAAATCACATACATATGTACAATCTATATGATGTGTATTCTGAAGTCAGTAGGGTAAGATGAGCTTGAGCTAAGGAATGGGATGGGAGCTTCTTTCCACTTCAAGGAAAGAGAAGGTAACTCATAAGACAAAGATCAAATGCTCTGTAACTAGGCATTTGTCCTGCCTTATAGATAGGTTTCTTGTGTAGGGGAGCAAAAATCCACACAAAATATATCTTTTGAGCCAAAGGTTGATTTCATAGCAGAGGCTCTGAAAGTTGAATGGAGGTTGATTCTGAAAAAGATATTTACACTTAAACTTCTCTCTGTAAGAATGTATACTGGGAAGGCCTAATCTCCTTATCTCTTTTTCATGGATAAAGCAGAACTTAATCTGCATAATTTTGTTTATCATGCCTTCCCCAGCTCTCTAACTGACCTTCCCATTGCCAATTCCTTTTGTCCTAGGTAAGCTATTGAAAATCCTGTCTGAAACCATATGAGTCTCTCACATGAATTCAGAAGGTATACATTTTATTAAATTTCTTTTTGTCTTTTTCTTTTATCAGTCTGTCTGGTGCTTCTATGATTATTTTCCAGTCTTAAAGAACCCAGAGGGTTCTTTACAAGATGATTTCCTTTATACCCCAACAATCTAATAGAAAGATTATTTCTGGTAAAACCCTGAATTCTGTGTAATACCCCAATGTTCACTCTTCTAAGTAATTCATGGAGTGGTAAAATCTTCTTCAAGCCTACAGAAATTGTCCTACAATAATCACAAGGCAAAGTGACACATTTTGGAAAAACCTGTTCTAGACATCTTGGGGAAGGCTTTCTGAATGAATATCTTGGGAGACCTATGTTTCACTAGTATTCCACTAAACTCACTCTGGTGGACACTTATTGAACACTTACTGTAATAAGCATTTTCAGTGACCTCAAAGAATTCATGGTTTAGCAAGAGGAACCATGCCCAGGACTCAAACCAATATATACAAGTCAAGATGATAAATGCTGAGCAAAATGCTATGGGAACAAAGATACGAGAGCAATTAATCCCATCTATGCGCAAGAGAGTGGAGAGGTTTTCAAGAAAGAGTGAAGAATAGCTATTTTTTTTTTAGCAGAAATGAGCACCAAACTGATTCCTAAGGATATGGTGTTCAGAAAAATGGGTCAAGATTGGGAAAGCATACACAAAAGCAGAGTTCTGGAAGTGCAGAGGGGTTCCAGGAAATGGGCAGAATCCAAAAAGAAAACCTGGAAAGGTCAGCTGGTGGGGGGGGGGGTGTGCTAAACTGGATTCTTAGGACTTTCACAAGTCACAAGACTGAGATTTATTTATCTTGTAAATGATGGAAGACATTGAAGGATTAATTTTTTTAAACTGAATGAAAGAGGATTGGACTTCTGTTTCAGGAAATGATTCTGCTGGTATTCCAGAGGATGACTGGAAGGGTAGAGAATCTAAAGGCAGGAAGATCCATGAAACAGCAACTGAAATAGTATAAAAATAAATAAGTATAAATAAATGTCCAACCAAAGACATGCTGGCAGGGACAAAGAGGAGGGCCTAGTTAAGAGCAATGTGTCTAAAGAGATGAGTTGAGATAGAATTGACTCCTGGTGATAGCCTATGAGGAGTGTGGCTGATGCACATGTTTAACGTTCACAGCTGTGATGACTCTGAAATGGAGCACCCCCTTTCCGTATCCCAGCCATTGATTGGTTTTTGATCATCAAACTTATTTCTGCTCATGCTTTTCTTTCTGCCTGGAATATTGAGTTCTGGATTATTGTATAGCAAGAGCCTCATTCTTCAGGTTTTATAAAAGGTGAAATTGTATCCTCCCCAAATCCATATATTGAAGCTCTAATCACGAGTGCCTCAGAGCATTTCCTTATTTGGAAATTCATCACAGGTATAGTTAAGTTAGGATGAGGTCACAGTGGAGTAGGATGATCCTGTAATCTTCTATGACCTGTGACCAATGTCACAGGGGAAATTGGGGGGTAGGCACACATACCCTGAAAAATGCCATGTGAAGATGAGAACAGAAATTGGGGTGATATCAATTCAAGTCAAGCATGTCAAAAATTCTCCCTCATCACCCTCTGAGAAACCAGCCCTGCTAACATCTTGGTCTTTGATTTCTGACTGGGAGATAAAAAAATTTCTAATGCTTAAACTTCTATTCCCCCAAATGGTGGTACTTTGTTTTGGCAGCTCCAGGAAAAGAATATAAATCAGAATTCATCCAATGTCACCTCCACTGTACTATAGCCCCTAGCTCCATTGCAGGAGGAAAGGACACAGCCTCCCCCCCCCCCACTTTTGGATAAGGAGATAAGATTATATTTTATATTACAGAATTAAAAAATCTGAACCAAATTCTATGTCCTTACTAAAGTAGCTGTTCATAATTTCTGTCTAATGAAATTTTGAGCTTTCTCTAGTCCTAAATTATGAATTTACTGTAAGTCTCTTCTGATAGGGTTTATTTATGCTTTCTGTGGCTACTAGGCAAAGCAGATGAGGATGTGGAGTAGGAGATATTTTGTTGCAGCTATCTTTGGAAAATAGAGTTTGCCACAGATCTATATTCAAAACCTGATTCTGCTTAGGTCTCTTATCTAAGAGACTTGACTCCTAAGTCTCAGTCCAAGATTTGTAAGAACTTTGCATGGGAAGTCTTGGAAATGCAATATTTAGCAAGCAATTCAGGTGTTTCTGGTGCTGATATGTACAGATTTATGGTTTACGAACTCCACTTAGAGTCTGTGTCAATCCTCTTGCAACTATCATCACGTGATTTTAAATGCACAAGAGAACTCACAGTTTTATTCTCCTGGAGAATGGAAAACAAAGAGATACAACAAAGCCCAGGCTCCTAAATCTATAAAAATGAGCTTTTAATCTAACAACATATAGAGATTTAAAATGACTATATTTTCATATAAAATTTAAAACAGTGTTGGAGAAATACTGCAGAATTTAAAAACCTAAACCAAATTTTATGTCCTTACTAAAGCAACTGTTCATAATTTCCACCTAATGAAATTTTGAGCATTCTCTAGTCCTAAATTATGGATTTGCTGTAAGTCTTTCCTGATAGGGTATATTTGTGCTTTATCTGGCTACTGGGCAGGCATTAAAAATCCCTTTTTTCACTTTTTCAGGGGGAACAACTGCTCACCTTAATTCTTGGGTTCATATTATCTTTTCTTCATCCATTTCTTTCAGACAATGTCAAGACATCACAAACCTGTATAACTTCATTCATTAGAGTTTCTAGAATTATATTATTCTAAATTTGTGGTTTTCTTGCAACATGTTACAAACTAATCCCAATTCCTTGCAGGTCCTTCAGAGAAATTACAATGACTTGTACACATAAAGACATTTAAATACTGTTAACTCCCTAAAACAATTTAAATCTGATTTTCTTTCCAGAAAATGTGAATTGATTACATGCTTACCCCCATCCTCAGTATAACAAAATCTGAAGTAGCAGAGAGGTCTTAAGCGAAGGTATAGAGTAGATTTCTCACAGTTTGCCAAGGGCAGGATGTTCTGGGTCATGTACAAGCAATTACTGGAACTAGTTATTAGGGGAGGCAGACATAGATTCAAAGAACACTGCAGATGAGAATCAGGGGAAGGGGGGCACAGTTTGGTCCTCAGACGGTTACAGGACCAGGGACCAGCATACAGACTTGAAGCCAGGTGAGGCAGGAGGTAAGCTTATTCACACCCATTAGGAGTGAGATATGGAGGGTAAATGGAAATTATTAGGTTTCTCCGCCCACCCACCATTAGCATCAAAGATAGACCCCTGCAGTCCTACATGCATACCTGATGATTGGCCCCTGATATGGGCATGCATGAGTGGGCACACCTGAGCCAAGATACTGGGCATATAAGGGCGGGGTCACGGGGACGCCAACAGCAGCAGCATTGGTAGCAGAGATCTCAGAGAGCCCATCACCATAGTCCCTTGTGCACGGATGAATTGGTGGTGGAAAATCTATGGAGACTACACCTAGAAAAGAAAGCAAACATTGTAGAAAAAAAAATTATTATTATTATTTTTTAAAGTGAGAGAGCTCAGAGAGAGTGAAGATTCGCCAGGGGCTAGGAAGCTTATAAGCCTCCTGGCCCCCTGACTCCCCTATGTAGGGTAAATGAAAATGATCAGGCATTTCCACTTTCCTGCCATTAGTGTCAGCGATAGAGCCCTGTGGTTCTGCACGCATGCCTGAAAGTGGGCCCCTCAAGCAGAGTGTGGGCATGCACAAGTGGGCACACCTGGGCTGAGACTGGGTTCTATAAGGGCAGCATCACGGGGACACCATGAGCTGCAGAGAGAGCAGAAGCACAGGGCAGCAGTAGAGAGCCCTGAGAGTGAAGATTCACTTTCTAACCCCCTGGCCGCCTCGCCTGCCATGTACCTGGTCGCCTCTGATACAGAAAGATCAATAAAAGCTGAAAAAGTCACCAAGAGCTCCAGGACTCCTCCTTGACTGTCTGCCCGAATCATAAAGAACCTGCCCCGTGCCTCCTGCCACTATAGAAAGCAAAGCCAAGTCGGACTGAGAAAACAAAGAGGCCAAGGAAGGCAGTGGTTCTTCAGGGGACAACTTCCTGGTTCATCCCCAACAGTCTTGATGAAGTAGATGGGAGTCGCTCAGTGGTTCAGAGTGAATGGGATGCTGTTCCTGGAGGCGCATGCTATGAGCAGGTGAGTGTCCATGTGTGGGTCCAATCTCTGGAAGTTAACTCCGCCAGGTGCCAGGTGTTTGTTGGGCTGCCTTGGGCATTGCAGTTGTCCAAACTCACAGCCTAAGTGCTCCTCCTCACACTTCCCTTTTGGCTCCAGTTCTCTGAACTCAAAGGGAGGGATCCTTGTGGGTTCTGGAGAATGTCCATAGGGAGAACCTTCCTGAATCATCTGCAGGATGCTGCCCTTTAAGAAGTTAATTAGGATTTCAGTTGTTTATGATAATGATTGTAATCATGATTACTGTAGAGATTACTTACAGCTCTGCTAGGAACACTTTCTGCAAATCTGTGTTGTTTTCCTCTTTATTGTGGCGAGCTTCCTCATCTTTCCTCCCCCTCCTTTTCTAAGAAGCCTCCTCCACCTGCTTTCCTCTTTCTCTTCTCCCATTTCCTCCTTTTCTTCAACTTTTCTCATTTAGAATAATTGAATCATAGAACATTAGC
This sequence comes from Galemys pyrenaicus, assembly GCA_019455555.1. Lineage (NCBI taxonomy): Eukaryota > Metazoa > Chordata > Mammalia > Eulipotyphla > Talpidae > Galemys > Galemys pyrenaicus. The sequence goes on from JAGFMF010011456.1 coordinate 6,157,937, forward strand.
GAGGGAAGCTGAGTTAAGACCACCTGACCTAACCATGATGTTTTCCACCTGCTGAAACTGTAGGATGAGGAGGTGATCTCTCTGGTCAGGCAGCTGGCTGGGACAGAATTGAGTAGAATGTCCCTGTTGGGACACATGGAAATTTCCTGTCACATCTGGGTTCTTCTGAGGCTAGATGGACAAAGACCAAAATTTAATAACATATATAGAGAGAATTCACGTGGTTATAAATTCTATGGAACACATCCAGGATGTTTATTCTGTGTTTTGAAAACTGAGGTGCTGAGGGGAGAGAGGGGGTGACTACATCCTTACTCTGAGAGTACAGATGAAATTTTTAGAGGACATGTCATTTATAGACCTATAACTTGATAAGACCCCTCACATTGCATTCTTATAAGGAATAAAATGGGGAACAGTGGTTGTTTCTCTGATTAGGAAAAGTATAGAAACTTAGGGAGCATGCATTTCTTCTTCAATTAGAGAAGACAAAGGCAGGCTTCTTCCTCAGCCTCCAGAGCTCCCATTGCTCTTAACTCAAAGCAATCTACACTCTCAAGAATGGTAATAGACCTCGGTAGGCTCCCAGGATCTCAATTGTCCTCCAGTTTCCATAACAAGCTGATGAAAGACCTACTCTGGGCACATTAAGAAAAGCCTGACTGACCCTTTAGGGGGCCCTGATCCCACGCTAGACTCCTGGGGCCAGATGATGTTCTAATTATTGCTCCAAACAGCCACTTCTGGGTTTTCTTTGTTCTCATTGCCTGTCTTCCTCCCTCCTCTGTCAGACTCAAGAAAAGGTAGGTAGGCTCCTGAGAGCTCCCGGAAGGAGAAAAGCTATGTGTTTGTGGTGTGAAGAGCTTGCAAGTGGCAAGAACCACAGGTCAGAAACAGTCATCTGCAGCCCCTATAGACTCCCTGTCCAAACTTGTCCCAACTGAGATCCACACCTCCTTTCCCCTCTGCTCAGAACAGGGAGGGTTCTTTCTGACTTGCAAAGTGAAAATTGGTTGTTTGGTGAAGGCTCACGCCAGGAGCCACTGAATTCTAACCATCAGTTACTGACATTATTGCAAATAGCAACTTTTTCTGCTGCAAATGAAGCTGCAAATGAAATGCTGGTTTCCAGCAGAGGGCCTCCAACTGTGCGTGAATTGTTTGCAGGCATGCACGTTGCAATGTTGGTCCTTTCCTAGTCATTTATTTTTCTCATCTCATGGTTGATGCTGGGGAGCCTCTTGGAACTCACCCCTACAGACCAAAGTCACAGAAATCCCAGCTTCTGCTGTTCCTGCTCTGTGTGGTGCACTATTATGATTGAATCAGAATATGCTTGAATTAAAAGGAACCCCAGCAATCACTTGATGCCCTGATATTTTTCTTTGCAGATGATGAAATTGGGAGCCAGATAAATGAGGGTCTGGCATTTAGTGACAGTTAGGAAGCAGCCTAATATAGGACAGATGGGGTAGTTAAAAGAAGGTACTAATCTTTATTCAACTTCTGTGTGTCAGGTTTAAAATTTGTAATCTTGTTCCACTTTTCAAGTGGGAACTTTTGAAAAGGAAGGTCGTGGGGACTCTACATGGTATAAGGACTTGACTAGTGTGGATAGTGTGACGTGGAGTTGCTAGTGGGAGTTGGGCTGCCTGGTCTCCTTCCGAAGCCCCAGTTCTTTCTTCCACACTCTGGTGAAATCTCAAAAGAGCCCTTCAGCAGATCTGCAAGCGCTTAGAGGCAGAGAGGAAAGGAAGATTTTCTGCAGGTCTGATAACAGCTCCGTGCTCAGCAATTGCTCCTGCTCTTTTGCTTTGAATTCTGCTTCGTGCACACAACTCACTAAGGTGTATTCCCTGAAAACATAGGCTATTGGGCAGTGCCTTATAGTTTTCTTGTTTCTGTGCCCAGTAGCTCAGTGGTACTGGCAGTGTAATCTAAAAACGGAGGTTCCATGCTCCCTGCCCCACCTAAAGAAGGTGGAGCTAAGTAGCAGAGGGACGCTAAAAAGGGCTTGAGGGAGGAGACCTGAGGACTCCTTTGCTTCTCAGCTTTGGACTTGCACCAGAGGCTTAGGAGTGCATGAAAGAGACACTTGGAAGAGACGTGGGTGAGACTTCCACCCCATGTGGAAGCTGACAAGGGAAGCTGTTGTCTTGATTTGTACTTTGATTTTGCTTCTTTTATCCCAAATTTACCTGGGCCCTGCTATGCCTTTTCTATGATTCCCCATGAAAATATGCCTTAGACTGTGGCAAGCTTTCAGGCCTCAGCAGCCCCCTTTTGAGCCAATCCTATTTGGGCATTTACCTATGAGGGATGGGTAACTTTGGGTGTTTTTTTTGGTAGTCTATTACCTTTTTCCTCTTCTCTCTCTCTGTTATGCACACGAATTCTATTAAAGTATTTTCCTACTAAAGGTCTTATGTACTAGAGTATGTTTTGTCTTTATGTGGCAGGTGCCAGAACCCATTTAGAGCATGTAAGTATGGGGGTCTTGGGGTGCCCCTCAGTCCACCTGCTAAAAAGTTAATTCTGGTTCACAATTATAAATTGTTTTTGGCCTTACAAGAAATCTTTGTTGCTAAAGAAGGTAAAAGATTCACTTGGGCTCACAGAAGAGTCTGGAACTAACATTGTGGGTTGGGTTTATCTCAAGGACCTTTTCAAAGACTATTTTAATTTCTGCCTCCATCTTTCTAGCAAATGGGATTCCCAGGTCATAAAGTCATTCTATGTTCATATTTCTTAAAATTTCTGTGCCCAGAAACTTTAGCTGGAAATTAAGACTCAATGATAGTTAGACAGAGTTTATTAGATAATCAAAGTAAGGATTTGAACCGTGAAGCAGTCCAATTCTGTGAGAATTCAAAAAGTTTGAATTTAGTTTATATAGGGAGAAATAGTACATCATTGACATTAAGAATGAAATTATTCTTTATAGAGAGGGATTCTTATTCTAACTTAAAGATATGCTAATGCTAAAGATAGGTGATACAAGATTTTATCCCTTCCTTTCTAAAGAATTCACTGCACAGATGGTTACTGCCAGGTACCCATTGTTAAATGTCCATCATATGATTCCTTGGTCATAAGTAGGTATGTAAAAACTGACTTTAAGCAACAGAATTCCTGCACTGACTACAGGATGTTTTGTACTGACTTTGTCTCTGAATGTGGCTTTTCTCTCTTGTCTACTAGAGAAGGTGGAGGTCTCCCCAGAAAATTTTATATTCATATACCCTCAGCATCATGGTTTAGTATAAGAGCACTGGTGATAAGGGTTCCAGACTTGGTGATCCTAATTTTGGTACTGTATGATAAATCTTCTCAAGCCCACATTTCTTTACCTGTAAATTAAAGGTGTTAGGGTCAGTGAACTTCTTATTTCCTTCTACTCCAGTACTCTGCTTTTCATCAGAAATTCTGAGCCATATCAAATGAAAACAATATGTGATTTAGCTTCTTCAGACATAACAGTAAATACACTCTTGCTCTAGGCCTTACTGTCAGATTCATGTGAAAAGGAAGAAAGTCAGGGCTTGCTTATGTCTAGGGTTCTTGCTATTGAGTTTAGTTATTGGATGGATTCCTTTGCTTAGTCCTCATCCATTGCATGGAGAACAGGGGAAACTCATGCCCCACACTGGGTTTACCATACACAGTTGCCATATCCTGAGCTTACCACCCCACAGACACTTCTAGGTTGTCCTAAAGAGCTTGATGGAATTGGTATATTGTAACTAGCTTGCCCTGCTGACCACCACCATTCCCCCCCCCCCTTACCTTATCTACCCAGGTAGAGAAAGACCCCAGGGAGTGAAAAAATAGACTTATACAGAAGTTAGAACACTATTTCTCAACATGCATACTACAGTGTTTGCCCTTTCCTAATTGTTTATTTGTGTCTTCCTGGAAATGTTTGTCCAATAAGGTACTTCATCAAAATGTTTACCACTGTCAGTGAGATCTGGGAATTATTGCCTAAATATAGTCACTTCCTAGAAATTCATAATGTATTCTGCTTGACAGAATAAGCCCTTAAATTTTATTTAATCCTATTTCTTAAATATATTTGGTCACAGAGGCTCCTTCTTCCTCATCTCCCTATTCACAGTTCATGACTCTTCCTTGTTACACATTTATGAAAGTTAGCGAGATACTAAAGGGTGGAAATGGCTAATGTTAGCCCAGTGTTAATTTACAAAGAAGATAAGTGTGCTTTACAATCCACTCTTATCTTACTTTTTGAACCCCTTTAATTTATGAGAGTTCAAAACCCTCATTATCTCTTTCAACATCACATCATCAAGATCTGTGCCCCACTGACTTATTTCATCTAAATATTAGGACTATACATATGTATTACTTAGTGCTATAGAGCCATAGAACTGAGCATAGGACTTAATAATCACCCAAGTGGGTAAAAGGCCACATCAAGGAAAATTTATGAACCTATGAGAAATATCAAACTGAGGACAAATAAGAACCAATCTGAACATGATATTTCAGAAAATAGGACAAATTATTGGTAGTTACAAGAGAGAAAAGGGGATTAAGATGGGCAAAATTAGTAAAGGGGGTCAATTGTATGGTGGTAGATAGCAAAGGATAGTCTTCCTTAAGATGTTTAGATAGGTCTCACCAAGGCCTGTCCAGAATAGACTTTCTAAGCTGTGTCCCCTTGGCAAATGGATTATTTGGAGCTAAAGTCACTTGAGGCCTGGCAAATGTTAAGAGAAACTATTCCATTACACAAATTACCTGTAAGTATGAAGAGTGGGAAAAATATCTATATTTAGTGTTATCTCCAGAAATAACCATTTTACTTGAAAGAAACCTATTTAGATGGCAGGGCAAACATCTAATTATAAAACATCTGGTTTTGTCATACTACCTTCCTCCATCCTTAGAGCCCCAGGCCCTTATCCCATTCCCTAGCTCAGAATAAAAACCTTCATTTTTACCTGTTTACTCTAGAATTTACAACCATGTACATTCCCCATATGTATGTAATAAAATTTGTTCTTTTGCTCCTCCTAGTCTGTTTGATGTTAATTGGATTTCTTAACCAGCAAGAGAAAAACCCAGAGGGATGGGGGAAATTTCTTCTCTGTCCTACAGTGGAAACTACACTTATGGTGGTGATCATAATATGGTATATAAAGATGTCAAAATATAAAGCTGTATGCATGAAAAATAAATGAGTGAATGAATGGTCTTTTCCAATAAAGTACAAAGGGCCTTTGTTTCTCTTACACATAATTAAAATATAATTAAGCAGAAAATGGGCTAAATGGAAAGAGAGCAATGCAAGATGAAAAAGGGGATGGAGGAATATGGCAGTAAGCTAATATTTTATGCATAGATGAAGAAAAAGAACAAACTGATCATACAGGGGAAAAAACATAAGCAACAGGAAACAAATTAGAGAAGTTCCCCAAGAAGATAGAGGGAAGACACAAGCCCAATTAGTGAAATAATAGGATAGAGAATATAAAATTATCATACAGCTATTTTTTTATAAAGATTTATTTATGCCCACAAGAAGTGGGGTACAGACCAGCAGTGTGAGGGGTGAGAAGATTCACCAGAAACAGAGTGGGGAACAGAACAGGTAGATTGATGGAAATACACTGCTGAGGGGTACAGAGGGTGAGATAGGAGAGGTCTGCTGCACCATGTGGGTCCCCTCCCTGGCCAGCAGCAGGGATTGAACTCAGTGGCTGCAGTGGCTGCGTTTTGCCTCACAGTGCATTGCTTAACCCATTGCACCACCAGGGAGGCCCACAGCTATTCTTGAAGCAGAAAAATCAATTTAACTAGAAGCAATAATTAAAGATATAGTAGAAGAAAGTCTTCCTGATAAGAAAAACATGTATACATTATGTATACATAGTGAAAGATTTACTGTAAAATTGTAACTTTGCAAGTTATATATTCCTTATTTTTATATTTTAATGTTTAATATTTATATTTTATATTTTAAATTATATATGCCTTATTAAAAATCTAAAAAATCATTAAAAATAATAACATTTTGACTTCTTAGATATAACCACAGTTGACATCTTGGCTTTTATTCTTTTCATTGCTTATATGGCTATATCATTATTTTGAGAAAAAAAAAAGTCTAAAAACTCTATTTTGTGACAAGGAATAAAACATTTTATTTCTGCTTTGATTTAAAAAGAATCTCTGTTTACTTGAGGGTTACCATGGTGGTGGTATAGCTGAGGGGATTAGAATGAAAGACTTCAAGACTGGTGCTCCTGTTCATCACCCCTCCCTATCATAGACCTTTCTTTCCAAAGCTAAACTTTAAGCTTTTGATATTTGTTTTAGAAGGTACTGACTCTCAGCCATTGCTCAATTTTGCTTACAAATGATAGAAAACCCACAATATAGTGGGTTATTTACATACAACCCAGTGGCACTGAATCATTTTTAGGCAGTTATTGGGATGTTAGTATCAGCATTGCATGTTTCTTTGGGTATCTTTAGAAGAAGCATTGATAACTCGTGTGTGGGATGAGTCAGCCATCTAAAGTAGGAGGTAGGACAGGATGGACTCTAAAGACCTGTATTATTCTGTTAGCTTGTATCTTTGTGGTACCATTGGTTCTACTTCTAGCCATTCATCCTAGTGTTTTATCACCATAATTAAAATAGCTGCATGGAAATAACGAGCATTCAGAAAACCAGGGAAGAGAATTTGAGGTACTAATGAGCACATCAATCATAATAATGATAAACTTAATGTCATTCCAACCATTGATCTTCACATCACTCAGCTGTTGATTGCAAAGGAGCAAAAGGAAGGGAAAAAATCCTCTATAATCCTATCCCTCATTTAATTGCCATTAGTATTTAGGCATATGTTCTCTGAAGCTTTATGCTATACTTTACGTTGTATACACTTATCTAAAATTTGTCCTATTTTTCTTATAGGAATACTCATGGCAGCAATTTTGAAAAGTATAAAAAATGAAAAAAATTTAAAATTATTCAAATGCTGATCATTTAGGCATAAGTTTGTTAACATTTGGTGCATATCTGATAGTATTAAAAATATCTGTCCCGAATATGATAATTTTATAAGAATGTTGTAAAAACTCAAGCAACACAAAAATAAAGTAGAAAATGAAGTCACCCTCTCTAAAATGACCACTAGATTTTTGGTTTATTTTTCCAGAATTTTTTCTAAGCCTGGACATATATATGAGCACCTACATATATATGCAGAACTATTATTTTTTAACAAAATTGGATTATAGTATACTCTTTCCCATATTCTTTTTTGTATTTAACAAGATAATATGGCAACATTATTGTTTATTTTATAATATTTCTAATTCATTTATATTTTGGCTTCTTCACATTTTTTATTCCAAACCTACAAAATATGTCCTTTTTTCTGTGTCTTTACATGGCATATGTATCTCTGTAGGAGCCATGGTGACAAAATGCTCATCATTTTAAAATTTTGATTAAATCTACATCTAAATTTTAAAATAGATTGCGGTCAAAGGAGATATACTGGTCCTACTTTCACCAAAAACGTATGAAATTTCCTGTTAGGGCAAAACTGGATCTTTAAAATATATTTAATAATTGAAAATCTCTTGACAACAGAATCTCAGTATATTTTAATTTGCATTCACTTAATGTCTTATGACATGGTGTAACTTTTAATGTTTGTGGTTACACTGTGTCAATCGTTCTTAGTCTTTTCCCATTTTCTTGTGGATTGTTTATGTTCTTATTGACACAAGGAATCACATTATATATCAGACACCAACCTCAATATAAGCTTAAGTAAACAAAGTTTTCACTCAAGTTCTTGGGCAATGAAAATATCAGGATATTGCTTTGTGGAGTATGTGTGTGTGTGTGTGTGTGTGTGTGTTTTAAGATTATTTATGCAGACAAAAATTGGGATGCAGGTCAGGCGTGGGGGGTAAAAGGATTCACCAGAGACAGAGTGGGGAACAAAGCAGGCAGATCTACTGAAACACACCGCAGAGGGGAGCAGCGAGAGCAGGTCTGCTGAGCCATGTGGGTCACCTCCCTGGCCGGAGATCAAACTCGTGCTGTGGATGCTTCAGAGTGCAGTGCTTAACCCCTTGCGCCACCAGGGAGGCACTGTTTTGTTTTTTAGGAAAAATTAGAGATTTTCTGTTTTGTAGTTCCGTTGTGAAGTGCCAAATGTGTAAATAATTTAACTATTGCTAACAAATGGCATAGCACAACAATACCAGATATTTTATTTAATCATTTTAAATGATTAGCAAAGGTGAATGATCATGAGGTAGACAATATGGCAGGAGAAAACATGCTTCCGGGAAAGATGTGTAGTTAAAAAATGAATGTGTTTTCTGAAGAAAGCTCTTCAAAGCGAAATGTTCCCCGTAGGCAGAATCCACATACACGTAGATAAGGAACTAGCTTCCTCATTTAAGAACCAAGCTGAGTAAGGAAATCTGCCTAGATCCTATTATACTGTAAGGAAATTAGTCATGTAGGGAAGCATTCAACCCTCAACCCTCACTCCATACCTGCCCCCATGCTGAAACAAGAACTACAGCTCAGATTCCCCTAAGCAGCAGATCTTGAGTATCTAATCCAGCATATGACACTGAAAAAGTAAGTGTGTTCCCAGACATTTTAAGTAGTTCTCGCCTGAGGCATCACACAGGTGGTCTGCCTAGATTGTCTTTAATCCTTTCCAAGCAGTCTAAGGTACTTGGAAAACTTCCTCTTGTGCTGGCAATGGACTTGACTGCCAAACTTAGAGCTTCATGTTTTCATCTTTTTTTTATGCTATCTTAATAAGCATTTCAATAAAAAAGAGATCTTGATCATGGGCAGCTTTCCAGAAGTCATACATTTGTGAGAGATGGGAAAATGTCCAGTATGTATGTGTGTCTATGTGTGCCTTTGGGGGAATGAAGGGGAATCTGTGTGAACTTTACATTAAAATATATATTAAGAAAAGTACAAATCAATTTATTTTCATGAACTATACACAATAATGTAACCAGCACCCAAATCAATAAATAGAATATCAGTAGCACCCAGAAGTCCTCCTTGTGTTTCACTTCCCTGACTTCTAACACCACAGATGAGCTCTGCTTATTTCTGAGTTTTACTCCATAAAAACTATATATTATTCTTTATTTTTCCATGATGAGTTTGCGAGATTCATCTAAATTGTTGCCTGTAGATGTTTGTTAATTTTCTTTTTTTTTTTTTTTAAAGATTTATTTATTTATGCGTACAAGCACTGGGGTACAGGCCAGAGGTGTGGGGGGTGAGAGGATTCACCACAGACAGAGCGGGGA